>JBAIZZ010000165.1:801056-943033 GCA_037355905.1 Heliconius aoede | reverse complement strand
AAAAATTGCTCCCTACAAAATGAAAGTTTGTCCTACAAGAAAACTAAGTTCCCAAGGGATAAGCGAACGAACGGTGGAATTTTATTCCGAGTTCCTCAGAAGTGTTAATAGCTGTATACTTTGCTGAACTAGTTCGCACTTCGCGAAAGAATTTTAAGTAAACCCTGCCATTCTGTGTGTTTAATAGATAGAAGGATATTTTTTATTTTATTTGATCAAAATTTAGTCTATAAGGAGCCTACTCAGTAGGCAGAGAGAGAGAGCCTGGTCTTGAGACACTGTTTTCCACATTCTATCTGAATGTGATGTGATTTTTAACTTTTTCTTCATTTGATTATAATTTTTAATTTTTTAATTGTAATGCCTCAGAATTCATTGTTATTCATTGTTGTTATTCACTGTTCGGTTATCAGGACACCTTTTCCCGAGAACTCATGGACGTAATAATAAATATTCAGATCTACACACATTCCATCTAACTGTAGTTAGCGCTTCAAGGGAAAAAAAGCGGCATTTAAAACCAAAGTTTGTCGATATTTTAGATAGAAGCCGTCGTGCCACAGGGGCACAACGGTGTGACGAAGTTGTATCCCAGTCCCCATACAAAAGTTTGGCGTTAAATTCGTGCCGTCAACACGTAATGTCTTGTATAATACGGTGGAAAGTGTGGAACTGGGTGCCTTAACGCCAGGTTCTCTCTGCCTACCCTACTACGTGTGGAATACAGCGTGAAGCTGTAACTACACTATATACTATTTTCGAATAAAGCTGAACACACAATAAAATTCGTTAATTTAAATTTTTAAGAAATGTATTCTTAAAGAAAAATATTATATACTTAAAATGAAATTATTCGAAAAAATATTTCTTAATATATAAACGATATTTATTGCTTTTGTTGTATTCACACAACATCAACAACAAGTTAGAAAAAGAAAAACCAAAAATAAAAGATCATCTAAAATACATTATAATAAAACGAACGCTTAGCTGTTACACAAAAAGTTCGACTTCTAACGTCTGCGGGTGAATTGCTTTTTTATTTTAATACACTTGAATGTACACGGCATTAGTACTAGAGAAGTTTTAACGGCCGCTGCTAATAGTCTGCATGTAAAGGATAACAACGTTATTTGGGAAAGATGGGGCTGTTAAGGAAATTAATAAAAGTTGTGAGGCTATCGTGGCATAAGGGATAAGGAATACATTGTAAATTCTGTTCCCACTCGAAATATTTAATATTTCCAGCAGTGGACTTCGAAAGACTGATGGATGGATTCCCTCTGGTATCTGGTATCGAGCGCAGTGTTTCATTCATTTTTACTCGACTTTATTATTTTATTCTCCGTTTAATAACATGGCACATGTATCTAATTTAGCTCGAAAGAAAAGGCCTTCCAAACTATGCTACGGCGGCGTCACAATTTTTTTGTAAAAAAAAAATCGGACAAGCGCGAGTCGTGCTTGCCTACCGAGGGTTCCGTACAAAAATGAGGTTCCGAAAAACAATTGGAGGACTCTAGATTTTTCTGAAATTCAGGCTTAGCTTAGCCCTTGAACTAGCGGCTTTGACACAAAATTTTGCCCTCGTTTTAAAGGCTATTTAATTTTAATTTTAATTTATTTTTTATTTATTTAGAATTTTACTAGAATTGTATATTTTTCAGATTTTTTCCTAAACTAATTATACCTTTAGATGTTACCTACAGAATTTCATAATTCTAAGTTAACCGTAAGTACCCTATTAATTTTCATTTCCTTTATAGATGGGTTCCCCCTGCCTACCCATCTACACTGGCATATAGCGTGAGGCTATAAAAGAACTAATAGATGTTTCTCACTTTGCTATATAGAATCCTACGAAGCTGAACGTTCCAACATAATATTTTGATCATGAAACTGATTTAAGTCGCGAAATTCCGTCTCAAAAGTGAATTAACGCGGTAGTTACGTAATTGAGTGAAATAATCTAATTTGGAAAGTATGATAAAAGAAAACAAGTTGCCTTTGGTAGGGTAGTTATACAATAATTCCTATATGTTTTAGTTTATGTTGATGGCATGAGTGGGACAATGGAAGAGGCAAGAATCCAAGGCAAGGATTAAAATTTAAATTAATTAAAAATGTTTATTTATCTTTTTCTTTCAGTTTCACATTGTATTCTACACATGGCAGAGTTAAGTGTTTTAGTCAGACACTCCGTTTCCCATTAAGACTCATCCCCACAATTCATGACATATTGTGTGGTGAGTGGCGTAACTTAACGCCGCTTCGGTACCAGAGCGAGGAAATAAAAATATTAAAAAATTCTCTGCCCGAATGGAAATCGAAGCCACGA
Organism: Heliconius aoede; assembly: GCA_037355905.1. Classification (NCBI taxonomy): domain Eukaryota; kingdom Metazoa; phylum Arthropoda; class Insecta; order Lepidoptera; family Nymphalidae; genus Heliconius; species Heliconius aoede. The sequence continues at coordinate 940,695 of JBAIZZ010000165.1, read as the reverse complement.
CCCACCGACAGTCGCATTCATAGTCGCACGCGACTTATCGCTTGGCTTAGTTTTGACATTAAAACTATTGTGTAAAGTAATAAAAAGACACATTCGTAAATCTAATATTAAGATGAAATTTTGTATTCCTTAAAACGGTCAATATATTATCTGGATGTAAAACTTTTCAGGGAGAATTTTTTTATTTACATTTATTTTGAAAATATTTCTATAAATGTGATTACACAAAATTGAAAGTGAACTGGAATCCACGACGCCTCTTGGACGGTTTCCAATAACTTTTTTTTTACTCCACTCTCGTAAAATGTAACGCGGCGTTGAGTTCCACCATTTCACCCTGCGCCATCATCGCGCGAACAAAATAATCAAAATCTTCATCATAAAAAATCCTTAATAAGTGTAGTCAATACAGAATAAAAGGCAAATGAGGCTGAATTCCGTTCGTTCCGTTCCGTATCGATTAGTCTAACGCCTCACGTTTACGATTCGAGTTTTGGCAATAAGAGAAATCCATTAAGGCTTTATTGTACGAAGAAATGCTGATTGGTTTACTTTGATGCAGTTGCCAGTAATTTATTTGTTTTAAATCTGGTGTTTATTTTGAATCAATTTTATTAAAAATTTTTACTTTTATTTATTGCCAGACACTTAGCAAGGGTTTAATTTCCTACTAGATACTCCAAATACTATATTATAAGATCTAAGGGCCTACGAACATTACAGTCAACAGAAATACAGTGTACAGACAACAGTGTCTTGTTTCTACATTTTCCATATTCCCTCTGCCTACCCTGCTATGTTTGTGATACAGCTTGAAATTACAAAAAAAAAATCTATGTTACAAAAAACATAAAGATTAAATAATTAAAACGAAAATGTTATCTATACAGAAAATCTCCAGAGTGTTCGCGAAAACATTGCAAAGAAAATGTAAAGACCGCCCAAGTTGAGGCACGACTTACGAGCCTTTTTTATTTTAATCAGAAAAAAACTTTTGCCCTGAACGAAGAAATTTTATCAGATTTTATAAATACCTCATTTTCCTTTTGTGTTGGTGTTGCTTTATGATAAATAGTATGATATTTAATCCCCTGTGGCACATTGGGAAATCGTCTGTCTATAATGTGGCGGTTCTGGGTTTGATATCTGTTTGGGGAAAGGGATCATTTTCGTTTCCTCGCTTTTGTAATAAGACAGAGGCGTCGTGGTCGTGGAACTTTGTATAATATATTTAAAATATCTACAAATTTCCGCTCTTGAAGATTTGTTGTCTAAGAGATAATATCTAAAAAACTCAACTAAACTATTCAATTTTTTTTTAAATATTCTTTTTCTGTTATTATAGTTTTCCATTTTTTATATAAAAATAAATCAACAATTAAATAGTTACTCGCTATTTTCCGCATATAGCAATATAGGTGAAAGTGAACCTAGAGTTAAGACGCTTCGAAATTGAACCAACGACCGTTTCATATCATATGTTGTACTGCTTCCCAAACACCGTAACTATTTATAATAAATAACGATTTAAAATATTAAGTGAGCAAACAGTTTAAATATAGTTTATAGAATACTTTATGAAACTTTTTGTTGCGAAGTTTTAAGTGATAGGTATTATAACAAGCGGCGTCCCGTCTTTCAGTATTATTCGCTGTTCTAGTATAATATATTATATTACACAAAATATAAACATAATTTTTATACTTAAAGTATTCATCTTTCTCTCTCGCCTTTCTATCTTTTAATTGACAGTTTATAATAGCAGGGACGGCAGAGAGTTACATTGATTTCTTTGCTTTGGTAACAAGGCAAAACAAGACGTTCAGTTAAGCCAATATATAATAATTTCAAAAATTGAATGGATCATTATCTCTAAATGGAAACGGAATATGATAACACTGGATTATATTCTTCTCTGGTCGACCTATCTCTATGAGAGATCTCTTTCAGGCAACCCGTGAATGTGGATGAGTTACAATAGAGTAGCGGGTGAGAGCATTGTACAATTAAGTTATTACTTTAAAACGTTTATTTAATTAATCACAAACAAAACAAGGTACACCGTTTACATTATAACGTATAAATACATAATTAAAACAAATAAATATGATGATATACACATATACATATAATTATACGATAAATATATATAATAAAATAAATACATAGATATATGAGATGAAAATATGGAAGCTTACTATACTATATGTAGTTTACGAGTTTAAGGTGCTGAGTAGATATTTTTTCAGTTGGGATTTAAAGGAAACTATGGATGGACTTTTCTGGATAGATTTAGGAAGTTGGTTCCATAGGGAAGTGGCATAAACAGAAAATAATTTTTGGAGGAATTTGGTGTTACTCATTGGTATGTCAAGTGTTGGTATGACACAAGACAGCTTAGAGCGTGTGAGATTGGGATGTAAAGGAAACCGGAGCGAAGATAAGAGGGGAACGTGTCTACCCACAATTTCCTTATAAAAATTGACAAGGAAAACAAAAATGAATTATATCTGTTTGTTATGAATTATTACGGCGCAGGGCACAAGCGTTTCACTTTTCGTCACTCTGGTAACAAAGCAAAGCGCGGCGTTAAGTTCCGCCACTCAATATGCCTCCAGAATTAAGTGGCTGATGAAACTAAAAAAACGAGTAAAAGTGAAAATTTAACACTGTAGAGTATTCAAAAATTAAGCAGCTTCTAAGATACAATTTTGCTGGTCGTAAAACAAAATTTTAAGTTCAACCGTTTCTTGGCGCGGAGTTGGGCCATTTGTTGTTATTTTGGATTGCACTTAGCGCTCGGAAAGAAACATTGTGCAGTCTGGTAGGTCTAGTTGAATTTATTGTTAATGTATAATAATTTTTTAACATTTTGAATAAATATATCGAAAATTTAATAATTAAAAAGAATATATCCTGCCAATAGCAGGAAATAGCAAAAAATCTATAAAAGCATTAATTTTGTAATTCTGCTTTTATAGATTTTTTTTGTGTAGTGTGCTTGTTCTTTTAAGTTAAACTTCTGTAAGTTTAAGTTAAAAGAGCACACTAATAGAGCTTTCAAATACCAATATCGCCCGAAACGATCTCAGCCGGATGTAAATGAGGAACGAAAAATAACGTTCACTTTACTTCCCACGTCGTTAGCGAATTAACTACTTTGTTTAATTACGTGGCTCGCAGCCTATACGCGGTAAGTGTTCATGTAATATTTACAGAGTAAATGCCTCAGTGTTCCAATGAAGACACTCGAGATCTAATGAGATGTAAGACATTTGCTATTTGTTTCTTGATGTCAAAGAAAATAAATTTAAATTGTTTGTGTGTCCTTTTGCTACTCATTTCTGTTACTCAATGGGACTGAGTGTTAGTACTAGGTTTCCAGGTGCTTTCTGCCTATACTGCTAAATGCGGGATACAGCGTGAAGCTAAGAAAACTTAACGGAGTATTTTGACATTGAGTTCTCTCGGCCTGCGCTGACATGCGGAGAATAGTGTGAAGCTGTGCTTAACGTGAAATGCACGCAGTAGTTGTCAGTTAAGTCGTAAGAGAAGGATAACAAACGGGTCTTAGACAGTTTAAGCTTCCCGCAGAGGCAGCTTACTAACCTCGGTCCTGAGCGTTGTGCTAATATTTCTTCTATGTTAAAACATCCGTGGCTAAATATGCTTAAGTTTTATATTATATATTTTTAAGAAATTCTAGAAATTTCACAGCGAAATATATTTTTCTTTAATTTTTAGCTGAAACGTGATGTAATATTGTGCTTGATGAAATTTTTCTGATAAAAGCCAGTGAACTTGATATTACAAAAAAGCTGAAAGTTTTAAAATAATAAACCTATTAATGTAATTAATTAAATTATTAAACTCTAGTGATATTATATGTATGTCTAAAAAAGTAGAATAGAATAGAGAAGAACAAAGCGCAGCGTTGAGTTCCGCCACTCAACATGCGGAATACAATGTGAAGCTACAGATTCATTTCACTTTGATTTTTAAATTAATTTGCCTATAAAATATATTTATGGTAATATATATTACAGGCGTCGTGAAGTCGTCGATTCTAAGCTTCTCAACATAAATTGTCTCGTCGCTACCGCTCTGCGGTGTAATCGGCTACACCTCTGTTAGTGTTAAGTGTAATTTGCTAAGATTACTAGCTAAGGATGTGTTTACAATTATTGATAAAATGTTATTTTTTTAACATAACACCTTGATCTGACCTTGGGCCAGCCAGCGCAGGTTCACCAGAGACTATAAATGCGATGTGTGTGGGTTTGATTCCACTCGGGGAATTAAATATTTAATATTTTCTTTATTTTTTGCTCTCGCCTCTACTGGAGGAAAGTTATGTAAAAAGCATGGGGACCTTGGGGTAAGAGCCAAGAACATGACAATTAAAGTGATGCGATAGAGACCATAGCGTTTGCCATCTCGCCCTTATTTACCATTCCAATTAGGAGGTTAAAATAAAAAAAAACGGTAGCGATATATACTTCGGTTGCGAGTTCGGGAAAGAAAATATTCATTTGGAGAATATATTCACTATGGGAAGAAGAAGAGTGAGATTCGGGGCGCTGCTCGCTCTAACGTACAATTCGCTGTCGGGTGCTGGCTTAAATTCCTTTGAACTTCTGAAAGCTTCACAAGGACTAAGAGTACATAAACTTTGTTACCTTTATTAAAAGCAAACTAAAAAAAAATCCATTATGTATAGTTCAATATTGAAAACCCAAAGAGTTCTTAGCTACGATAATTTAATTTTTACACGTCGTAGGTACTTTTAAAGGTAAGTGAAAATTTCATAAACTATTTTTCATTTTAAAGTTGTGCTTTTGAAATATGAAACTTGAGTGTTGTTCGCGACACTTTGCTGCACTGTGCGCCGCTCTCAGAATATGTCCCTATCTAAGATTTTTAGTAAAGTTATAAAAATTTTTGTTAAATTTTATTTATAATATTATGTGAACTGTTGACGTGAATGTGTGTGTCATCTAAGAGCTCTATTTTCTTTAAAGTTTCTTCGAGTTTTATCTTGTTATGGTAGTTTGGTTACCTATTTTTTTAATAGATAGATAGACAGAGGGAACATTGTATTGGCAAATTCCGTTTCCCCACTTTCCATTGAATTATCGAGGCATTGTGCATTGAGTGAAATAAAAATATTGAATAGAATATTCAGCCGAATGGTAGTCGAACCCACAACCCATGATTGTGCCACTGCGCTACGACAGACTCAATCTTATTTCGCCTTTTCTATTGCATAATAATTTAATGAATTCAAACAATAAGGCTGTTACTGAGTAATGATACAGTCTGACCGTAAATATTATGGTTGTGGGTTCGTTTTTCACGCGTGACATAGAGTTCTGTCACTCAACATGAAATAAATAAAAATTGGAAGAAATTTTCGAGACATTTCCTGTTGGAAGAAAGAAGAACGAGATCGGGAACACAAGTTTTTAATATAAGGTTTCCTTCTATATGCTCAGCGCCAGTGTGATAAAGCGTGACATTGAAAAGAAAATGAATATTTTAAAAAGGACTGCAGTTTAGAATATTTTAAAAAATGTTTTTTAAAAAAATAATATATAAAGAAATATATACACACCTTCCATTAGAAATAAAGCCTTATGTATCTCCTATAGCCTTCGACGGTTATTAATTGCGGTGATACACAACATGAGAGACACGACGAGAAAATTGTAAGTTTACTTTAATAATTCTACATAGAAATTTATCGTTTCGTGATAGTATCATTACTTTGAGAATTATGAGAGTGTTCATAATGAAGTAGATACATGTAGTATTAAATCATATTTTTTTAAGCTTCATACAGTATTCCACATATAGCAGGATAGGTCGAGGGAACTTGGGAACCTCGTTTTAAGACACTCCAATTAAGACATCTTTCTTTTCCATTTTTCACCGAATTCTGGAAGCGTTGTTGCATATTGAGTGGCAGAACTCAACGTCGCGCTTTGCCTCTTTACCAGAGCAAGGAAATAAATATATTAAATATTTCATGTCCTTGACTGGAAATCAACATATAACAGTCAAGTCAGTAAATAATATAATTATGTTAAGTTGTGGGTTCGATTCCCTGTCGATGGAATTAATTATTATTTTAATTTCCTTGTTTTGATAACAATACATATTGCAGCGTTGAGTTACGCTACTCAACCACCAAATCAGTCTTAGTAGTCGTAGATTCAGTTTGCCTTCCATGTTATATGCGGGATACAGCGTAAAATTAAAATAAACCTACGGCCGGTACTCACATGGTTGAAACATTCATTAATTGAGTTGAAAGTTGAGTGTTGCTTCGGTTTACCATGGAATTTCTGAAAGGTTTAATATGAAAATTTTTCAGTACCGCAATTTTACGGGAGTAGTGAAATGTAAGTGCAATTTTCCCTTACGGCCCTTACGGCCCGGTTTACGTTACGGTACGGTTACAATGTATTGGGAAAATAACCATAATTATATATTATTATCACTTATGTTTGTTTATAACAGATTTTTTATATTAAATCCAATTAGTTATTTATGCGTGAAACTGTAAACGCAGTAGGTAAACGATGCCATTCCCACTCGAGGAGTTGAAATAAATAAATAAGCTTCACGCTGTATACTGCACACAGTGGGGTAGGCGTAGGGAACCTAGTTTTAAGACACTCCCTTCCCCATTTTCTACTGAATTCAGCAGGCATTGCTTGTTGAGTGGCAGAATTCAATGCCACGCTTTGCCTTGACACAAGACCGAAGAAGTAGAAATATAAATATAAATTTAAATATTTATTTAAATACAAATTTAAATAAATATTTAATCTCCTCGAGTGGGGATCGAATCCACAACCAGTTGTTTTTACAGACACACTTTGAAATATTTAATATTTTCATTTACTTGCTCTGGTAATAAGGCAAAACTTGGAAAAAAAATAAGAAGAAGAAGGCAGAAATCGACCCCACAACCGTCGCATTTACTGTCACGCTCTGTGCCACTGCGCCACGACGGTCTTAACATAATATAATTCATTTTAAAGGTAAAAGTTTTACTTTAAGTATTCTTTTTGCTTTCTTTAAGCAAATCAAACAATAAGTTACGATCAAGTTAAGTTTACTTAGTTGCAAACTTTTTCCAGCACATAGCAGGGTATGCAGTGGGAAGAGAATCTGGTTTTATGACACCGTTTTCTTGAGTCAATCCGTGTTGAGTGGTAGAACTCAGCGCCATCCTTGACCTCCTTACCGAGAAAATAAAATATAATGAATTCTTTACCATGAATGGAAATTGAACCCACAACCGTCGCATTTTAATGTCCTCCTCGTTCTTGTGCCATCGGGCCATGACGGCGTGTTACGTAGTTTGTGAAGTAAGTAAAGCATTATCGTCGCGTATGACAAAGTACATTAAAGAAATTATATGTATCCACAACCACCCCATCACATCACATACGGCGGCCTCAAATATATTTTGTTGAAAGTAAAAAAAAAAAACTTCCAACAATATGTATGTATATAAATATCTAATTACATTAACTTCTAAAAAAGCAGGGCTTTTTTTTTTAAAAAAACATTTCTATTTCATATGAAAATGAAACAGGTTTTTGTTTTCTTTATAGCACTCATCGCCGACGGCTGTCTCGTGCAGGGAAAATATTTATTGTCCTTCCAAAGTGCGTATATTTTACGATACCTTCTATTTTACTTTGAAATAATATTTTCTAATATGATCAATATTTGATATTGTTTTACTGAGAATAAACTAATTGAGGCCTTCGTGGCGCAAAGACACAATCATGCGATTTTAAACGTAACGGTTGTGGGTTCGATTCACGGTTCTTATTTCCGTTCTTGTTTTTTCTCCTCTATCTGTCCTCTTGTTTTGTATGTGAACTTCCTCCAGTATCATCGACACTATTCTCGAAGGTCAGTCATGATCTCTCTTGGCTCTCTTACTATTCACTCACTTTTACTACTTTTAAGGAAACTTATAAAAAATTAAGCCCGTGTGTCTTGGAAACCAAGCATTCTGACCATTAAGTCATACATCCACCTCTATATATCATGCTAAATTCAAATTTTTGAACAAATGGCTTAGTGTGCTTGGACGGTTTCCAAGAGGCGCAGGCTTTAATCTCTCTACGGTGATTTTTTAATAAGTTTTCTAAAAAAGTAATTTTCTTTCTTAAGTGTGGAAAACACTTTAAAAATGTTAAAAAGTGATTATTGTTATATTTAGATATAGTATGTACCTAATATAAGAAGTGTCGATTACAGTTTACTTAACGGGAATCTCGATCGCTACCTCAGCACGTTCCCGCCAGGTGTTTATAATTGCCCTCCTTGGTTTGTTTGACCTCAAAATTGTTTACTTCAATTTTATTCTAAGTGTTATTTTGTGTCTAAATAATTATTTTGTTATGTATGATAAAACAGTAATATTTTATCTGAAAATTTAATATTTTTTTGACGACAGTGGAAGAGGCCAAAGAGGTATGCAACCTTAGAGTTTGACACTCTGTTCTCTCTGACTACCCTGCTAGGGATAAAGCGTAAATCTAAGTTAAGTTAAAAATATTTTTATAAAATTTATTGTCTGTCTGTTTGTATGTACAATCACATTTATCTCCGAAAATACTACACCGATTTAATTAAAAAATCACTAATTGTGCCACTGCGCCGAAATATATTCATTTTGCTCAGTTGAAATCTATTTAACATGACCTACAAGAAGGTACGGATGAGAGAAACAAATTCACCTATGTCCGTATTTGTTGAAGTATTCACTTCGTTTCAAGATCAGTATTTGCTCTGCCACTGCATTTTTTACGCTTTCGTTGCAATAAATACTGGGTTTTATCTTTGCTTCGAAAAGTTTTATTATAGTGCAGGTGGAAACTTAAACGATGGTAGTGAGTTCGTCTCGTTATTTGAGAGGATATTTATAATCTGTGGGTTTGTTTGGTTAATGTAACGCGCTCATCTCAGGAACTATTGGTTCAGTGATGTTTTTCGACTTTGGACAACTCTTGGTTATTTCCATTTTAAAATGTGGACGAAGCCGCAGGTAAAATCTAGTAGAACATATTAACGAAGCTATTGTGAAGTAACGGGACCATGTCTGGTTGTACATGTGATAATTTTTAATCTCAAGTGAGATTAAATTATATTTTATTTATATTAATTTTCCCCCACTCCAGTAAGCAGAAGCGCGGTGTTGGGTTCCGCCACTAGACACATTCTACGGAAATAAAAAGAATAAAGGAATATAAATAAAGTTGTCTTTCACAGTGATATGCTGTTTGCATTATATTTGAATCAAGAATGTCAGGTATTTTACATAAAACCATACATTTTTATTATATCTGAACTCAATATATACAATATTTAAATTTGTCAATATCACGATATGATCGGAATATAGCCGCGATATAAATATATACGAAACGAAGATTCCTTTAAGAAATTAAGTAAATTTATTATTACGTGTAACTTGTTTTACACGTGATTACGTCGTGTGGACACAAGGATGTGACTGTATCGCGACGGTTGTGGGTTCGATCCCAACTCGGGGTAATGAGTTATTATTTGTTAATAGGAGAAAATCCCGGCATTGAGATCCGCCACTCGCAATGTTTCGAAAAATTCTGCAGAAAGTGAGGAACGCAGTGTTTTAACACTGGGTTTCCTCTGCATACTTTGCAGGATAAAGCGTAAAGCTGATTTATTATTTTTAGGTTTTTTTAAGTCCCATATTATTGATATAAACTATCTAAGATCCTAATTTAAATCTATAATACTTTAAATTAACCTTCAAATACCGATCAGAATACAAATTCCTAATCTCGAAAGATTTGAACTTTGATCCGTGACCTAAATTTCACCTGGTCAAATATGGGAGGTCGTAAATAAATATTTACGTGTAACGTAGGGTGACGGCGTGCCTCATTGCCGTCGAGATGTATGGAATGGTCGCGTTATTTATTCACCCATACAAAAATGTCGTTGATGAGGTCAATCGTGGTGCAGGAGCGCAATAGTGCGACTGTAAACGCGAAAGGTTGAAGGTTCGATTTCCGCTTGAAGAAAGAAATAATTCATATTTTTGTTTCTTCATTCCGATACCTAGGCTTTGTATTGAGTTTAGCCACTCAACACAATTAATCCAAAATTTGGCAGAAAGTGGCACACGGAACGGAGTGTCTTAATTATACACTTCTAGGTTATCCTACTACCTTCACAAATCGGCAGAAAGTGGGGAACTGAGTATCTTAAAAGAAGGCTCTCTTTGTCTACTCTGCAATATGCGGGATACAGCGTGAAGCTACGAAAATAAACATGTAACGCTCAGCAAATAATATTTTCACAATTTTTATTTAGATCGGATTCAACCGAATAGCAGATGTCAATGTAGGGAATACAAAAATTTTCGATCTGAATTTCAATTCGGCGCGGAATTCGCGGGATGCGGACTGATGGCTGCAAATTGGCATTACTTTCTTGGTGTTTTATATCCGGGTAAAGGAATAGATAAATTCTTCTCACTGGACATAAGCGAAAATGTCTTTAATTTAAAAAAAATATTAAAGTTTTTAGTTTAGTTATATATAACAATTACATTACATTGAAATACTTTTTATTTTAATGTAAACAGTATTTTTTTTCAGGAAGATAATTCTTTTTAATGTGCTATCTTAATTTTTTTATTTATGTAAAACAATTCTATCAAATGGGAATCGAAGCGGCGATCATCGCGTATCCGCGTAAATTGCGCCGTTGTCAAAACTCAAGGACGCCTAGCTTCATTGATGTTTTATGCAAATTAAGGGCTGATCCAATTAAATTTCAGTTGATAGATGAATAAGATGGGTAAGCTACCGATGACCTTTGATCCACATTGCTTAAGAAAAAGGCATATTCATTTCAAATATTGGCCTCTTGTAATAACGTAATGATAGAAAGACGTGAGGTCAAGGTGGCATATAAAAATTAACGTGGATTTGGTTCACACCCAAGGAAATAATTTATTTTTAGTTCCCTAGTTGAAGTTGAGAGGACGTATTAGCGCCCAAGAAACCGCGATTTTATATAGGAAGGACTTTCAGTCCTTCAGGATCCTTTCAGGATTAAAATGATAGAATAAAGGAGTGAAAGGATTTTTCTAGTACATTTTAGAATATAGTCATACTTAAATATTCAATAAGTTTTTATTTATTTGAAGCGTTTCCTCGAGTAGTAATCGAACCCACAACCTGTCGCACTTACTGTCTCACGCCTGTTCCCCACTTAAAAACAAGTAACCCTTCAGCATACACAGAGTTAGAGTATAAATAAAAATTATATAAAAAGGTGCACCGCAGTAATTGGAAAATCTTGTTACGGTTTTCCATCACTTTATTTTGTGGAACTTTCAACCAATTTTATGAGTGCACTCCAGGCGTCCACAGGATAGCAATCTGCTTATTTAAATATTTATTTCGCTACTGCCGGCTAGTAACGGTTGCCCCCTTTAAATGGCCTGTGGTATACTCGTGTAAAAAACAACACCACCTTATTTTCGTCTAGCATGAAGATGTTTTGAAATGATGGAAAATTGTGTACGTGGATGTTCCACACGGATCTGAATGACGAAATTATATCTGAATTATTTTTTCTTGGTGCCCTGATTTTCGGGTACCAACCTGAAAAGAAATATAGGGAACCCTTATAGGATATCACTTGGTTGACTGTTTGTCATAATGCGAAACGCAGTGGCAAGAGCCACTACTTCACGCCGGTTTTAAATGCCGGGGGTGGTATTAATCCGGTCGAGTCTGCTCAATCACTTAGTTACTACCATTTGAACACGTGGCCAAAGTCACAGGCAAAAGCTAGTAACATGTATTCATCAAACCCAAAATCGCGCGCACAATCAGTTTTTCCCATAAAAATTCTGATTTTACGCAATTGAAGATAAGGTAAAAAAATTTGTATGCATGGCTCCGCAGTATTTCCTTTGGGATGCCTTGGTAACGGATTTTTTTGTAGCGCTGTAGCCTGTAGCCTGTGGATGGGGGTGGTTGAAGCGCGTCAGGCATTCGTAAATTTCAATGTAAACTTTGGCGTGAATCAAATCCATGATTTATGTATGTTTTTATTTTATTTTAGTACATGATACTTATTTTTTTTTAGTGTTATATGAGTTTATTCTTTATGATAAACGGCAATATAGGCGCAGATCTAGTGTCAAGACATTTTGTTTCCATTGTTATAGAACTAACACTGAATATCTTTTTTATTATAGGTAGTATAGGTATTGCGTGTAGAGTGGCACAACTCAACGCCGCCTTTGCCTCGATACCAGAGCCAAAAAAAATAGGAAATATAATCGTTAATAAATATTTCACTTCTTCGAGTGGGAATCAAACCCATAACCGTCGCGTTTACGTTCGACACCCTTGTGCCACTGCACCACTAATGAGGTAAAACCATAATGACTTTTTAGCAGTACAATGATTGTGTATTTTAATATTTTTCTGAGTGAAGTGTACTAGAATTTTTCTATAGAGGTACAAATAATATACAATTATTTCTGCAATGAAATCTCCATTCAGTAGAAGATATACTTGTTCAGCCAATATGAAATGCAAATTCGATCCCGACTCGGCGCGTCTCCAATTATGCCTCAAATAAATTAGAAAGCGCGAATGAACGAAAATCGTCATAATCTCTATTCCAATAAAAGGAAATTCAATTTCTATGGTATTAATAAGAATTGTATTTTGATATGAGAGATGTAGGAAGCTTTACAAAGGCGGCTTATGAAGGTTTTATGTGAAAGACTTTTATTCTGTGACTTAAAGATATATGCAATCCTTGTATTACATTAATAACATAGTTGTAGATACGATTCCTAATTGAGAGAAATACATAATATTACAAAATTAACGACCTTATTAATTTTGATGATTGGCACGTGATGTGGAACTGAATTAATCCAGCCAAAATATAAGAAATAATTAAAAACGTCTAGTATAGTCGGTCTTAGTCTACGTCTAAAATTTTAAACGGAACATACTTTAAAATTAAATATAATTATAGGGTAGACAGAGGGAACCTCGGTGATAAGACACTCCGTTCCCCACTTTCTGTCGAATTCTGAAGACACTGCGTGTTGAGTGGCAGAACTCAAGGCCGCGCTTTGCCTCGACACCAGAGCGAAGAAAAATGAAAATATAAACGTAAAGAAATATTCCAATTCTTCGAGTGGGAATCGAACCCACAACCGTCGCGTTTACTGGCGGCACCCTTGTGCCACTGCGCTCAGCCTCTGACAGCCTCAATTAATATGAAAAAAATCGGCCTCTAAATTAATATAAAAAAATGTAGCTTATTTAAATTAATATTTATTTATTGTCTATTATGAATATTAAAGTAAAATTAACTTAACTTCACACTTTATTCCTTGTCCTCTATCCCAGCAGCTTCTTCATACATGTCTTTATGCTTTTTACGTGACATTCCTCCAGTATCTTTGCTATTCGATAAAGTTGTTGATGATTAGTTGAATAAATTACGCAATCGTAACAAACAAACAAATTCACTTTCGTGTTTCTAATATTATAGGATTTACAATGAGATCTGTCTTTCATATTTGCGAAGTTATTAGAAGCAGCTGACGAGGGTCACGTACGCTGGTACCTTACGTTTGAACGAGGGAGGTAAATCAAAATTTCAAAATAATGAAATTAGTATGATATATTAAGTTATGATATATTCGTTTTATTTATTTTGTATTTTTTTGAGTATCACGATGTTTAATGCATATTGCAGGGTAGACAGAAGGAATCTAGGAACCTAGTGTTCGTCCCTATTTAAAACCCTTTCTCTACTTTCCGCCGAATTTTAAACGCATGCATTTCGTGTAGAGTGGCGCGTTTGCCTTGTTACCAGCGAGAAATTGAAAATATTTAATTTCCTTGAATGTGCATCGAATCCATACCCTGCTGCGTTTACAGTCGCGAACCTACGATAATCGTGATAACCCACCCTCCCAACCAATGCTAATGGAACTAACAGTTTGCTGCCCTTATCTCTCGTTTCTGAAACATTGGGAAGGTCAGAGACAGAAGACTTGAGATGAGATACAGTTTTCATTCACAGATATACGAGTAGGTATAATTTATGAATGAAAATGGCATCTCGAGATCGATTACATACCTTGACAGCGGTGTATAAATACGGGCCGTAGTAGCTAATTCTGTTTCAAATATATCATAACTATTGGCAGCCATGGTTTCAATGTCTCAAAGTGTAAAAATAATGTATTAATGTCTTAAATAACTGAATACAAATATTTATACGCCATACATAGGACACGTCAAAGTAAATCCTTGTTAACATACGTAGCTTACACAGGTCCATTAAAAAGTTAGTCGCAACAGAGCAGGTTTACTCTATTAATCTAACTGGATTAGGTACTAAGTTTCGTCAAACAGATTTTAGTTACGAATCACTGGGTTCTGGCGTGTTATCTGTGTCAATAGATAAATTTTATTTTTCTGCGGCAGCTCTTTTAACTGGTTCAGGTCAGCCAATATTTTAAATTCTTCGCTCTGGTGTCGAGGTAAAGCGCGGCGTTAAGTTTCGCCTCTAGAGTTCAGTGGAAAGTTAGGAACACGATTATCTTAATGAAGTTAACGGGAACGGAGGTCTAGATCTTTGTTCCCAGGTTCCCTCTTCTTTAAATCTGTCTAATAACAAGGATTTAACTTCACGTCAAATTCAGGACTATCAAAGAAAGAAGTAAATTTTTAGTATTATAAATGTGATAATTTCACGAATTGAAGTATTTCAAAAAGAAAAATCAAAATTAAACTTGTTTTTAATTTCAGTGAAATTAAAGTTTGATTGAAATCACAATGAGAGCTTTTTTAATGAGTCGTATAAATAAGGCCCGTCTGAAGTTGTCCAAACAAAAGACATGAAGCTCAATATTATTTAAGAAAGAAATTGATACGTATACATGTTTCCAAGGCACGGGGGTTCGAGTCCAGCTGCGGTCAAATTTCTGTGAATTTTTTTATAAATAGTAAAAAAAGGCTATTCAAAATGTAATAGGTGACAAACGAAAATCAGATCAATAACGTAAGTACTTCATTTATTACATCTCACAAAACAGACCAGAAGGCAGTCAAGAGCTGACTGACATGGCCCAAGTAGCCGGAATGTGGAAAACGTAATGAACACAGACATGTCAAATTTCCGACTGACGTGTGACACTTGTGACTTTGACACGAAGAAACACAAAAAAAAAATACAAGTCAAGTTAAAAAAAAACCACGTCAGTCGCAAGTGTGCGACACGGAATCAACATTACATTACTTACTGACTCAATTGAAATAATTCAGTAACTTTGATGCTGTCGCATCAGCGCCGTCATTTGTCATCTCGCCGCTCCATTACGGCCCTTTGGGATTTCGGTATAAAGTTTCAAGTCCCAGCGCTGCTGGCTGAATTTTCTGACGTGTGACGACTTTTGATTTTGCATTAGGTTTGTATACCAATTTGCGATATGATATAGGTTTTAGGATGTAATTTTAGAATAATGAAGTGTATATTCATATTTTTATTGACCATTGAAATGATAGAATTTTTTTGCGACATCGAACCCGCACCCATCACGTCTACCATCACAATATAAGTATATTTATTACACCACTGCGATTCTACTAATAACAAATCGGTACTTTATGTTTTATAGCTTCAGTATAGCGGAGAACACTCAATGGACAGCAATACGAGACATATGGAGCCCACTCAGAGTTTGGGTAGAATCAATTTAAAACCCATTACTTTGCAAATTGTAATTATGAAGAATAAATTAATTTCTAACGTATAAAATGTTATTATTGTAAAAAGCGTTTTCTGTTCAAATCGTTTAATTACATGGTTGCCTTATTTTTATTTTCAAATTTTTGTTTTACTTTTTGTTTTTATTTTTTTAATATTTTTTTTTCGTTCTCTATATCATAAGAAAAAAAAATATATAAAAACACAGTAAATTCTATAAAGTTTATATAAATAGCCGTATCTGATAGTAACGTTTAGAATTTTCCGTAGGCATTTATTGCAGACGATATATTTAAAGAGTATCCTTTACCCATACAGCCACCTGGTCCCCGTGGGTAATATATTTTATAATAATCTAGTTATTGTACGCGGCTATTTTAACTGGAGCTACGTGTATTTTTAATAGAAATTTATTTTTGAACGTAGTTATTATGTTTAGGCCTGTGTGTGTAAAACGTCATAGGGTGTTGGTTCGAATCCCCGTTGACGAAATGAAATATTTAATATTTTTATTTACTCGAATTTCCCTTTCAACGAGGCGAATGTTGCTTTGAGTTCCAACACTCAACACGAAATGCCTCGAGAATTTGGCGAAAAGTGAGGAACGGAGTGTCTTAACGATAGGCTCCCCGATTCTCTTTGCCTACCCTGCTAGCGATATGCGAGCTATAGCGTAAAGATAGATTATTATGTTGTCTTTCTTTACTCATTTCACGTATTTATTATAATGAGATTGGCCTGTGGCCTTCCTCTAACAGAGTAAGCGCTCGAGATAACTGATCTCAGGAACATATAGCCTTACATCGGTCCGATTAACGTGATGAAATATAGGCTATATTGTAAACTCTAATTATTTATCGAGGTAACTGGACTGTACAATACGAAAAGAATATTAAAATTCGAATCAAACAAAATCTCTATCAAAGGTTTTATAATACTGGTATACTGAGTGTCTCTATCATCACAACTTTAAATGAAACCACAATATAAAATACTCTATAAAAGCCTAACATAATTAATTTTAAATTAAAACAAAAGAGATTTTGCCAAAAATGAACGCCCTTCTCAGATAGACAGACCGACCGACAGACAAGAATCTGTGTGACCTTAAAAGGGTCTCCTTAAAAGGTATGGAACCCTAACAAACTATCAGAGTAATATATTTTATTAAGAAAAAGAAACTACATAATAAAATTATATTTAAATCTATTTCACATTCAAATTCTAGCACGAACTCGCGATAAAGAAGCAACTTTAAGTACTTCTAAGGTATAAAGAGAAAAAAATTGAGGGCCAACTGTAATTGCCTTTATGATGAAATGCTAGGATTTAGGTGACTGATGCTCAGGTCGGGAATGAATAACATCTCATATACGTTTCGTGACGTACACATTTTATTTACATTACCATATAGAAAATGTCATACTTAAAATTTAAGCTGACAAGGAGGTGGTGGGTTCATTGTTTCCACTCGGGAGAAGAATTATTTTTAATTTCTGTTTGTCCTAATAAGATAAAACGCAGCGTTGAGTTCTACCACTCAACACTCAATGTCTGGAAAAATCTATGGAAAATAGAGAACCGTGTGTTCACTAAGTTGGTTCTGCCCTGCTCATGCGGGATACAGCGTGAAGTTAATATAAAAAAATACATTACTTGAAAACAAAATTTATATTCTTAAACACATTCGTTATAACGGCCGTTAAAAACTGCACGACAGTAACTGCATCGTAACTAATATTTAATTGCGAGACGGTACACTTTACAGCGACTATATTTCGTACTTTGCGTCCCTTCCGTCCGGAGGAGTACTCACTTGGCAAGCTTCGCTTGAGACACTTGTCATTTTTGAAGTTATTCATTTAATGTGAATAAATTTATGATTTCCTTCAAGGTGAATTGTACGGAAATTTAGAAGTTTCAAGTAATCACTCTTCAAACTTAGCACTTAAATGATGATTTATCATTTATCTCATTTTAGTGACTTCTAATGTGAAAATTAAAATTTAGGCCGTCGTTGCTCAGTGGCATAAGGGTGTCGCCCGTAAACGCGACGATTGTGGGTTCGATTCCCACTCGAGGAAGTGAAATATTTCTTTACGTTTATATTTCCACTTTTCTTCGATCTACATATACCTGCTCTCTCAAATATGGATATCATCCATTGAAGTAATTTTCTTTCATAAATTTAATGGTCAAATAAATCTTAATAATTAGAGGTATATGGTAACATACATTAAGGTCGACGAATTGTGGCCCTGACGCTAGCTGTAGAAGGCTTTGCCAATACGATTTTAGATTTTTTTCTTAATTTTGGTTACTTTTTTCTTGAGCATGAGTGAACAATGCATATAAGTTCCAAAAAGCCGTACATCTGGGACACAACTCGTCGACTGTACTGTAATAACAAAATGTTAACATTATTATCAAGCGATTTAGCCGCGTGCCGTAGTTTTAGTGACGTCGTAAAGCACGTAATATTCTCTTGTGGCAACACTGTTGTGCTAAGTCACTTGATTAAATATACGTCGAGTATTCTGTATGAAACGAAATATAGCATTGAGATAATTAAAAGAGCGGAAAGAGTAGAAAGTCTATTCTCTAAGTATAAATAAAAAAACAGCTTCACGTCTTATCCCACGTACAGCAGGGTAGGGTAGTTTTCTCGAGGCATTGCGTGTTGATTGACGTGTTAGTTTACAGAATTATTATATCAAACTACCGCCAACGAAACAAGCGGATCTTTAAGACACTTCCGTTTCCCAACTTCCGTCTAATTTTCGAGACATTTCGAAAGGTGATTCTGAGTGGAGGTATTCATCGGTACGCTTCATCTACCAGAGCGGGGTAGTTAATTAAGTATAGCCATTTACCTGAATAAGAATAAAACCCACTACAGTTACATATATAAACAGACGATGGCCCACTGTGCCACTAAAGATAAAAATAAAAAGGAATATCGGAATACAAACGAAATGGAATATAAATTATATCCAGTACTTTATTTATTTATAATTAGTCTACTTACCTATTTGTGTATGTATATATGTTTAAACGGTTAAATTAAACGTTTGAGGTTACATCGATGCGGTCGATTCAGGCCTTACCGCACAATGTTATAACATTATATTATGAATATATACATGAGAGGACGAATTGACAGAACGCACGCTGATATCAATATATGTTTTAAAATATATTATGTTTTTATTAAAAATGATTTTAATTATTTATGCGTCAATATTAGAACAGCTTGTGACTGTTAACGCGATGGTAGTGCATTTATTCTCCACTCAGAGTAGTTAATTATTTTCATTACAATAAACAAGAGGAATAGTAGGTCTGCTTACATGTTCCCAGGGAAACCAGTGTTCAGCCACACAATTATTGATACAGCATCCAATTTCTACAATTATCGACACGAGGCCGTTGTAGCGCTGAGGCACAAAGGTGTGACTATAACGTGACGGTGGTAGGTTCGATCCCCACTGTGGAAGTGAACTATTTATTTACGTTTATATTTCCATTTCTGCGCTCTTGTGTCGAGGCAAAGCGCGGTGTTGAGTTCTGCCACTTAAGAAGCAATGTCTCTAGAATTCGACAAAAATTGGGAACCGGGGAATTCCCTCTGCCTACCTTGCTATATGTGGGGTAGGCGTGAAGCTGATTTATTTATTTTATTTATTGATAAGAGAGTGGAAGTCCAACCGACACAAGTCACGGATGTCTCGGATGCCTTTACAATCAAATAATATAAATCACATCTGCCATTACCATTCAAAATCTAATTTACAAAACCTGCTTAGCTTCAGTATACACATAGGTATGTGCATGTGTATGCGCATTGCATTAGCGTTCAATGTAACAGTCCCTATTATACTACAGACCCACTAATTGTCCGTCTGTCACTAAGTTGTGAGCACTTCAAAGTGGCTGGTCAGTCATACACAATATTTAATAATTCCATTTCCATTTGTAAAAGTATAATATTACAAAAAAACCACCATGGATTTACGGTCGTAGCTGTACAGTATAACCTTTTCACCTTTGTCAAAGACTGTGACGTCAAATGACAATATATCCCCAAGCGTGGCATTATCTCAATTTGCGTCCTCTAACCGTAGAACCTCATTACTTATTTCTCTTAATAAATATATCAAGGCTTTTATATCGATATAGGGCTTAAAATGGAGTCAATTTAAAATTATGGAAAAAAATATTTTGTAATTATTTATTTTTATAAAGAATTTCAATGTACATGTAAATTTATACACATCTTGTATAAATTTGAGGCCAGTCGTGGCATTGGGGCACAAACATGTGATTGTAAAAGTGACGTGGTCGTGGGTTCGATTAGCACTTGAGGATGTGAAATATTCAATATTTTCATTTCTTCGCTCTAATGTCGATTCATAGCGCGACCATTGAGACATTGAGAAAGAAAGAGAAAATTATAAAAAAATTAAAAAACTCAGGCCTAAACAATCGGCATACGTCCCCTAGTTGATCCTCAATTTTCCTTTTAAGCTGATCGCATTTACGAATGGCATTTGATTTTACGGCTTCCAGTGAGGGCTCCAGTAATATTCGTGGTGAAAGCCATTCCAAGTGCACTTGAAGTGAGATAAGAATAATCGGTTATAATTCATCAGGTTATGTGAAGACGCTATATCAATTTGGTTTTGACATATTTAATAATAGATGTAATTTTTTAGATGGGTTTGATTACTTTATACCACTGCTATATTTATACTTAAGACTGTCGTAGTGCAGGGGACATGGGAATGGAATATTTAATTGGTGCACCTGTAACTCGGTTGCATCGAAACCGTAATTCTTTTATGGGACAATGTGTACGCTTTTACAATAGGATCCCAGAAAACGTCAGAGAATTTTCTATATCACGATTTAAAAAAATTGTGAAAAGACGTTCGTGTGTTAAAGGGTATTACCAAATTAATGATTTTGTAAATAATAACACGCCTTGGGAATGAAATGCTCGCCCCAGTCTGTTTCAAAGGTATCATTGTCACAGATATTTAAATATGTATTTGTTTAAAATAGATTTAAAAAAAAAAAAAATAGGTCCCGCTGAGTTTCTTGCGCCGGTTCTTCTCAGGTCTGAGGCATTAACTTTAGTGAACTGGTGGTAAATTATTTGACGTTCAAAAAATGAAGCATGTAACTTCTTATTTTGAATAAAATTATTTAAATTTGAATTTGAATTTAATGTTTTCATTTCTGTACTATAACATAAAAACCCACTATTCTCACTATAGCGGGGGTTTATAAATATATTATTAGACAATTAGATTAGCTTTTATAAAAATTGAGATTAACTTAGTTGGGTTTCTTGTATTTTAAAAAATTATATCCAAATAATATTTATATGAATAAACTTTTCTGCGGTCAAGTGTTTTTTTGAGTGCATAGACACAGTTATTTTTCACGATTCCAAAAACAATTTTTTTTTGCTTTTTTCTATATGTTCGGCTAATATCAGGAGCTGCTAAACTTATTTTCATAGGACTAACATTGAAAGATAAAGAGAATTAATCAGCTTCACGCTGTATCCCGCACACAGCAGGGTAGGCAGAGGGAACCTAATGTTAAGACACTCCGTTCCCCACTTTCTGCAGATTTAGGGCATTACGAGTTGAATGGCAGAACTCTATCTTTGAAAGATAAAAGTGCTTCTGAAAAAAACATTATGTATAATTTCAAGCGGGCCAAGCCGCGCGGGACTGCTAGTTTCCAATAAAAGAGTCCTATATGTATCAGTCAATGTGCGGTCAGCGGCCGATAGCACTCAAATTAGTATGCGGCGCATTGTGTAGCGACACACTCGTTGTGCGACTCGTGTTCAGTGACAGACGGACAAATAGCGTGTTAGTAGTGAAAGAGGGTATTTATTACATTGAACCCAAATGAGATGCATTGATGTTGTAAATTAGATATTCTAGGGACAAACATGATTGAAGTTACTAACAAAAAATAAAATTAAAATGAAAACATCCATTAAATATTTTTTCTTGAGCATTTTATTGCCGTAATGTGATGTTTAGAGAAATTATTACATATTATAATTTTTGGCTGACATAAATATGGAAAATGACAAAACACTTACTTAGCTAGCTGGCAGGCTGTATCCCTAGCGGGGAACGGGGGAGACAACGGAGTGCCAAACGCTACGGTCCACTGTCATCAACCTCTTCATACATGCCCTCCGGCGGAGTTCTCATGCTTTTAACGTGACCTTCTTTGATACTGTGTTCTCGAAGGTCAACCAAGTTCTCCCTCTACCTCTCCTACCACTAGCTTTTCCATTATAAATCTTTTTTGAAATTCTTTTAGCACTCATTCATTCTACGTACCCAAACCAGCTGAGCACGTCTTCACTCTCACCGTGACATTCTGTGTATCTCTTAATGGACGATTCAATCAGCTAAGCTGACTCCTCATATCCTACGAAGAGATCGCATCTCCAAAGCATTCATCTTTCTTATTCTTCTTCTGTAATACGGCCCCGTAACCCTGTTATCGGCAGCAGGTCTTTCCACATCCATCTCTTACCTTCTAATTCTGCTGAACTTGCTTCTTTTATATAATTATTAAATAAAAAATAATAATACAATATTATTCAATGTTTAAAGCCATACTATGATTAAATTATTTGCGTGTAAAATGTACATATTGGAACGCATTGAATTAAATCAATACTTTGTATTTGGATATTTAGTACTGATCTAATCTGCTAATTATAATAATGTAATGATCATAAACTGACATATGACGTCATAGTTATTTATTAAATACCAAATCGTATTTAGCTTCACGTATATATAGCAGGGTAGGCAGAGAGAACTTGGGAATCTAGTGGTAAGACCTTTCGTTTCTAATAAGAAACGTACGTTCCCCACGTTACGCCGTGATCTGGAGGTATTGAGTGTTGAGTAGCGGAACTCGACACCGCGCTCTTGTCTCGGTACCGGAGCAAGGAAATTGAGATATTCGATATTTTATTATCTCGAGTAGGAATCGAACCTACAACCTGTCGTTTATATTTACATGCCTTTGTACCGTTGCGTCACGACTGACCTAAATCTATACTCTAGCCTATATTTCATTATTTAACTCAAAATAGCACAAATGAATATGTAAATCGGAAGGTCAGATACGTTTATAAGATCTCCATCACGTCACCTCTATGCAAATAAGTTTCCTCATATACTCGCAGCACAATTTTGGTATTATAATAGGAACGTTGCTTCGGTTAATCCAGCTTAGAACGTAAAACTGGGTGACCCCGCTGCAGATTATTTACCTTTCATTGGCATATGTCCCAGAAATAACTGTTGTAGTTGGAAGTTTTGAGGATATTATTTCTATATACTGTGTATTTGTCTCTGTTGTGCGTGGTTAAATTGTTTAATTAAATAATTAAGGCTCGGAGCTTAATTGCGGCATTCAACAAAATGCGTTAACTCCGTTAATAAATTATGAGAAATAAAGCAATAAATAAATCAAAAATTAATTCAAATGAAAAAAAATAAATATATAAAACCCGATTAAAAGCTGAAAAGCAAAAACTATTATTTACATTTTGTTTATGTTTTTTACGCTGTTTCCCATATGGGAGGGTATTTACAATGTAACGTTGAGACACTCCGTTAAGACACTCAGTTTTCCGGATATAAGTACATGCTTACATGCGTACATTTCACTGTACATTAGTACTCTACATAGAAAAATTAATACGAAATATAGAAATTATATCCGTATTACGAAGACATACGCATCTAACCATTACTTAAGGGAAGATATATGCGAGTCAACATACAAACATGACAAATACACATTTACATTATAATACAAACGCTTTTAGGCGGATTTAGTGGCGCTGGCAATGTTATATATCTTTGGGGGCTTAAGTAATTACTAGAATAGAATAGTATTTTCTTTTCATTATAAATAGTGCAGAAGAATGCTGTGAGGTCGTCGTCTGACTATAAACAAAACGATCGCGGATTCGATTCGATATATTTATTTTCTTTTATTTTTAGTTACACTTTTCAATACTCAATATCTCAAATCTAACAAAAAAATATCTCAAACGTTAATAAACATCACTTCCTTTAGTGACGGTCGAACCCACAACTGTCGCATTACAGTCGCATCCTTATGGCGGTGCGCCACGACGGTCCCACAGTTGCGTTTATTTTATTTTTTTCAGCTTCACGCTTTATTCAGAAGATAGCAGAGTAGACAAAGGGAAGGAGAGGTGGAAACCTAGTGTTAAGACACTCCGTTCCCATTAAGACACTTCTTTTCGGCACCTTCCACCGAATTTTGGAGGCATTGCGTGTTGAATAGTAGAATTAAAATAATAAATATTTCGTATTCTCGAGAGGGAATTGAACTCACAACCCTTCGCGTTGACAGTCGCGTACTAATACCATTGTGCCACGTGGCCTCGCTTTATTTCCATTAAGAATGATTATGTCACGTACCTACTCACAAAATAGATTCGTGGGTGCTAAAATTTATACTACTGTCATACAAACGTCTCTCGTATTTACTGCTGGCGGTGTAAACATTTTTATGACAAAAAATAACTATTTACCTCAATCCGGAATTGAATTCAGGATTTAATGACATAGAAATTGAATAAGATTTTTATTCAACGTGCATGTTCTGCATTTTGCGGATTTAAAAGGTGTGTAATGTGAAATATATCGTTCTGTATTTCATTTGTTTTTCTTTAAGGGACATTACGGGAATATACTAAGGAACTTCTTACATCTTGATTGAGACACTCTCTGCTCAACTTTCGAGATATTGCATGAAGAGTGGAGCTTAACACCGCATTTTATCTTCTTACTAGTTAAGTACGATTTGGACTCGCTACATAAATTCTTGTAACTTTTGAATGTATTGAATTAGAAGCATGATTTTTCTCCGCGCTTCAAGCGACTGTAGCCTTCAATATTTGTTATTAATATTGGCCAATGACCTTGACAGACGGACAACAAAGTGATCTTATAAGGGTTTCGTATTCACAGAAAATAAGGATGCAATAAAAAAATCTTAATATTTTTTAATTTTTTTTTCCGTAAGAAAGGCACAACTACAAATAAAGTAAAGTATTTCACACATCAATCACTCTCGCACTGTGAACCTCTTCATTGCAGATTCCATTAGGCGGGATGACTTGGCGTAAGCTGAGCTGCATCTCCGTTACAACCTTCTCACAAACGTTTCTAATTTAAATTAAACGTATTAAATTCTAATATAGAATAGTTAGTTGTATAATATTGTATGAAAAAAATTGTTAAGCTTGTGTCTACGTGAACGTGATGGTTGTGGGTTCGATTAGTACTCTTCGCTTCAAAATTAGGGCGGAAATTGGTGAATGGAAATATGTTAATGTGAAATGGAGTGTCTTATTCCTAGGATTCCTAGCTAGAAAAATTTTTCCTTTACCTAAAAGAGATACAGATCTACTTTTATTAATAATTCATTACCTGTATAAAAAAAACTGATGAGCAACTTCACGTTTTCCCGCATAGCATGGAAGGCAGACAATAATATATCACTTCACATAATTACGATCATGTAACTTTCATCATCTTTTACAAAATTAGACCAGCAAATCCCAGAACTCCTAGGCTACCCACATCATTCCACGCTATCAGTCCAAATTTCTCCGGAGCAGAGGGGTCGAACTCTCAACTTTTGCGTCTGACTGCGATACACTGAGCCGCTATACAAAAAAAAGTAACAAGAACCAATGACATTATAAAAAAACTAAACAATCAAACTCCAGAAAGTTAAAAATGGAAGGATTCTTTAAATTTTCTTCCTCTCCAATAGGTACAGGAACTAATATTTTAGTTTTACGACACTCATACGTTACCAGAACGTATAACAGGCTTATCCTCTCTTTAAGTTAGATTACATTGAAGAATACGCGATTGTAACAAAAAAAAGGTTTTAAACATACGAAATAGAAATCTCAAATAATTTATATGGTGCTTTA
This sequence comes from Heliconius aoede, assembly GCA_037355905.1. NCBI lineage: Eukaryota > Metazoa > Arthropoda > Insecta > Lepidoptera > Nymphalidae > Heliconius > Heliconius aoede. Next base: position 914,816 of record JBAIZZ010000165.1, on the reverse strand, counting down.
TCAAGAGGGAATTTACTAGATTTTATGGGTATTACACAAATTTCACTTGGAATTGCCGATTTATATGGGAAAAACGTGTGCTACATAATATAATGCTGAAGAGTCTGTTTGCTTTCTCTCTCTACTTTTCTCTGCTTGTTTGGTTGAACCCGCAAATCCCGGGAACTATCTCTGTTTTAGTGGTAGAAATCTTCAGAATATACTACTATTCTTTGTTATTTCTTTTCTTATTGACTGTGAGGGTAAAAGCAGGGAGTACAAGCTAGTTTCTCCTACAAGACAATGAAGTATTTGAAGAAATAAAAAAAATTAAACGGCCTGGAGCAAAGCACTGGGAGAGTTCTGACTGTAATCGCGATGTAGGCTCGATTCCCACGGTGAGTTGAGTGACGCTCATTTAAAAAAGTTATCGTCATTTGAATAATCTGATAAATATAAATATGAAATATCAACATCAGTCGTATTTTTAAATGTAAAACTATCAAAAATCCTTATAGAAATTACCTTAATGTATTAAACAGTCATATTAGAAGATTACATATTAAAGTAATATAAACTCATATTAGAAGTTATTATAGTTGTCAGTCAATGTAAATCAAGCGGGCGAAGCCGCGGGCGGGCCGCTGGTATAAAATAAAATTAAAGGAGGACTTTAGAAATTATAATATGAAAGGATATTTATCCGGAAAATTTCACAAGTTAAAGGCAAAGTATACAGCCAGTTGAAACTCAACTCGGCTCGAGGCTCATTCATTAGACGAGTATTTATAAATTTCACCAGAAAACTACTTATTTAAAACCTGCTTCTTGAGGAAAATTAAGATTTTATTTTTAGCATTCGTACAAGTACTTTAGTTTTCAGCGTTTTCTATGTTTGTATGTTTATTATTATAAACAAGAGATATCTCTGTTTGTTTTTGTACAATCAATACGCGGCGGTGAGTTACGCAGATATTACGTGCACATTGTATTTGTAAATATTTTTTTGTTTAATTAAAATTAAGAAACACACTTTGATATTTAAAAAAACATTTTATAACATAAAACCGTATCATATTGGTATACAGATTTATAGTGCCTTGGGAAAAAAATATTTTTAAATATCATAAATTTTGTATTTTTATTTTCTCGCTGTGGTAACGAGGTAAAGTGCGGCGCTGAATTCCGCCACTCAACACACAATGTCTCTAAAATTCTATGAAAACCGGAGCACGGATGTGTCTCAGCACCCCGCCGACCCAGGTACCCACTTCGAATTTATTAATTTTTTTTGGAAGCCAACGTATCTACGTTGGCTTAGTATCTACTAAGACTACAATAGTTTTCATACATTTTTAAATACATTGATACAAAGTATGTCGCAATTATAGGCTAACTTTACTGTTGTTGTAATGTTGCTCACATCTAAAGTAATAAAAAAAAACTAAAAACAGGCTTCTAAGCTCAATATTAAAATAATTTCGTTTAAAAACAAATATAACAAAATTTAAGAATTAAAAAATTAACTTAATTAAAAGTAATGTTATAAAAATTGTGAGAAATATTTATATATGATATTTGTTTGAGTTACTCGGTTATGGATTCTTTACTAGTGATATAAAATATTTTTTCAGTTGAGCTATATACGAAAGTAGCGAGCCATTAAACACGTAATATTGAGATTTTTTTGCTAATTTTTTATAAAGATTTTAAAATACAATAAGTGGTGCATTTAGGCCTAAATTTGTATTTGCGAACCTTATTTTGAAGTTTTGAATGACGATCTGTCTTGCAAAAGGCTTAGGCCTTACTTATTTATACGCAGTACGAAGAACGAAGAAGAGATTACGTATAAGAAAAGAAAGCGAAATTTTTCTATAGTTTACTACAACATCTTGCCTTTTAAAATTCTTTATTCATTTCTAAAACACGGCGGCATTTAATGTATTAAGGAAGAATTATAATTATCCAACATTTAATTCTTCTTTAATAGATTTAATACAATTTCAAAGTAAAAGTACTGGTATAGCAAAAAAATGCTATTACACATTTTCCTATATTTATTACTGAAGAGGGTTTACCGTGGATCCGATTTAAATTCACCGGTCGAATGAGTTTCATATATATTTTCATGGTAATAAAAGTTCTAGAAACACTTTTATTTTTTAATTTAAAATATTTAAATCAGTTTCACGCTATATCCCGCACACAGTTAGAGGCATAGGCACAAGAACAAACAAATGAACTGAGGATACGAAAAGAATTTATCCTTTAGTGTGAATTGAATCTTCAACCTTCGCGCTTGCAGTCAGATTCTATGCTGCTGCGATATTATGCCATCATATTACATACATACATAATATATTGAAAATATTCTCATATCTATGATTGCATAACGACGATTGTGGGTTCAATTCCCAAGCGGGGGAACGAAATATTTAATGTTTTATAAGAAATTACTTCGATTCCAGCATAATAAATGAAATGATCCGTTATACTCGTATTAATAATTTAGGATGAATGTACTACCGCTTAAGCCGTCCGTCTCGCGCGTCGATCACACAAATCCTTTATTCATGTTCCAATAAATGCTCAGTAAAGAAAATTAATTATTTTTTTTACAACTTAACTCGATATCCCGGTGGTGGTGATTGAACCCACAACCAATAGCGTTTATATTATGTTTTTATTTTCACGCTGTACCCTCCATATGGCCTCCTCTTGTTCTTTCTGGTACTTTGGTTTGACCTTTGGCTAATCTGCCTTTTGTCATTTTCCATTGAGTTCCAGTAAATTCCATTTGATTCAACTGAAAAAATCTCCTCATGTCAAATAATATTAAAAATATTTCAATTATTATTGGCATGACAATTAAGTACAACACAGACTTCACCGCTAGGTTCCCTCAGCCTACTCTCCTTTACGCGGGAGACAAAATAAGCTTTAAGCTCTGGAAAACGTCAGCTGTCCCAAATATGGTTTTCCTTTAGAAACCCTTTCAAACGAACTTGTTAATACAAGTTTCGCTCAACTACTTTACACTGTTTCTGAGTTTCAAAATCTTCGTTTAGATATTGTGCTGTTCTCATACTACATTACTCGCGGTTTACTAAGTTCTATTTCATTCATTATATTAGTTATATTTTGTTTATATTTTTTCATGGTTTCGGATTTGTGGACATAAATTGATTATCTTGTTATTGATAGTCTTTTTTGTATCAGCTGGCTGGGCGATGAGAACATAGTGTTAAAACACTCCATTTTCCTCTCAATTCTGGAGGCATTGCATATTAAGTGGCGGTGGTACTTAATGCCAACTTTCGCGGGGTTGCCAGAGTGAGGAAATGAAAACATTAAAAATATTTCATTTCCTCGATGGGAAATCGAACCCTGAACCTATTGCGATTACAGTCGCCCGCTTGTATCCTTGTATTGTGTTGCTTATTAACTATCGATTAAAATCAATGACTGATGAATAGAAATATTATGATAATATTGTATCAGTAATACCTAAAAGTTATGAAACAAAAAATACAAAAAAATAATAATAATCCACAGACCGCAAAAAAGTGTATACAGATTAATAATACACAAAATCACTTTTCAACAAAATCCTCTCGTTTGTTTTAATTTTTACATTACTTTTTATCGCTTTAGTGGAAAGCAGGATGCTGGATAAAACTAGATTTTTATTTTACTAGCACATATTTCACTGAACATGACATCGTACAGCAATAAAGATACAAAAATGGAAAAACTCGTGTATATATAGACAAAAAAACCGGTCAAGTGCGAGTCGGATATTATCACCGAGGCTTCCGTATCAGTTTTATGATTGTGATTTATGACAATGACAAGTGAAGTTTACGGCCGTGTACCCACTTATTTAGTATGAAATAAAATGAACTACAAACTACAAAGTTTTTTTTTCTTTTATCGAAAGTTCTTCACTTACTTCTTGCCAAATTTCTTAATTCTAGGCAAATTTTCATATTATATGTATGATATAGATTTGATAAGTAAAATTTACAGCGAATTTTTACAAATATGAAATGAAAATAGACAAAATAGCATAGCGCTCGTTCTCGTGAACTTGAAAAAATAATTGTTTTTGCAGATAAGGGACCCTAAAAATATATACGTAAAATATATATTTTAGATACATATATATAATAATATGTATCCTAACTTTTGTAAAAAGCGCACATTTCATATACGTATTAAAATAAAATAATAATAAAAAAAATTACAAATATTATCGTATAATTGGTTAGTTATTATACACTATTAATAGATACTGAAATTGCATAAAATTATATGAAGGAATCGTAAAAAACATTAAATGTATAAACTATGAACCATAATTTGTATCGAGGGCCTGCCGCCTGCCCGTACAATTTGTACAAATCGAAATCGATTGAGCATTCGACACCAACTTGGGGAACTAAATTTTTCATTTTATTGTCCTGCTGAGAAGACAAAGCACGGCGTTGAGTTGCGCTACTAAATTCGCAATGTCCTCGCATTTTGTAGACAGTAGTGTTGCTTCTGTCTATCCTGTAATATACGGTGTAAAGAATGAAGTTGGAAAAAAAATTATATGAAAACAAATTTAACTCATTTTAAATAGAATTTTAATAAAAAGAAAGAAAAGTAAAAACAAAGATAAGTGAACCATTTTCATAAAGACGTAGTTCAATTAAAATTCATGATAAATATTTTTAAAATAAACATCAAATGACGCCTCATTAATGATTGTGATGTTGGCAAGTGTTTTGGAAGCCTTAATTATTTCTAACGAGACCTTTTACTCGTTACCATTTTAAGCTTCGGTAAGTGCTATTTGCAGATAATAAATATAATATCCTGTAATTCTTTTATTATATGTTATACATTTTTTAAACTTCACGTTCTCTTCTCCGAATTCTCAAGGCATTGTGTCTAGAGGAGTGGCGGAACTCTACGCCGCGCTTTGCCTTGTTACCAGAGGGAAAAAAGATAACAAAGGGAACTCGAAAGAATAAAATATTTAATATTTTCTGTTGTACGCTCTGGTGACAAAGACAAGATGCGATATTAAGTTCTCATTCACGCAATGGCTATAGACTTCGGCGAGAAATGAGAAACAGAAGTTTTGTTTAAATTTAAACTTTTTTATTTTAAAGTTTTGAATCGTCGAATGAACATATAAACAAAAAATACCATCGGTTCCGAAGGCAAAAATTAAAACACTATTGAGTGAACTTGAAGTGGACGACTCTCGTTAGTCTCTTTACCAGGGCAATGAAATGAAAATTTTGTATACAACGTGAAAATAAAAAAAAAGTAGAGAACGAAGTGTCTTAACACTAAGTTTCCCTGCTATACGAGGCTATATAAAATAAAGCAGAAGAGAAAAAGAAATTTAACATAATTTCTTAGTTTAAACAATTAACTGTCGTAGTTTTAGTAGGTATATTACAACTGAACGTGACACACAATAATTAATTATATGTTACTTAGTTAAGACATAAATCTATTAAGTAAGATAAAGCGGCAAGACGCGGGTGGAACATGCATTCAAGTATAATGTATGTAATTTATACTATATAAAACGCTTTCGTTAGTGTTAAGACACTCCGTTACCATAAATACACTTCCGTTCTTTACTTTAAGGCAAATTCTTGAGATTTTATATATCGAGTGGCGGATCTTAACACAGCGTCATTTTTACTGGACAGAATAATTAGCTATTATCCTGTCCAGTAAATAAAAGCTATTTTATATGTGAAGAGTGATTGAGGAAAGTACAAAATGTTGACACTCATCCCAAAAGTAATAAACAAGTTATATTAGTTTTTTTTATAATAATATATATATATTTATATATTAAATATGTCAATTTGTTTAAACTAAACATTTTATTATAGTAGAGAAACTACTATAATGAAAATTTTCAAAACGGCTTTTATAAAAGAAAAAAGGCATCTGTTTCTTTATCATTACGCTTAAAAGGCCTTGGGAAGGTAAAATAAGTGCCACGGTCGGGAGGCACGTGGAAGTAGATGCACTTAACTTACGTCCATAGTTGTGTAGTCGAACGAACAAATGTTTAGTTATCTAGGGCTGCATCTACGTTGTATCGCACATACCAGGCAGAGGGAACCTATTATTCCCCAGAGTAACCATCGATTCCAGCTCCACTACATTTAAAGTAGGTTACAGCTTCAAAAATAACTATGATTCATAGTAATTCCCATGAATCAAATTTCATGAACAAAGACTTTATTGAATTATATCTTCTGAATATAGAGCTTAAACACTAAGCTTTTAACCAACAGAAAGAAGAACTTTAAAGCCAAACAAATTCTAATTGTTACACGATTCAATACGTCTTTCAGTGAAACTCCATTGAAATTGTAGCATTTCAGAGAATTTATTCATTCATTGACTTCTTAAAAACGTCGCGATCTGTTTAAGCTATACTAAAAGCGAAGACGCCACATCGTTAGCATTAAGTATTCAAAGTTTTTTATTTAAGCGATTCTAAGGGATAATGCCAATTTAGAGAATAATCAAATTGTGTTTGGATCGTTGAGGCACCAGTGGAAGTTATTACAATTACGTAGAACCTCTTTCCGAATAACTTAGAAATGTATAGACGATATGTGTTTTCGACGCTTCCGATTTATAATATTCAATTTTAATATTATATTATGTGTAAAGATGCAAAATATTATAATGTGATACAAAAATAAATACCTATATATCTCATATATATATAATATAAACGGAAAGTTTTCATTTCCCGGTTTTAACATCTGTCGAAACTTATTTGCATGAACAGAAGCTGTAAATGGACCGAAAATATTCTGGATTCTCATCTCGCATTGAACTGTCACTGCATTAGTTGGATGTGGCATACGATTATTAATATATTTGTATATATATCGTTTGGTAATACATAAGTGTGTGTGACTATTCACTCTACTATTCTGTTTAATATTTTTGAATAGACATTGCTTTAGTTGTGTGTGCTGTATCTCATATGTACAAGGAACAAGTCTCGAATCCCTAGTGGATATCGAATTCACAACCGTCGCGTTTACACTGTGATTAGATTTGTAGTAATTTAACAAAAACAAAATAGAATCCGACGTAATTAGAGTTAGAGTAAAATGGATTTTCTTACCACACCAAACAAGAAGAAGAAGAGAAATGAAAATACTAAAATTTAGATCGATCCTACGACTTCCGCCGTAATATTTGAATCAAAAAGATTTTTTTTCGTTACAGAATATCTAACAGACTATGCACAGAGACTATACTAAAAAGGTGATATATAGCGTTAAAGTGTCAGGTTTTCGCAAAATTTCTATAGAAAATATAAAGAAACAGCATTTTCCATTGTGCGTATTAAAGTCCACGTAAATAAAACTGTGAGAGATGTAGTTTCTTTTGCTTCACACTGTGTCAGGCATGGCGTGTTGAGTGATGAAATTCATCACCACGCTTTACCTCGTCACTAGACACAAGGAAATTAAAATATTAAATATTTCATTTTGTCGAGTGGGAATCGAACTCATGACATGTCACGTTTACAGTCGCACGCTTGTGTACCTGCGCCACCACTGGCCTCTATGACTATTCATCTAAATGTAATATATTAGAAGAGCTATGTTATATCTACTAAATCCCAAGATTTAAGCTCCCGCATTAAGTATGAATGTTTACTTGCGTAACACACACTACGTGTGCAGCGTATGCAAAAGAATTTCAATAGTTGAATTTCTTCGTAGAAACTATTTGAGGCAAATTCTTGAAGTTGAATACGACAAAATGCCGACGCCATTAAAGTTCACGGAAAGTTCAGAGCGGAAGTATTAAGACATTCACATATACATAATATCTGAATTCACTGAGCTTAAAAGCGTAGTAATTTTGTGAGAAAGGAATGATATATTTTATGGCTTCACGGTTACATCAGGATACCTTGTACTAAGACACTCCATCCTCTGCTTTCTGCCTGAAGTTGAGATAGGCGGGCTGAATGAAGTAGAGAAATGAAAATAATTCATATCCTTGTGTGGGAATTTAACCTTCATGTGTGTTCTGGCTGTAAGCGATGTCGTTGCAGGTCTAATCTCCTTTGTGGATGATAATTATTTGTCAATTACTTATATTTTTCCACTGCAGTAGACGAAGAACAAAATTAAGTTCCACCACGCTATATACATAGTCTCGAAATTTGGACGACAATAATTGGGGAAATAAATCGTGATGTCGTAACGAAAAAAAAATACTGATGTAAACTATAACGCAATGCTGTCACGAGATATAGATATATAGATGTATCGCGGGTCGAGTAGTCGAACTGAAGACAATGCGAAAGCAAGAAAATGTGAATAATTCTGTCTTCCATGTGGAAATCGAACCCAATGCCGTCGTGTCAACACTATAACACCGTCTTACTACACCACCTTTCTATATTTCTTAGTTTATTCTTTAATAATTTTCTTTATTTTCCATTACAAAGCAAATTCTGCATTAATTTACTGAATGTGGCATAACCAACAAAAACCTTACATTATAGATGTCATTATACAAACTTCTATTATATAATAAGTGAACCAAAAATTCACACCGACACGTCCTTCAGGCACTCCATTCTGAAGCATCGCTCAGCGTCGGGGACATTCCACTTTGAATTGGAAGGCTGAATCGTTATTTTGTAACGCCGCGTCATCGGGAAGTTGGTGGCGTGACTGGCCGAATAGGCATAATTGAAGTTTGTTATAGCTTGTGTGTAAGCTTATTTTTAATTTTAACATATATTAATATATATATTTTTTAATATATATCGGCGAAAATATCGGCGTTGAGTGCCGCCGCTTAACACGCCATGTCTCTAAAATTGGGTGGAAAGTGAGGATGAAAGTATCTTAAAAATACGTTCTCTCTGTTTCCCCTGATATATGTGCAATACAGCATGGTAAAAAAACTAAAAATATTTGTTTATATTTAGAATATTTAGAAGTATTATTGTTGATAATATCACAGGGTAGGGAAAGGGGACCTAGTAACGTATTATTAAGACAGTCCCTTCCCATTAAGACTCGTTGCCCACTTTCTCAGCTTAACGCCATGTTGCTTACGAGAGCGAGAACAATGAAAATATGAACTATTTCACTCAACCAACTAAATATCGAACCTACAATCGCCCAAAATGCCTGAGCCCTTGGGGCATGACGGACTCCCAAAAAAAAAACGTAATGAAAAAGTATATTTGGACGTTGCATAGTAGTGGCAGTAGTCTCTTAACAATGATGACTCCAGGTGTGCAAAGTTCCACAGCATCCCAATTTAACCTGCAATACCTACGGAGCGGTGCACTGGCGGCTACAAATTCAACAAATTGAGTACCAAGTTGGCTGAACTGAACATTTTTACACAATTTTGCATCGTTATGGCTTCCATTTTGTTTTGCTTTTGGGTTCAGTTAGTTTTTATTAAAATTACTTGTCTATCTGCCGTCTCTATTTTGAAATATATAATTTAAATTAATACATAAATATAAAATAAGATATTTATTTACTTTACTTATATATTTAAATATATTAGTCTATTCTTTTACATACGCCCCTAAGTGAGAATTGAACTCGCTACTATCACCGCTATAATCTGATACTATTAAATTACACCAACTTATCTAATATATAGTATAGAGTTTTATAAGCAAAACTAATCTCGTTATTTAGAGAGAGAGCCGAACTACGTTAACAAATTAAGAAAGATCGTTTCTTGAAAAGTTATTAGCTACACTTTATCGAAAGCTTCGATCCGCCATCAATCACTGGCTGCCATTTGCAATCACATTTATTTAGACACAGTATTAGTTGGAACTAATCGTATTTTTAAAATATATTTTAGAGGCCAGTCGTGGTCCGGTGACACGAGGGTGTTTCTTGTAAACACAACGGCTGTGTGTTTTATTCCCAGTCGTTGGAATGAATTGTTATTTAATATTGTTTTAATTTTTTCAATCTGGTACCAAGGTATAGCGCGGCGTTGACTTCCGCCACTTAACACGCAATACATCAAAAATTCTATGGCGAATTGGGAATGGAGAATCTCAACACTAGGCTATTTCTGCATACTGAAAAAAAAGAAACAGTCGATTCCAAGTGTTTCTTACTTAAAAATAAACGTGTAATTTTGTCATGAAAATTGCTTTCTGGTTTTAGCATAACTTATAATAATAATACAAATGGACACTATTTTTACCCGACTGGAAAAAATAAGGGTTATGTTTTGTTGAATGTGTTATGTATGTATGTAATATATCCATTCATTGTTCTCTTGTATGCTTCCATATAACTATTAAACCAATGAATCGATTTTGATAAATAATACGGCGCAAGCGTTACTAGATATATTAATTGAGTTTAGTTTGATCTTTAATTATTTTTACCTTCTATACTTTTATTTACAAAAGGAATATAATAAAATTATTTTATATATATTAAATATGAATACTATTTAAAGTACATTTGAGTATGTTGTAAAGTTTAAATTGTACTCTATATGAAAACAACAAACGCACAAGCCATGTTATGGAATATGACAGACGTCTAGGAATTTCCTCTGAGATTGTCTAGTTTTGTGCGATGTTTCTCTTTCTTGTATAACATATTATCCAATATATATGAAAACTAGAGGTCCGCGTGCGGCTCCGCCCGCTTGAACTATATGAATATTTATTTAATATTATTTAAGTGAATTTGCGGAAAAAGTGGTTGATTATTTTAGTATAGAAATTCACATAATACATCGTTTTAAGATTTTTTGAGTTTTTATATGATTTTGGTCGCAAAATCATATAAAAATTCAACTCAATTTTAATAAAACTCAACTCAATTTTAATAAAAACTATCTAGGCTCCGTTTTTAAGTAAAACTTTCATAAATATCGGATCAGCTATACCCGCGATTATCTCGGACAAACAGAACAACAGACAGTTTATTTATGTTAATATAGTATATATAACTATAGACGCTTGAAAAAACAAGGTTATTTTGAAATCTCAAACAGATACTTCAATTTTGTTTATGTATACACGTAGACAAATTGATGCCTTTGTGGCGCAGCGGCACAAGCTGTAAGCACGACGGTTGTGGGTGCGATGCCCACCATTCAGAATGAATTAATTCTTTGGCAAAAACATTCGGGGCGGTGTTGAGTTCCATTGCTCAAGGCTCAATATTTTGAAAATGGAATAATGTCTGCATACCCTACTGCGAAATAAACTTTTTTGTTACTTTCATGAAGTGAATATTTTGTCACGCGGAGTGACCGTGAGATATTATACTTTTGACAAGCTAATGAAATGGCAGTCATGTTTATTCATATTGAAATTTTATACTGAAACCGAGATTTCAAGTTTTTTATTTTTTTCCAAATTGTTGATTTTTATTGTTGTTCTTTGTAATTTAATGTATCTATTATCAACGTCGAGCCATGAAGACGATTCGTGCAAAAACTAAATGTAAACTAAATTAAAACGCACAATCAAAACGTTGGGAAATAGTGTCTAACACTGGGTTCCCTCTGCCTACCCCGATATATACGAGAGACAAAGTGAATCTGAAAATAATTAATTTAAAATATTCTAACGCTATCTAATAAATATTTGAAATAGCGAAAAAAAACAGTAAACGAAATTTTTTTATCAATTTGGCCAATACCAATAAAATTCAAAAAAAAAGACAATTTTGAAAGTTGGCTAAAAACTAAAAAGTATCTATAAAAACCGACATGAAACCGTCAAGTGCACTCGAAATGGACGAAGTCCAGATATGCAACGGCAAAAAATATATTGGAAAAAATTGTTGACTTAAAAATTAAATTCACAAGTACTGTAAGAACTCTTCAATAAGTATGTATTAATTGTTTTTAAATACTATTACTATATTATATCAAAGAAAGAATTTTACTATGGAGACATAGTTGTTATGGGTTCGATACCTACTTAGGGGAATTTTATATTTAAATTATTCTTAGTTCCTATTATTAAGAAATCCGTCATTCAATACGTAATTCCTCCTTGAATTCGGCAGAATGGGTGGGTTTTCAACTACATGCCGACATACAAACCAGAAACCGCTACGGAAACCTAGGTATGTGAGTCCCACTCGCACTTGACCGAGAGTTCTGATTTCGATTCTCACTCAGAGAAATTATTTATTATTATTTGCTTCGTTTCTGGTAAGAAGACAAAGCGTGATTCTGATTTTTGTCACACATAAAAATTCTAAAATTAGACAGAAAGTGGGGGACAGAGTATGTTAACACTAGGCTCCCACTTTTGCCAACATGATAAGTTAAAATTATAATAAGAGAAGAGAACATAACAGAAGAGTGACTGTCAACGCGAGGGTTGGAGGTTTTCTATTTCCTCGCAAAGGCGACAGAGTAACGCGCGGCGTCGATTCAACGTCTGTCGTCTGGCGATGTCTTAAGAATATGGCGAAAAGTGGGGAATGCAATGTCTTAAAACCAAGCTCCCTCTGCCCAACTGAATGCAAAAACAGAAAACTACATAAAGTTAAACAAAAAAGAGATAAAGCTACCATTCTCAATAACTCATTAAATTGCTTGAAAATTAAAAAATATTTTTCATATTTTAAAATTCGAATCTCCAGATGTTAATTAAAATTCACAACATGATGAGAGCCTGGATTTGGGGCAATTAATTTTTTTTTTAATATTAACCCCGAATCTAATCTTTATGTGTTTTCTTCTTTTATATTATGAATCACTCGAACTATATTTTTTCTATTATTTTATAATGTAACTAGCTTTTACCCGTGGTTTCGCCGCTTTTCCATAAAAAATATTTGATTTTCTAAAAATAATTTTAGCTTCATGCCTGCATGCCTTCGTTCCTATAAAGATAATTTCGTTCCCTATTATTCGACTGAGGAACAGAAAAGGAAATGACATACCTATTATGTAAAATAGAACCAGTGTGCAGCGATACAGTATGTTTTTAAACTTATTGGTCGTGGGTTTGATTTCCACTAGGGGTAATGAATTATTTTCATTTCCTCGCTCTAGTAACAAAACAAAACGCTACTCTACACATATTATCTTAACACTAAGTTCTCCACACAGCGTGTTGCTAAAGAAATATTTTATATATTTGTAAATTTTAGCTTAACTAACAATTCTGAAGCAAATAATATATTCAGTTAACAAATAATATTTAAAGTAAACAATGGAACGCATGCGGTTTAGTTACAATAGGATTTAGATGGCGTTCATAGTATTGGCGGCTGCAAATGAGCGCGCTATTATATGGTTATAATTTTGTATTAGTTAGACAATTTAATAATATTGGCAAGATATAGACTTTAATTATTTAAGTTATACTATTTTATCTTTATTGAATTGTCATAAAACTGGAGCTATAACTGTAGGTACCTACTATAGGTATACTATAGATACCTATTATTTAGAACGAAAGCTCCATGTCCAAGATAACAAAACTAGGTTTCACAGTGGCATTTCGTATACTCTGTTTGTGTTACAGGAAACACAATCTTTTGTCACGATTTATTCTGAATGAACTTTTGTGTTTCGGATTTGACCGACTGAAAGTGAAATAGTTTTTCGACGTTTCAATTATTTGATACTAGTGCTTTGTTCGCGGTTTCAACTTTCGTAGTTTACACGCTTTTCCCCCATACCAGGGCAGGCAGAGGCTTAATTTCCAGATACCTTATTCCAAGCTTTGCACCGAACTTACGAGATATTGCGCGGAATTCAACGGCGCGCTTTATCTTGTTACCAAAATTCATCACCCTGAATGAGATTCGAATTCGTGACCGTCGCTTTTGTAGTCAGACACTATGCCGCTGCGCTACGACGTCCTCTAATATGAATTTTTTTGGAAAATATAATTTTAAGAATACATTATTGTTTTTATCAAGTCAATTTTAATATAATGAAAAACTTTCATATTTCGACGAAATGAAATTATATTTACCGAACATTTTAACATACATTTTGTTTGATAAGTTTCATATATTTATAAATTATGTTATATATATTTTGATCAAAAAAAATATATATAGTTGATATATTGAAAATAAGCACGATTCAATTTTAAAACATTTTTTATTGTTTCTATAGTATCCAGCTTATAATAAAGTAGTTTTCACCAATTTTGACCATCTAAGCAAATAATCAAAAAACATCCTTTGAAATCTCCATACTACTTAAAAATACCTATGTAATGAGACATTCTATATGAGATGCTGTGTCGATAATTTTTTTTCCATCACTTCGATGTGTGGAGTGCCACACTTAATAATTTTATTTAAACTTTTCATATTACTTATAAATTTTACTTTATCTATTAATCTTTCAAAATTATAAAGTGTCGGGCAACCGTTTAAGCTCTAACCATACTAAATAAGTGAAATTATTTAACTAGAACTCGAGACCATACTAACTACTTCATCAAAAGCGAGCTGAGCACTGTCCTTAGCCTATCATTTGCATATAACAATAGAGATCTCAGCCCGACTTCTTCGAATTACGTACTATATATATATATATACTAGTTGTGTCTTCTTTACAATATACGAGTATGTTATAAAAAAACCTATTTTCTTTTTTTCTATAATATTAGAAACAAACTGGGGCCCTCGTGGGCGTTTATGTTAACGGGAAAATTGTTAGTTCGTTTTCCGCTCGAGGAAATTAATCTTTTTTTCTCCCTCTTTTATTCTCATTTACTCGGCACCATTATCAGGTCAAAAATATTCAATATAACATTATGAGTGGCTCAAGCTATTTTTTTGCATAGTAGAGTAGGCAGAGAGAAGCCTCTCTGGAGACTAAACCTAGCATTAACGCACGCCTGCCTCCATTGTCACTCACATATATTAGTCTGCATTAAAATTTTCGAGATATTGCCTATTGAGTAGGTCAACGTCACGCTTTGTCTTGTTAACAAATCGAGGACGTGAAATTAATTCTTTACCTCGTCTGAAACCGAACCCACAGCCGTAAAACTTTTCAGCAGACTCTGTATATTATAAAAAAATAAATCCAAAAGCATGAAATATTCATAGATCATATTTATAGAGATATTTTGTTTCCCAAAAAACAAGATGTTTAAAAACTCCCATTCGAGTAGCGGGGAGGCGATAAATCAATCAACGTTATTTGATTTAAAACCTGCTAAGTGAATAACTTATTGGGGCCGACGAAATTAATTCCGTGTTTTTTGGGGGAATTCGTAAAAGTAAAAGTTTGTGATTTGTAAGGTTTAGACTTGGCGTTGTTTTTAAATTTTTTCTTTTTCTTTGTAGTGTTTTTTTTTTATTTTATCTTTGCATGTACTCGCGGACTGTATACAAAGTAGGGTAGGTACATATTTCATATTTTTTCATTGCGTCATGAATGGTGGACTTCGACTGGTAGTCGAACCCATATCATATCGCGTACACAGATCGTATGTTCAGCGCCATTACTGGCTTCAATCTATACTATCACTAATTCAATGAATATTATTTGAATATTTGGTTAGAAAACACAGTGTTAATATACATTATTTGCTGTAATATTGCGGAACTGAACGCCGTGTGATATCATGGATATTAATTAAATTTAAACATTTACACTTTCCATTTATATAACGATTGAGCACTCACAATATATTAGGATGTAAACAAATAAACATATATCTAAGTATAAACCAGAAGTAAAGTACGTTTAAGTAAATTTTATAGTGACTTTAAATTTGAAGTGACGCCATCGCCATGTAAAGGCTTACATCGTATCCAACTAAGGCAGTTTCACACGAGCGCTCATTAGCAGGCGGCGCAGGTTGCCTTAATGTCTTCATCCGGTAACTATCTTCTGAAATTTATTGTTCGTTCGGCTTTAAATTTGAAAACTAATAGTAAGAATATTTTTTATTTTTGTAAAAAATATTTAAAAAAAAAAATTGTTAAAAATATTTTTGATTTTTATTTTAAAAAATATTTTTTATTTTTGCCAGCACATAGACAGAGGGACTGTAGTGTTAAGATACTCCGTTCCCATCAAGACATTTCCGTTCGCCATTTTCCGCCAAATTATGGAGGCTTTCACTTCCATTCCTTATGCAATTTTGCATAATAAGTGAAGAGCACACTGTCTTAACACTAGTTTCCTACAATATGCGGGATACAGCGTGACACACTTAAAATATTAATAGATTTTAAGAAAAAATTCCCAGAACATAGTCAGATTGTTGTTAATAAATCCAGGATAGGATGGTTATGTGAGTGTTCCTCAATACTTGGAGTAAGTTTGATCTTATCGCAGTAAACTTCGTTAAATATGTATTTTGTATGCAAAGTAAGGTTTTGTAATACACAAGTTTTAACAGCCGCCTCGAGTACATGCTCTGGTTTCATAAAATACTTCGGAAGTGATCGTGAGTTCTGTTCCGAAGTTATGTTGTTATTTATATATATATATATATATTTTAATGAAGTATTTGTTGTCGAGGCCGCTGTAGGCCAGGGACGCGTGGCAGTTATGGGCTTCCACTCGAAAGAATGAAATATTTAATAGTTTAATTTCTTTGCTCTGGTGATGCGGCAAAGCGCGGCGTTTAGTTCTGTCATTTAATACGCAATGACATACGCAAAAACGACTTAATATTAACTTTGAATCTTAATTTTTTTCTCTACTCTAAGGGATCTGAATATTAGATATAACTCTTGACAGAAGGACGGACAACGAAATTAAAAATTAAATTTATGTTGGTAAGTGTCTGTGGTGCACATCGTATAAATTAAATTAAAAATGAAATAGAAGTAGAAAAAGATAAAAAAAAAATACCTCACGTGAAAGCCCCGAGGTGGTAATTAAAACATCGACACGTTATTTTGCAAACCTTACGTGTACGGTATGCATGAAAGCATACGAACGCCTTTGTGAAGACATAACATATTAAATTCTTAATATTTTACGTAAGTCTATATAAATTAAGAGAATATTTTTATGTGGTGGTGGATTTATTCTATTTTAGAATAAAAAATTAGCTTCACGCTGTATCCCGCAGAGGGAACCTAGTGTTAAGATCCTCTGTTCCCGGAGGGTGAACAAATGAACAAATATATTTTAATAAATAATACATATCCTCGAGTGGGGACCAGACCCATAACCAGTCGCGTTTACAATCGTATGATTTGTGCCCCTGCACTGCAACCGGTGCGGCGTCCTGACCTTATTAAGAAGTATATAATATAATATGTACAATTACAATTTTGAACAAAAAAAGCCAATTGCCACCCGATCCCATAAACAGATCCTAACAAAACTCTCATAAAATTAGGCTTGGAGTGTATTTCCGTTCGTCATTTTCCGCCGAATTCTGGATGCGATGCGTACCACTTAACAGTGGTGGCACCTAAGGTCACTTTGTCTCGGCACCAGAGCTGGAAAATAAAAATTATTCATTGAAATTAAAACAAATGATTTTTGTGGTCCTATATAATCCCGCCCTTATAACGCGTTAACAGCCTCCATTCTACACTTGCTCAACTTACTTTCTCACTTACTTAGGGTACTGCGTGTTGAGTGCCCGAACTGAACGCCGTGAATCTGAATATCCGAATATTTATTTTGTAGACGGTTCAATCTAATAGTAATAAGTTCAAATATGATATAACTATTATAATTCAACTTAAGCAATGACAGTGTAAATCGTTTTTATATCCATATATTTAAAATTAATTAACTAACTAACATATTATTCGAAGACCCATACGGAATAATGATGTAAATATTTAAATTATTTTTTTATTTCCCTGTCTTGACAAGACAAAACACGGCGTTGACTTCCACACACAAAACAAAAATAATTTCTAATATGACGCTACCTCGATGCAGGTTAACTTTGGTAATTATAAGCACACAAACTCCATAAACTTCTACTACCCGTTCAAGTTAGACTTACACCATATAACTAAATATACAGCCTTCAGAAGTTTTTTTTAGAACAAAAATTATAAGCTAAATATTCCCTTTTAATAAATCTCCCTA
Source organism: Heliconius aoede (assembly GCA_037355905.1). Lineage (NCBI taxonomy): Eukaryota > Metazoa > Arthropoda > Insecta > Lepidoptera > Nymphalidae > Heliconius > Heliconius aoede. The sequence goes on along the minus strand of JBAIZZ010000165.1, from coordinate 896,750 downwards.
CAAAGTCGGCCATGATTGTAAAAGTTGTAAGGTACCTGTGTTTATCGTATTTTATTAAGCATTTTTAATAACGTTACATCGTCCCAAGGGCGGCGTTATGACGTATAATATTATTTTTTAGGCTTAGCAGTTTTGAGTCTGTTTATTTTTATATTAAGAGAGAGATAGTAGTGTTAAGACACTTATTATTTTGCTATATGACATTTTTGGACACATACAGAGTAGCAGTGGGAGTAGGAGTTTGAGTCTCTAAAAATCAAAATCAGCTTCACGCTGTTCCCCGTACGCAGCAGGGTAAGCTGAGGAAATGTAGTGTTAAGACACTTCGTTGCTTACTTTCCGCACTGCATGAATAGTGTCTGACCTCAAAGCCGAATCCACGACCAGTCACGCTTACAGTACCCTTGTACCACACTTGTGCCCCTGCGCCCCGATTAGCCTCAATTGAGTCACCAGATAAGCAAAATAAAACTATACGCGCGGTTGTTTTGGATTCTATAATCCAACGCAAGACATCACCATGTCTAATTTGATTTGAAATCTAAAATCCTTAAGTATAAAAAGATACGTTGGCTATCTGTCGGCTCTAAGTTCTTCTAAATACTATTTTTAAATTAGAAATATCGGCAGTTGAGCCCCTTTCAAATTTTAGAGGGTTTTTTGAGTAGCTTAAATTGGTTAAAGGAACAACGAACAAAACACTAAGAAAATTAACAAATTCAATGAACTATGATTTGAGTCCGAGTTGGACTCGCCCATCGAGGTTTCTATAAGGTTTCCGTTTTTATGTTTTAAGATACAGAATCCTAAACACAAAAAGATATAAAGAAAATATGCAAAAAGTTCGAAAAGTAAAAAAAAATGTTTTCACAATTTCTACTGCGATAATTTCTTTAAACGTTCGTTAATATATTCTGAAACTTTTGCCTGATTCATTTAATTGATCTTAAAATTGAAATTATTCGTAGAAATATCTTATATTCAACAAGTATATTATTTTGACGATCTTTATGGAACAAGAAAAGAAGGTAGAGAGAGCTAAGTCACTTAGTTCATAGAATTCACTCATACAAAAATATTATAAAATTTGTGAAAAATTGTGTTCTGCATATAGCTGCTATATGCGAGATAAAGCATGAAAGATGAAACATTTTGAAAATTCTCTCTCTCATAAAAAAAACCTCTCAAAAACCGTGCAGAACCGAGAACACTGAGCGCGCCTCATTAAAACTTTTCAAAAGAATTAAATAACGGGCAAAACCAATCCGTTTAGTACGCGAGACTTAGACTTCTTGTTTAATATTATATTTATTTATATTATACACTGTTAATTGTATGTTTTTTTTTTCTCTTCACGCTTATATATTTTCATTTTTTGACATATTGCGTTTGACAAGGTCTTACCAGGTAGGCACAGAAAACCTAGTTATCTCTACTTACTTCCCAAAGTTACAATAAAACAATACATAAATCAACATACGTTACGCTGCAAAGTACAGACCCGTCCAAAACAAACGTAACACTCATTCATAATTGGGTCATCCATTGCAATTTACGTTCAGTATACTGCATCAGATGCAGTTCAAACAGAAATAGAAACAGAAATAACTATTATCTACTTCCAATTAGGGTGCAAGTGCACTGTAGTCGAAATGCGCAGCTGCACAAACAAGCACAAGTTTTGGATTTAGCAAATTTATTGATTCATGCCTTTCAGTTTCAGATGCTTTCAGTGGAGGCGTAACTTAGGTGGATGCCTGTGATACTAATTTAGTAGTTCAGAAATACACTAAATGAATTTATCTGGTTTTGCCTGAAATGGAATAGTGTAAATGTAATTTTGTATGAAATTCGACGGGCAATCGTATCCTATAGTGTACTTCCCGTGGACCTCCAGTTATTGTTACATCACGTAAATCTTTTCAATGTCGGTTATACTGTACTGTGTCCATATGGTCACTGTTATCTCGGACATTTAGAATGTGTCCCATAAGTCTACAAATCTGAGCTATCCACACTCGATTGCTGATGAAGTTATAAATAAAGAGCTAATATTATATCTTTATTCTTATATATTGATAATCTGTCATCCGAACACGAGATATTACTGTATTTCAAGTCCAATTCTTCGTCAATTGCTAAACTAATCTCTAAACTCAGTATCGATTTGCTCTTAATGAGTGTCAGGGATGGCAGTTCTAGGGTAACAAGAATCCTGGACGTACGCCAGTTGTGTAAGATGTTATATTAAGTGGGGCATGGTTGATACAGTGCATTTTCTAGAGTACTTACTATCCAAATTAGATTTTCTGGCTAATATTTCATTTTTGTTCTTGGCGTTTGATTGACATTCCTGGCAATGATGATAAAGGGGGTTATTATATTTAATTATTTTTAAAATTTAAGTGAATGTGTCAAAGCACGGCGTTGAGTTCCGCCATTTAATAGGTATTGTCTTTAGAATTGTTTGACTTGAATTAGGAAACGTAAATGTTTAAATGGGAAGTGTATTGACATTAGGTTGCCTACTTTGCTATATACAGGATACAGTGTAAAGTTAAACGAAAAAAATATTTTAATTTTTTCATAATAGTACAGAAACGCAGCATAAGGTTCCACCAACACCCAATAAAAACTGTTTGAAAACATATTAAATATTTATTATTTTATTTATTTTTTTTTCATCAAGTGGGGATCGAACCCACAACCAGTCGATTTTGCAGCACACTTTGTGTCCCTGCTGACTGACTGGCAATAATATGTAATATTTTTTAGAGTTTTTTAAATGTTATTGACTAAGGAATGCTAACTAAGCCATACTGTCAGAGCGCTTGAACGATTTCCAAAAGGGCGCGGGTTCAAATCGTAAAATTTTTATACATTTTTTAATAAAAGCAAAATGCAGCAAAATCAATGCATAATTACTTGTGTTTTTTGATGTCTTAGAAAAGAAAAGAAAGCTTGAAACCTCTGTTTCTTCCTTGTTGACAGACAGACAGAGGGTCAGAAAGACAACAAAATGAGTGAAAGGTTTCGTTTCTACCTTTTTGAGAGATGGAACCCTAAAAATACAGAATTAAGTGAATATAAGATGATATTTAAAATTTTTCCATGGCTTCTACTAATCAGAATAATTATCAGCACCCACAAGTCATAGAATCGATACATACAAAATCGATTAAAACCTATTTGCAGAAGTAAATGAAATCAGGCAGTGCTATTCCAATGCAATAAATAACCGAGTTGTATCTAGATGTGTCATCAGATGAGTAATTGGCCAATAGCCAGGATGCTCGTTAGCATACCGCCGCTCGCCTATCGCGAGTTAATTAGTTTGACGCAACGATACGTACACGCGGGCACGTGAGCTTATTAGGATAATGCTATTTCCAGGGTAAACAGATTATGTGCTGTCTTATTTTAGTTTTTGATATTTAAGATGTAAGAGAGGTAAGAGGAAACCTTGTTGGTATTGGAAAGATACTGGATCAAGTAAAAAGTATGAGGACCCCCCGGCAGGAGTGTGTGAGAAATGAGAGTGGACGAGGCGCAAGTACTATGCAGAGATCGTAGCGCTATAGACCTTAGCGTTACACCGCTAGGGATACAGCGTGATGCATAGACAATTTGGTGAGTATTGCTTCACGCTGTATCTCGCACACAGCAGAGTAGGCAAAGGGAACTTAGTGCTAAGATACTCCTCCCCACTTTCTGTGGAATTCTGGAGGCATTGCGTGTTGAGTGGCAAAACTTTGCCTCAACACCAGAGCAATGAAATGGAAATATAAACGTAAATAAATATTTCACTTCCTCGAGTGGAGATCGAACCCACAACCATCGCGTTATAGTTCCACCCCTTGTACCGCCCATTGGTGGGTACAGGTAGGAGCGAGGCCAGCCTTGTTGTAGGAACTCAAGCGTGTCTATAACTATATGCACTTGGAAAAACACGTTTATTTTGAAATCATAGACAGAGACTTAAATTTTTTTTATTAATATTATTATTATATGCTATATAGCACACCATAGACTTTGGTGCTCCAGCCTTAATCTAATATTTTCCCCTTTCATTTTGTTTTCGCGGCTTCGCCCGCTTAAACTTCACGATTATTCATTTAATAAACAGAATTGACTGACAACTATAATCACTTCTAATATATACTTTAATATGTAATCTTCTAATATTACTTTTAACTACACTATCGTAGTTTCTGTGAGGATTTTTATTTTTTTGGAATTAAAAAATTTTTCCGACCGATGATTATACTTTATAGTATATACTATGTTAAGTAATTTTATGTGATGGAAAATGGGGAACGTGATGTAGTAATACTATTTCTGTCTCGATTCTACCTTGCTTGGTGCGAGATACAATGTGAAGCTGATTTATACACATGTATGTGCTTATAATTATGTCAATACACTTTATTTCTACCCTATCCTAAAAAAAAAATAAAAAATCCCGCAATCCCACTCCGTGTGACCCCAAAACCACTCAACGGCATCCGATTGTTCACAATGATTTATGTATAAAACTCGACGCGTCTGTAAAAGTTCGCCAGCACCGAGACTTGGGAAAATGCGATTCATTCTATCGCTCAGCTGTCGGGTATAGGCTGTAAGTGTCTAACTTTGATTTTTTTGGAGTTGTCCAGGGCCAAGGGGGTTGTAAATGTGGAGGAAATGGTGACGTTCACAACAATTAATTTCTCATCAGGTCTGAGGTCAATAAAACAAAAACCACCATACTATGACAGATGATATCAGAAATCTCATTTAAACAAAATCACACCAGTGTATAACTAGTGCAATATAAATAGAGCTCGTTTCGGAACGTAATTGGGTTAGACGGATAAATTGCTGCCCTGGGCCTTATGTACGGCTAACGAACGGACGGTACAAAACTTCATTGTAGAATACCGATGCGGGAAATAATGAGGGTGGCAGAAGTTTTTATAAGTAAATGACTGGATTAAAGAAACAAAACGTAAGCTTAAAGTCGATTGTTTTAGTTTCAGTCATTGCGGTGATTGTAGGTTCAATTTCAACTTAAAGACTTGCTAAAGGTAGGTGTATAGAGAAAACCTAGTGTCAGAATACTATTTATTATATTTATTATATTATAATTGGTGATATATTTGTACAACAATTGACAGTATTTGTCCTGAGTAGACAAAGGCTAGAACGAAATTGAGGACTTAAATGGAACTTAACGCCACGTAATAGTTTATTAATATAAAAATATAATAAAGAGTGAATAATAAAGAGAAATATAATAAAGTAAATAAATAAAGAGTGAAACGTGTCATATGCGACACTTCAGACAAATTAGATCAACGTCGTCGTTGACGCAAGTTTTATTAGATTTATTTATGTTATAAGGTCACGTGTGTAAACAAAATAAGAATGTATGGTACATAACTATTTTAGCATCACGCTGTATCCCGCACGTAGTAGGGTAGGCAGGGGAACCCGGTAACCTAGTATTATAGATACTCCCTTCCCCATTGAAACACTTTCTTTCCCCACTTTCCGCCGAAAACGCTGTTCCTTTTGCCTCGGTACCGGTAGGTTATTTTCTTCGAGTGAAAATTGAACCCACGACCACACCCTTTGTCCCTGATCCATGATCAGAATGTGAAGAACATTTAAAAAAATGCTAAAATGCTTCATAAGCATTTCAAAGTATTCCCCTCAAAGAAAGGTGCGCTAAAATTGTTCACGAATTCGTAGACTTAAAAATAGATGAATGCTTAAACTGAGAGTTGTTTGTCCTTTGACGTGTCTCATAAAAGCCTCACGAGGGTTAATAAAGAAAAGTGCTTGGTGTACTTACCAGGTCGTTGCTATTTCGCCCCAAACATAAAATATGCTACAAAAATACATACGAAATTTCTTGGATTATGTATACTGTACATGCATATCCTCTTAGGCTGACGTGGATATAGTATTTGTTTGAGAAAATGTCATTTCTAATATTATATGTAGTGGCAAATAAGCGTTGATTACGCGACAGTTGTGGCTTCGATTTCCGGTTCAGACACACGATAATATCATTTTAGGTTGATACGTCTTTTTTTTGTTTGTTAATATATGTTGATAGTTGATTCGAGACCATAGCCACAGCAACGCAGGTTCAATTTCCACTCAAGGCAATGAATTATCAAGCAAAGCCAGGCGTTGAATTTCAGCAGTCAACACTATATTGAAATCCTTAGTGGCTCTGTAACTGGAATGGAGCACACGTCTCTTAATGTCTGTTACATTAATTAAAATTTCACAGAACTATAAGTACTTACTATTGCAAATATAAAACAAGTAAAGAACAATAAGAAAAATGCACACCAATGTTGCATACATTGTAAGTCCATCGAAATTAATTATTTTTATTAAAACAGTTCCATTGATTGCTTAAAGTATTGTTCTTTTATTCTTTTATAGGAAATATCCATTTTATCGGAAATATCCCTTTTATAGGGAATATCCCGCATACTGCAGGATATGTAAAGGGAACCTAGTGTTAAGACATTCTGTTGCCCACTTTTTTTGAGAACATCCTTTTTTTAGAGAACGTATAAAAAATTTTATAATTAACCAAGAGTAGTAATCGAACCCAAAACATTAGTGAACACTACACTAGGCCATACACTATACAAAGCCACCCACAAAATATATATCGAAATAGCGCTAAATAAAGTCGTTGGAGGCTGTTTGTATAGGCCCATGCTTACCTGCCGAATCATACGTAAACTTCGTTAAGGGACGTTGTTGACAAATGTATTTATATTTTGTAACTCTAGTTAATGTACTCGTTCGTTACGTTTTGTTGAACGTTACAGCGCTTTGTGGATTTTACTATTATATTATGTTATGGTGAATTTCTAAGGACAGGTGTTCTTTTAGATAAATTTATTCATTCATTTTAAATGAAACTCTTTAACTCGAGTCGAGCCTTCCCGTGACAACGGACTAGGTGCTTAATTGAAAGTGTTCGAAACGTCGTGTTTATAAAAATGTATATAACTAGGTGTTCGCTATATATTCGGTCAAAAAGATCCATTCAAAATGTATAATAATAGTTATTTACATAAAATATTTATGTTTTAAGACATCCATTCTCTGACGTCAGCTCGTCCTGTCCTAAGGGATAGATTTATATACAATTTAACTTTTTCCTGCAAGGTTGCCATCCGTTGCGAAAATATAAGTGCGGCTAGCTTGGGGATGCTAAAATCCTCATAGGGATTGGTGGATCAATGTTGGGTCTTTGAAGGCTGAAAAGATAAATTTTTATATTTTTACACATTTTATATTTTTACATTTAGTTTTTTTATTCGTGTAGCTTGTATTTTCTATTTAAATGTATTATCTTTTCAGACAATAAGGAGGTCTTCATTTCTATTGGCAACTTACCTCTGCCAACTAATAATATTTGATAAATTTCATCGGGCTGTACTTTTGAGTCCAGCCAAAAATAATATATGACAAAGAGACAATCCGCTTTATTGTGACTTAATCGTAAACATGTAACTGGCCAAAAAAATTGCAACTTTAGTAAACATATTTTTTTTATTTTCACTTTTTTTGGCGTTGAATTCCGCAATGTCAATCGAAAAACTAAATTCTTGAGACGTTGGGTGTTGAGTGGCGGAATTCAACGCCGCGCTTTTTCCTCGACACCAGAGCACAGAAATGAAAATATACATTTAAATAAATATCTCATTTCCTTGAGTGGAATCGAACCCATAACCATACGATTTTACAGCCACACTTTGTGCTCCTGCGCAATGACTGGCCTTAATGTAAACAAAATACTTTTTCCTAATTGCCAAAGTAATTGCCTCAAGCATGTACTCGTGTTGATTCGACCAATAGTGTTTGAGCATGTACAAGAAAACAACAGAAAAAAAATATATGGTATATTTGTTTTTATTAGGTATAATATTAGGTACTTAAAAATTATATTTTAGCTTCATGCTGTATAACGCATGTAGCAGGGTTAGGCTAAGGGAGCACCCCTCCCTCATTTTCCCTTTCCCCTGTTCCCCTCTTACCGAATGTTAGAGATATAAAAATTATACAAATATATTATTACATTAAAAGTCTCTTAATACAAGTTCAAAATTAGCTTCTTCATCTTTCACCGCAAAGGAGCTGTGCGAGAATGCAGCGGGTTCGTATTTCTGATACTTCAATGTATACTTCCTTAAAAGCCACGCGAAACAAGACTTTATTTGTACACGTACGAATTTATCACCTGGAAAAATAGCATTCTATTTTTATTCATATATTATTTCAAAATAATTTTATGAAAAATAGAAGAAGGTTCTACAGGACCCTTTTAAATCTTGCAAGCAATTAGTTGAAACCTGTAAAAACCTTTAGTGCTCCGTACCTATTTCAGGATATTATACCAAGGGGAAGTTATTACATAAAAATTGACAAACTTAAATTTGCATAAGCCCATGCATTAATTTCGTATCATTTACACTACAATTATAAGTTTGTAAAATTATTTTTTCTATGGAACATCCATAAGTTTTTAGATTTTTTCCTTCATTTGTATCTTGTACAAGATTTTATATTTTCGATTTTTTTTAAGTTTAATTTATTTATTTTATAATTATTCAATGAGGTCAGTCGTGATGCAAGTGAGTTAATATCGTAGGGGAATGAACTTGACCTCCGCTTTAGCAGTCGGCGGCCACAGCCACAGCCACAGGGTTATCATTGCAACTGTCCACGTGTAATAAAGACAGAATAACAAAACACTTAAGTAAACAAGTGTATTTCTGATAAAAGAATAAAAAATTGTGAGAGTATCTGTTTAACCAACTTTAAGTCATGATATATGATCGTCACACCAAAATTAGTATACACGTTGGGAGTGTACAAATTTAAAAAAACTTTGTAAACGAAATCTTTATTGGTTTTATTTTAGTTGAAATATTCGAAATTATCATTTTCTTATTATATAAAAATATTCTTTTGTAAAACACTACTTTCGGTGCTGAGTTCCGCCACTCAACTCGCAATGCCTCCAGAATTCGGCGAAAAATTGGGAACAAAGTGTCTTAATACTTCCCTGCTGTGAGCGGGATACAGCGTGAAGGTGAAAAAAAAATTATATTTAAAAAATACACATTTTATTCTCGTATAATTTCTTGAAAGTTATGATTATTCTCTTTCGAATTTTTCATATTTTTAATTAATAAGTAAATTATCAAATATCTATTGTTCTCTTAGCTTTTCAATTAGGCCATAAGATACAGATCGTTGATTGTAATTTTTTATTAGTTTTGACTGTTGCCGTGTTTTTCGTGTCTTTAGTCTATTTAATAATGTGAATTAGTCGACACATTAAATCCCTACAACTGAACTTATCAGTATCCTTTTTTTCTAATGTGAAGTTAATTGCTTTATTTATTATATTTTTATATTAAATTTTTATCGGCAAAAAATAATTGGAATTTGTGTAATCGAACTCGTGACGCAAGCACAGCGTACATAATTTTATTTCTTCTGAAAAAATACATGTAATCTTTATAAAGGATATATAAAATCAAAATGAGTAAGAATAGGCCAAATTTCGGAAGCATTGTATGTTGAGTGGGGGAAACTTATAATGGTGAATATTAGTAAAATTTATACCTATACATTTACGATTTCCGTCCCCAAATGGTATGTAAGAGAATTTTGCAATTTTTGATATATTTTTTGGTGAAAATCTTTCAGGATCAAAAACTGTAGGATTAGGAAATAGTTTTTCATCTCTGTGTAGTGCATATACTGGTACATTAATCAAGGTATCCTTATCTATTCTAATTCCACTCGGTAGAGCAACAGCTTCTGTACACAGTCGGTAGACCAAACCTATTGGTGGATATTTTCTCATTGACTCACTTAGTACCATGTCTAAATATTCTAATTTCCCAATATCTTCATATCTGAGATTTTCATTGGACTCATTAAACATTTTATCAATTTCAGCGTGAACACTCTCCAAGATATCTGGATTACTAGCAAGCTCAAGCAACGTAAAATGCATTGCTGTTGCTGAAGTGTCTACTCCTGCCAAAAAGAAAAAAAATGCTTGAGCCGCCAGAACTTCATCTGTGGCTTCCATTTCGTAACCAGTTGCTGGATCTTTCATGATTCCTTGGCCTTGTAATTCTATGCACATATCAATAAAATCGTGGTGTTTTTCTGCACCTTGTTCATGTCTGCGTAATTCCAGTATTTTTTTAACAATTCCTATAAAAAAATCTTCGTGATCTCCAAAAAATTTTATATTCAATAAGCAAAATATCGTCGGTGACATACTTGACAATATAGATTTTATATTAAATGAGAATGAAGGCTCCATTACATTTCGTGCCATTTCCAAGAATGGAGAGTTCATTGTAGTCTTATTCGTAGCATCGATACCAAAAAGAGTCGCAGTGATGCACGACGTGGTATAATTATATAATAAATGATAAGTATCGCGTTGAATACATTTAGTTTCTTTTATGAACTGAGTAAAATCTCGTGCACATCTGTCCATTATATAATACATATTTTTAAGCTTCATTCTGGTAAAAATTGGTGTAAGCTTGTTACGTATGAGCTTCCAGCGACGGTAATCATCTATAAGCAAGATGTTATCACCTAAAATGTCCTTTGGATTACATTTGAATCCTCTACTGCTGAAATTTTGAAAATTAGTTTGTAGTATTGCCTGTATATCTCTCATATCTTTAACTAAAAGCACCGGTGATCCTAAAAATATTCCAATATTACTCTGATGTGGATATTTATCAAATATATCTTTACAAATCTCTGGTATTGAGCGCTTATTGCAAATGAATTTGAATATAACGTAGTTAACTTGAAAAACGCCACGTTTCTTCCAATAATCTCCATATTTTATTAAATATATAAGAAACAATAAAGTACAAATAACTAAAAAAAAAATCCACATTATAATTGAATTAACTTTAGTCCTCTTCCAAGAAAGATCAAGCCACTACTAGAATTAGTTCTGTAATCTTCTTATATAAATAAATATATACTTATGTATCAGTAGTGGTGTAATTACAGCAATTATGTTTATAATATTATGTATTTATTTACGACGTTGTCGAGTCAAGTATGTAAATTAGACTACGACTAAGCATATGGGTGCCGAGTTACGTTTTCACTCGCAATAAAACTTCTTAAATATTTGTCTTCCCTTTTTAGTTTCACGCTGCATATAGTAAGGGACGCAGAGGGAACCTGGGATCATATTGATAAGACAGTCTGTTCTCCATTAAGAATTTCCGTAATCCAACTTTCGCCGAATTCTGGAGGCACATGTGTATAGTGACGGAACTGAACGCCGCTTACCGCTTACCAGAGCGAGAAAATGCAAATATTACAAAAAAAAAAGATATATTTCTCTCAGTGTAAATCGAACCCATACTATTGTCACTTTTACAGTGACATACTTGTGCCCCTGCGATACGTCGGACTTATTGTTTTATGCGTTTGGCGCTCCGTTCTCTATATCTACCCCGCTAGGATACAGCGTATAACTAAAGTAAATTATGAATATATAACTAAATATTCTGTAAATATTTGAAATGACTAGATGTTGTCGTTATTAATACCGAACAATAATGGGCAAAAGGATCATATTTGTGGGGGCACCCTTAAATGTATATTTTATTCTGTTTTTAGTATTTGTTATAGCGGTAACAGCCTGCTGACAGACGGGCAGACAGAGAGACTGACGGAGACGGACGGAGTCTTAGTAGTAGTAGTGTGCTGTTGCCCTTACTGGTTGGTACCGGTTGGTACCCTGTGTTACCCTTTTGGTACAGAATCCTACCGTCCAAAATATATCCAGAATAGTAGAAAAATAATTGTATAATTTAGAAATGTAGCCAGTCCTAGCAACAATGATTGTAGTACTTAATGGTAGTGTTATTCAATAAATAATATTTGAAATTTGATTGAAAATCAAAGGAAAAGAACAATAATAAACGAATGGAATATAATATTATTTCAAAATATAATATTAAAACAATTTTTAAAGCTCCCTTGGAATAAGTTCAAAATTTGCTTTTTCATCTTTGATACTGAATAAGCTCTGCGCGAATGTGACAGGTTCATATTTCTGCGGTTTAAGTGTGTACTTCTCAAGGAGCCGTGACAAGCCGGACTTCATCTGTACACGTGCAAATCTTGGACCTGAAGAACAATTATTATTTATTATGTATCAGATTTATCTATTTTTCTGTTAAATTAAGCAAACATATAATAACATATTCTAATTTTAAGAGAAATTTTAGCGTTAGGTCGCCAAATTCTTTGATAATTTCATTGTTTTTGTCTAATTAGAGTGGAAAAATACTTTTAGTAAAATTACTAAAAGTATTATTTTTAACTAAAAGTATTTAGTAAAATTACTAAATCGTGGCGGTCACAGGGCCATAAAGAGTAAAAGCGACTGGTTGTGGGTTCGATTCCCAGTCGAGGAGTTGAAATATTTATTTGAATTTATAGTTCCATTTCTTCACTCTGGTGTCGAGAGAAAACTCGGAGTTGAGTTCTGCCACTTAACAAGCAATGCCTTCAGAATTCGGCAGAAAGTGGGGAACGGAATGCCTTAATATTAGGCTCCATCTGCCTACAGTGCCACGTGCGGGACACAGCGTGAAGGTGATTTAATTTAATTAAATTTTTATATATATTATTTTTACGATTAAAATGACACACCAAGAAATATATCTTACCTAAACATTTGCGATTTCCTTCACCAAATGGTAGATAAGAGAATTTTGCAATTTTTGATGTATTTTCTGGTGAAAATCTTTCAGGGTCAAATACTGTCGGATTGGGGAATAATTTTTCATCTCTATGTAATGCGTATATTGGTATAATAACCACGCTATCTTTTTCAATTTTGATTCCACTTGGTAATGTAACAGCTTCTGTACAACGTCTCTGGATTGATCCTATCGGTGGGTATTTTCTCATTGCTTCATTTAGTACCATATCTAAATATTCTAATTTCTCAATATCTTCATATATAAGCTTGCCATTAGAATTTTCAAACATTTTATCAATTTCTTCGTGCACCTTTTGTAAAATATCCGGATTGCTTGCCAGCTCGAGTAATGTAAAATGCATGGTTGTTGCTGATGTGTCTACTCCTGCCAAGAAGAAAAAAAACGCTTGAGCCGCCAGAACTTCATCTGATGCTTCCATTTCATAACCAGTTGTTGGGTCTTTCATTGTTCCTTGGTCCTGTAATTCTACGCACATATCAATGAAGTCGTGGCGTTTTTCTCCACCCTGTTCACATTTACGTAGCCCCAATATCTTTTTGACGGTTCCTATAAAAAATTCTTCATGATCTCCAAACAATTTGACATCCATCAAATTAAAAATGAGCGGTGATATATTTGATAGTGTTGATTTCATATTTATTGTTAATGATGGAGAAAGTGCACTTCGTGTCATTTCCAAGAAAGGAGAGTTCATAGCACTTTTACTTTTTGCATCAATACCGAAGAGAGTTGCAGCGATACACGAAGTGGTATAATTATATAGTGTATTATACGTATCACGATAAACATACTTGGTTTCTTCAACGAACTGAGTAAAATCTTGAGCACACTTGTCCATAATGTAATACATATTTTTCAACTTCAATCTCGTAAAAATTGGTGAAAGTTTGTGTCGTAATAGCTTCCAGCGACGGTAGTCCTCCATAAACAATACGTTATCACTTAAAATATCATTTGGGTTGCTTTTGATCCCTCTACTGTTGAAATTTAGAAAGTTGCTTTGTAATATTGCCTGTAAGTCTCGTGTGTCCTTGACCAGCAACACCGGTGATCCCAAAAATATGCCAATATGCTTTTCATTTGGATGAGCGTCAAAAATTTCCTTATAAATCTCGGAAATAGATCTCTTGCTGCATAAAAATTTCAAAAGAACTCCGTTTATTTGTAAAATGCCACGTTTCCTCCAATGATTTCCATTTCTTCTTAAATATAAAACAAATAACACAACGCAAATTGTCAACAACAAAAACGACATTCTTAATCAAACGTAGTTAAGTTACTGAGATAGATGGACGACCGAGTGCAGTTCACAAATAAATCATGTTTATTGTCGTTATCATTCTTTATCATCACAAGTCGTTATAAACAATGAGTTAGGAATGAGAGCTGTGAAATACTTATTACGCACTGGAATATAATATATTAAATCGAAATTACGTTATAATTGATGATTTTTAATTAAATATTTGTGGTTTTTTAATATTAGATATGCGATTGATTAGATGTGGATGGAACGTGGAGTTTCTAGGTTCAAACCTGTCTAGAATTAAATATAGTTATCGTTTCTTAGTGACTAATAGGCAACGCACAGTGGATTCTACTGGGCGTAAGATTCTGAGCAGGAATCGAACCCTCAACTTTCAACAGATGATAGATCTTTTATTTCTTTTAAGGATAGTCAAGAGTCAATACGTATGATTGTGCTCCATATAGATATGTTACAAGAGATGATATTGGTATTTCAATGCAATTTCAAAAGCGGCCTCAATTCTCATACGAACTGCTTAAATAAAGCATACTACATACTATTTTAATGAGTACCACTAAAAAAATGTAAATTTATTGAGTTTTAAGGTACTCTATATTTGAAGGTGGCATTTTTGTTTAAAACACAAAGATTTGAAATTTTGTATTAATATTGGTATAGATTAATATGAGATTTTTCATGCACTACATAAGGGAAGCTTCTGACTGAAACATCATGGTGTTAGGATTGTTCCCCGCGTGGGGGAAAGATAAATGTAATGTAATGTAGCTAAAGCAAATTTGCTTTTTGATAGACGGAGAATGTTTATTTTTAAATATTTGCATTTTCGCTCTGGTAAACAACACGTACCTTTGAGTTCCACTACTCAACATTCAATATCTCAGAAAGTGTGGAACGGAGAGTCTGAACATTAGGTAGCAAAGGCTGCAAACAAAAATTAAATCGTGTGAAGAAGCCTTTAATCCGTAAGTGAATCGTAGCTCTGGCCACTTTCCAATGTGTGATATGCATATTTTTTTATTTTCATTTCAGTATATATATGTATAATTTATTATGATATTATAGCCAAATTATCAAAAATTTTGAGGTGACAACGGGCACGGGCACAAAGTGTGACTGTAAGCCGAGTGGTTGTGGGTTCCCCACTCGAGGAAATGAAATGTTTATTTAAATATATATTTCTATTTTCTTTTTCCTTTTTATTTTCTTTTTATGTTGAGTTCCGCCACTCTACACGCAATGCCTCCAGAATTTGGCGTAAAGTGGGGAGTGGAGTGTCAGAACGTTTTACGTTCCCAAGTTCACCCTGCCTACTCTGTTATGTACAAGATACAGCGTGAAGCTATAAAAATCAAAACGTCGAGGAAACAACAGGTAAAAACTATTTACATATTTGCGTTTATACCAATTTAATGTTATTTAAAGGTTAATTAACCCTTTCGGCATAAGAATTTAGTCTATTTTAAAATCAAGCCTCAAAGGAAAATTTAATTACCATTCAGATCAATCGGCAGGATTATTGGGGCTCCACGTCTAATCCTTTTAAGCAAAATTGGTATCCTGTGAATTAATTTTAATACATTATATAATTAATGAACACACGAAATATTTAGTTTAAGGTAAAGATTAAATTGTTTTTAATATCTTTTTAGAGGTTAAAATAGTTCCATTTTGTAAAATAAATCGTTAGGATCTTCGTATGACGATAACCGATTCAAAGTCTGACAAAATGTCTTATCACTCTTTGAATACGTTATCAAATTATTTATTATTTAGATATAATATATTATCATAAGAATGTAGCGGTACCGCATTGGCGCAGTGAGACAGCGTGCGACTGTAATCGTGACCGTAGTGGGTTCGATATTATGATTATCATTTATGATATATATATATAAAAAAAATATTTTTTTTTTCTCGTTTCTAGTAAAATAGGCGTTATTTTGCACATTAATGAGGCCGTGAGCACAGGGGCGTGACTGTAACGCAACGGTTGTGGGTTCGATTCCCACTCGAGGAAGTGTAATATTTATTAACGTTTATATTTCAAATTCTTCGCTCCAGAATTCGGCGGAAAGTGGGGAACACTAGGTTCCCTCTGGCTACTTCAGTTGTGTATAAAGGTTAAATTTACTGCCAAAGGATATAAATGAAAAAATTGAGATCAGCCACTCAACACACAAAGCCTCCAGAATTCGGTGGTAGGGGTGAGCAGAGTATCTTAACACTAGATTGCGTCATGCGGGATAAAGTGTGAAGCTAAAAAAAAATCATCAGACACTCCGTGACAGTCCAACCGTGTAAAGTGGCGAAAATTAAGGGCATGCTTTGTTTTTACCAGTGCAATATACATATACATTAAAGTTATCTGTGACTGATAGACAACACATTGACGACGCTATGTAAGTAGGTTAGGTTAGTTCTGGAAACTTCTATGGGAACCGGAAACGGAAAAAACTGAATTTTCCATTTTCCATTTTACATCTTAGATGCAAGTAAAATTACAGGTGACTACTATTTCTCTAATAAAACCATACAGGAGCTTCACTTAAGCACACGATCGGCGCCAAAACTTAATGTCTGACAAAACTACACGTTTATAGCGCACGTGATTTTAAGCGAGCTCCACACAATAGCACTTGAGCACCGACAATTGTACAAGTTGAAATGCAGGTCTTGTAGGTGCATGTTGAGGCTCACACTGTACACCTATGTCAGTATATAACAATATAGAATGGCAAAAAAGATTTATGATGGAATTCAATGACGCGCTTTTCAACTGAAGCCGATAAATTAAACATACATAATATAGCAATATCGGTATAAATTATTTATAATGATTTTAAAAGCCTCGAGAAAAGTTGAAATGAAACTAATTGAATTGACAAGACATTTTATAAAAAAAAATATAAAGAGATTTGCCGCCTATGAAATTAAAATTGCAAAAATTGTAAGCGCAAGAATTGCTCAACACACCAAATTAAATATTTTCTTGATATTTTCACTTCCTCAGGTTTTTTTGTAGACATAGGGTGTCTACAAAAACAAACAAACAACTCACGTACTAACCAAACCCGAAACTGAAACTAAATTCTTAAACTACCCACATATTCAGAAAATTACTAAGTAAATTCCAGTGATAGAATTTCTTCCATTTTCTCGTATTTCACATAGTTAGGCGTATTACCTAGTGTGCGATAAGAATTATTCAGGGCAGCCAATTCTGGTGGACGAGGGTTGATCACGTGTCTTTCGAATACCTGCATATTACGTAGCTAATCTTGGGGACGTTCAGTTTATTCTTGGTTTTTTTGTTTACTTGAACAAAATGGGAAACTAAAGGTCTTTAACGTCTGACTGTAAAGGCAACGTTTGTGGGTAGGCTTTCAGCTCCGGATAGTTAATTATATGTATATTATATTTATATATATTATATATAAATAAGTGCTTATATGTTGGTGCTACTATGTATGTTCTGGATTCCTTCTATACCACTCAGCATCTTCACAGTGCATGCACTATATACGATGACCTATAATAGAAAAAAAAAAACAGTTCTTGTATCCATTTTCCACTAGAATTGAGACATTACAAATGAAGTGATGATATTTAACGCCGTGTTTTGTCTGTTAAAGCAAAATAGATAAAATTAAATACTAAGACCTTTGTGGTGCAGTGGTACAGTATTTGACTGTAAACGATGACGGCAGTGGACTTCATTTCCCGTCCGAGAAATGAATTATTTTATTAGCTCTGGTAACAAGACAAATCGCGGCGTTAAGTTCCGCCAATCAATACACAATATTTCGAAAATTGACTGATGAGGGCCAGTAGGTCGTTAAAAATATGTATAATTATTTGTGTAAATATATGGCCAAGACAGTTCAGACGGACTGAAAGCAAGTTCCCTAAGTGAAAGACCTATTAAGCCCACTTGCGGTTTATGAACTACTTACAAACTCTACGACTGTCAAATATTTGGCTTCATATGTTATTTATGTCGTGGTGCGATGTAGAACGTTTTACGGAAACCGATGGTGGTAGGTTCGAATCTTATTTGGGGAAAAGCTTTTATTTTATTTTATTCAATTTCTAGACCTGGTTGTATGGTGTGACTTATTCCTAATGAGGAATTAGGATAATGTTCGCCATTAAGTTGGCAGTGTGTCCATAATTGTTGAACAATGTAGAAATGTGAAGCTTATATATCTATGTTAAGACACTATCTTATGTATACAAGGCCAATTTTTTATTATATCCTATATTGAGGCCAGTAATGGCAGAGAGGGCACAAGCGTGAGTGTAATCGTGACAGGTTGTGGGTTCGATTCCCACTTGAGAAAATAGAATATTTAATATTTAGGCGTGGCGTTTGGCCCCCTCAGGCACCTTACCTTTAGAATCCATCGGAAAATGGGGAGTGGAAATTTCTTAAAGTGGACGGAGTGTCATAACACTAGGCTTCCAAGTTTTCCTTTCTACCCTGCTATGTGCGGGATACAGCGTGAAGCTATAAAAAAATTATGACATGGCCGCATATACGGACACAAAATTGGACCTGTGTGAAATTGTTTTAGGGGACTGTAACGTAGGTACCTACAGTTTTTACACGGCGAAGCTAATTTAGACGAATGATCTGTCAAAACTTTGACGTCTCCCTATCGCTGGTCCTATAAATCCCCTTTACGAAGATTAAACGTAATTCTGAAAAAAAAATTATGCGTAGTGATTGTTTTATGAGATTTAACTTTTTGGGGTTATGGTGAATTTCGTAGAGAGTATACATAAAAATTAAGTTCTAATTTTTATGTCAAAAATTTGTTTGCAATGATTTTAACCAATATATACAAATACTTTACATAAATTGTATCCTATGTGTTATTCTGGTGTATTATAAACGATAATACTTTAAAGTTCTGTCTAAATCTATTCAGTGGTTATTGCGTACACGTTATTGTGTAACATATATCCATCCTTACAAAATTTCACATTCATAATATTAGGTAGGAGAATTTTAAAAAATAAAATGTGATAATAAAATAAATTTTATATGTATGTTACGTACACATTGTAAAAAGTAACGAGCGCCGCTAGCATCAAACAAGCGTGTATATGAAAGTAAAACTAGAGCGGTACTTAAATAATTTTAAAAAACAGCTGAGCCTCATTGAAATTTTCACTAAAACGGTTTGTGTGTGTTGAAATATTTTCTGTGATTCTGTGGAAATAGGTTTTTTTTTTTACAATATTTGGAGGTCAGTCGTGGCGCAGGGGCAGAAGAGTGAGACTGTAAGCATGGAAGATAGTGGGCTCGTTTCTCACTCGAGGGAATGATTGAATATTTCCATTTCAACGTTGTGGTAATAACGTATAGCGCGGCGTTGAATCTGCTACTCAACTCAAAAAAGAAAGGGAGTGTCTTGTGGGAACGGAGTGTCCTACTATATGCGGGAGACAGCGTGAAGTTAACGTAAACTTAAATTACTCTAACTTTCATCACTTTTCAAATATTATGGTACGAGTAAAAATACACTGGTTAAAGTAAGTTGTTTCTAGTTTTTGTAAATATTAATACACATAAATTAAGGGTGATGGAAATAGTTTATGAGTTCGACTCCCATTAAAAAGTGATTTTTTCCCTGGTTGAATTGGGGGAAAGTGAGGAACGGAATGCCTTAACACTCCATTTACTCATCTTGCTAGAGGCGGAAAAGAGTTTGAAGCTAATTTTTTTGATACATAACAAAAAATAATTTTAAAATCTGCAAATAACCTAAAACGCCATTCTTCTGCAGAAATTGGACACAAGCGAAATTGCCGGTCGTTTCGAAATAAATCCACCACGTCGAGCCGTGTCGGTGAGTATGGATGAGTTTCACACATTATATACAGGGTGCCCATTTTACATGGACTGTGTGTATTAATTAAACATTGACAGATGCAGTTGAGACTGACGGGAGATCATTATTTTGGGAAACAATTTCTTTTGTGACTAGTGTAGATTGTTTCCTGAAGGTAACTTTTGTAGTTTTTAATATACTGTTTAGTTATAAATTTAGACAAGGTAGAGAGGCGCAAGGGTACAAGGTGCGGCAGTAAGCATGATGGTTGTGGGTTCAATTCCCAAGGAGGAATCAGGAATTCAATATTTTTATTTCTTCAGTGAGGGGGCCAAACGCGGCCTAGAATTTGGCTAATCAACACGCAATGCCTCCAGTATGATGAGGAGTCTACATGAGGAGGAAGTGCTTTAACAGTAGAACCCAGTGATGAACCTAAAGGAAACAAAAAACTATATATATGCCACATATAGTACATAGGTAGGAGTAAAAAAACGAGTGCTAAGACACTCCCACTTTCCTTACAAATTTCGAGTTATGGTATGCTGAGTGGTAGGACTCAATGCCGCACTTTATTTATTAGATATCATTCCCTCGAGTAGGCATGCAACCAATTGTCAAGACTATAGCCGAATGCTGTCCACTGCGCCACATCAGCCTCGTGCGTATAATTAAACAAAATGATCCAGATTTTATTCCATCTAAAATGAAACTGGGACTCAACTGGGTGTTTCTTTTGTCTTTTTTCCAACCCGAATGCCAAGTTTTCGTTAGAATATTCAACTGTAGTCTATGACTGCGCAGGTTTGAGTGGAATTTGCATCTGAATCAATTGTTAAATGTGCCGCGGCATAAATCAGTTTGCAGTGCCTTTAGTTTTTATTTCGTTGCTTTCGTAAGATTTTTTTTTAAGTTATGAAATATTTGCTAGTTCATATAAGTAATAAGTGTTATTTCTATAAAGAAGTCATGGTAAAAGGGCACACGATTCTCACTCTAATAATAACTAATAATTTTATTTATTACCGATTTGGTACTGAGGTAGAGGGCGGTATTGTGTTCTGCAACTTAACACGTAATGCCTCCAAAATTTGTCGGAAAGTGTGGAAGGGAGTATCTTAGAATTAGGTTCCCTCTACCTATCCTGTTATCTGTGGGATATAGCGTGAAAAAAAATTTCTTACATCTAAATATTTTTTTTATTTTATTTTTATTAATCGTCCTTTCACCAATCATGAGATAGACATTTCATAACAAAGGAAATTTAATAAATTAATGAAATTTAAATGCTCTAGGTTGCTAGTTTCATCTACCTGCTAATGTAGAAGAATAAAATGATTGATAATATAGGTATGACATGATGAAAAAATTTTCATCACCTATTTCTCTATATTTTCCTTAGCTTCACGTTGTATCTCACTCAAGTAGAAGGAACTTATGAGCCTAGTGTCAATACACCTCGTTCCCAATTCCCTAACGCAAAAAATATGATAAGAACAATATTTATAAATATATGAATTATAATTATTATACTAAGTAGGTGACAAGTCTTTTCTTACTTCAATTCCCGCTCGATAGAACAATTATATATCAATTATTTTCATATCCATTGTCGGATATGCAAACGGCGTTGAGTTCCAAACACGCAATATCTTGCCACAGGGCTATTTGCCAATTCCAGTGTTAACGTATTAACATGTAACTTAAGAGCCCAAACTTAACCAAGATAATAAACTTAAGTGTATTCCCTCCATTGCCTAATTATCCCTTGTAATTATGTCAAATTTGTCTTTTACTACGCAATTTGAATCTTGCTTGGATATCTATGTAGTTGGAGAGCCCCGTTTCATATTTATATAGACCTCGGGCTCGGGTCCAGTTTTAAGGGTTAGTTAGGGTTGCCAACTTGGGTTATGATGATTGGATTATATTTATAGACCAGGACTTGTAGTAAATATAGATCTTTAATGACTGCAGATAAGATATGAAATTAAAGACTGTAGAAATATTATAGGCCGACTAGTTGAGACTTGACAGGCAGGCAGGTTGTGTGGTTTCAACGAAATTAAATATTTAAAATTTTCATTTCCTAGCTTTGGTAATGAACCTGCTTTGGTAATGAGAATGCTTCTAGAATACTGAGAAAAATGGAGAATGATAAAGTATAAATGGTAATATATAGTGTTTTACTAAAGCATAATTTCACTGGTTTATATTCCAGAACACTACTGTTAAGATACTCTATTCCCCATTTTCTGCCTAATTTTCGAGCCATAGCATGTGTACCAATATGAGAAAATAAAATTGATTCCCTCTTGTGGGAATCGAAACCACAACCGTCACTATTACAGTCCTGTGCCACAACGTTTTCTATTTTTTTATCTTTTTTTAACAAAAAAAAAAAACAAGAAAGAGGAGCTACATGTTAATACAATATTAAAATCGGTTTTACAATATTAAAAATTAATTTAAACATTTCCACCAGCCCTGGTAGTAATTAAAACTAAATAGAATCGCTGTGACGTCTTCACGCGTCTCTCACGACCTCAATTTGTTACCGAAATCTCTTTGTAGAGTCGCGCCGTACAAAAGCATGGTCCCTTGCTTCACTTTGTTAGCTCTCTACGTCTCTATTGTACACATTTAATAGTATTGTGCTGGATTGTAGAGTAGTTCGTGTATTAATGTTTCTTTGTTACATAATTCTGCAAAATATATTCATAGAAATTAATGATTAAAAAAACATTTTAAAATGGTTACCGGTCCATCATGCAAGAAACAGAGTAAATAAAGAAAATCTAGTGTTGAGACGCTGAGTTCCCCCTTTACATATATTTACACTTTACAGTAAACGTCGTGGCGCAAGGGTACAAATGTAGGTATGTACAGTCGTGGGTTCGATTCCCACTCGGATTGGAGAATTAATTATTTTGATCTCTTCGCTTTGGCTCCGCCGAATCCCGCTCATAGGAGGATAGGCAAAGGGAACCTGGGAATCTAGGGTTAAGACACTTCGTTCTTGTAAATTACATATATAACAATATATAAACAAAAAAAAATTATATATAAGTGTTTGAATAAACAAACGCACAACTGTAATGGAAAACGCCATTTACAAAGTGAAGTATAACACTGAGAACTGGAAGTGCTATCTAATTACGGAGCATCTCACAGCATTGCTTGCGTGTGACAGCTCCACATATGCACTCTAATGTACTCAAGAAAATATTATTTATGTGAACGTTAAAAAAAATATTTCTACAGAGTCTGATTATAATCGCGACGGTTGTGGGTACGACTTCCACTTGGGGTAATGCTTTGGTAGATAAAATGCGGCGTTGGGTTCCGCTTCTGAATGGAAAATAGAGTAAATAATAAATTCCATGTACATATTATATATTTTAATTGGCTTCATTTTTCACATACCATAAGGTTCCCAGTGCCATGGCACTCCGTTCTGAACGTTCTGCCAATTATTTAATTTTTTTAGTTACGCCATTCAATAAGCAATGCCGAGCCAACTCTGCTATATGCTTTGGGGGGCTTTAATAAAACCTAAATATTTACCAAAATATAAGAATGTGAATATATAACCTTCGTTTTTTCATATATTTTTATATAATTTTTCACCATTTTTGTCACTTTTTGATCCCCTTATCTTGGTAAAATGCAACATGTGAATTTAAAATGTATGCAAATTCGACGTCACAAGAGATTTTTGCAGATGAAGCGTTCCACATTTACATTTTACTTACAAAATATATCACGTAATAGCAGCTTTTAACATGTAATTTGTATTTTCAAACATAGTTTTGTGCCAATGGATGTATTAGATAAGCCTGGGAACCTTATATTGAGACACTCCATTAAGTCACATTAAGACACCCTTCTCAACTTTCTCAACTTTCTTCTTTTGTAGCTCTTTCTCAGCTTCACGCTTTTTCTGAACAGCGTGGTGTCAGAGGAAACCATTCCTCTGTGAGGGAATTGAACCCAAAATACCCGGAGTTACAGTTCGACACTCTCCCATTAGCTTTTTATACAGAAAAATGATAATTTTATCTTATAGAGATAAAAAAAAAATTATAACATTACATTACTTTAGTTGTTTTACGTGGCAGTTATAGTGCTATAATTTGTCGTGTCCCCGAATAAGGATTGTGTTGGACAGTTTTTAACTATGCTAACTTAACACGTAACGTATTGTATGCTCGTAACTTTGTTAAATTATTTTACATTTAAATATAAGTTATGAAGCGCAGGCGAGCGAGGCTGTAAACGCGATGGTTGTGGATTCGATTCCCACTCGGAGGCATTTACTGTTTCATATTTCCATTTCCTCGCCCTGGTAACGAGACAAAGTGCGGGGTTGAGTTCCACCACTCAAAACCCAATGCCTCTAGAACAGAAGTGTTCTAATGAGAATGAAGTCAAACGTGGGATGGGAATGGAGTGTCATAACACTAGGTTCCTAGGATCTTTCTAACTAACTTACAATAATATGTGGCACGTGACGTTAAAAAAATAATTTAATTCTAGAAAATGCACGTTTTTTTTAGTTATCTAAAAAAACTATTAGAATACCGAAAGTAAAATGAATATTATCGTAAAAATATTCTTTTCCTTGTGTAAAATTTGTCTTTAGTTTTACAAAGAAAATTGTACATTCAAATTAAATATTATTAAAAAAGTTCGTCAGCCTTCCCTCCAACTAAGTGTACAACTTCCTGGGAGGATGTAAATTTTTAGAGTACTACCCTGAGTTTCTCCGGAGCTTCTTATATAATGTCTTCACATTTCCCTCTTCATACTTTTTTTCCAATTTTATCTGTTTTTGTTCAATATCCTGGGACCTGG
The DNA here is from genome assembly GCA_037355905.1 of Heliconius aoede. Taxonomy (NCBI): domain Eukaryota; kingdom Metazoa; phylum Arthropoda; class Insecta; order Lepidoptera; family Nymphalidae; genus Heliconius; species Heliconius aoede. Next base: position 871,968 of record JBAIZZ010000165.1, on the reverse strand, counting down.
GAGTAACCACTAGGTTTCCTCTACCTTGTACCCTGTTGTTGTAACCTGTAATACAGCTAGAAGTTATTTAATACCTGAACTGGCTGTAAGCGCAACGTTATGGGTTCGATTCCTACTCATTGGAATGAATCATTTTTATAACAATGTAAATGTCTTGAAAATTTAGCGGAAAATGGAGAATGGTGTATCTTAACTTTATTTTTCAGTGGCACAAGGGTGTGACTGTAACGCGACAGTTTCAGGTTTGATTCCCACTCAAAGAAATAAAATATATATTAAGAAATATAAGTTCGAGTCACCTGATGGTAAGAAATCACCACCGCTCACGACCCCGTGCAACATCAGAGCAGCTACAGGTACGTTGCTGGCATTTAAGGTGGAGATGGACGCGCTTTTTGAAGGTACCCATATCGTATCGACCTGGAAACACCTCCGCGGGTAGGCCTTTCCACAGTTCCGTGGCGCGTGGAAGAAAGTCCTTTTTTCTTTTATATATAATGTATTAATAAGCGTGTAAACGCAACAGGTTATTTAACAGTTTCAGTTTTACAGGTACCGCCGTTCAACATAAATTTAATTCGGTCTCGGTAATAGCAGGGTAGACGGAGAGATCTAGGGCACACCGTTTCTGACTTTTCGTCACATTTTCGGGATATTGTGGTACCAGAGAATATGGTAAATAATTGTATTACAAATAAATAGAAAACCTACCTTAATGGGATTCCAACCCATGAATACAGTCAGAAACTATGATACCACCCCACGTCGGTCTCAATTATCTGGTTATCTAAATTATCTAGCCTCTTGGCTTAAGCTGACGTTACATGTGGAAGATAGTTCATAAAGAGCTCATCTAGAGCCGCTTCGTCAAGACTGTTAGGAAATTAGCCCTCAGAAGCAGTTTGCTTAAACCTTTGAACGCATGATCGCCGGTCCGTAATAGAGTTCTGGGAAGTAATATAAGAGAGTCTACTATGATGGGATTCCCTTGTGGTTTTGTGGTTTGAGTGATTTTATCTTCTAATAGCGAGTCGGGTTTAAATTCTTAATATGGACTGGCTTCTTTTTTAAGCGTTTTATTTATATTGGCCGGTGAGATATTGAGAATATTTTATATTGTAATAGTAGTGGTAGTCGAAAGAAGACTAGAGATGAGTAGAACTAGTGAGAAACTCAAGAGTTCTTTAATTGTAAAGACATCCCGCGTGACATTCAAATATATTTAATTAATTTTAATAATATTTTACAGAATTATAAGATTTTCAAACTCACGTTGTTTTTACATTTTGATTTTCTGTGGAGGCAAATTTAACATATATTGTGGAATGCACAAATATATACACGTTGAAGTATAAACAGACTCATAAAAGATTTATTTACTTTTCATGTAGGTTTTTACCTTTTGATATCTCATATAACGAAACAATTTAATATAAAAAAAAATATGTGCTAAATGTAATTACAGTAGAACTGACTGATATTGGAGTATTTTGATTTTCATTGCTTTCTGTCATCTGTCTGCCAACCTAAAATTAAATTTTAGCAGGATGTGTGGAAATGACTTAATGGGAACGGAGTGTCTTAGCACAAGGTTCCCTTCCCAGGTTACACCTGCCTACCGCGCCATGCGTAAAATACAATGTGAAACTACAAATAATAATAATAAAAGACGAATTCCCACCTTTAAAATGAATGTCACTGAAGTTGGTTTAGAGCTTCTCCAATTCAAGAACAAGGGCCGCGGCTTAAAGGAGAGTCGAGCAGGCGCGTGGTTCTTAAGTTAACACCTCGAGCTAACACCTAGATGCGAACACTTGTTTTTGTACGACATATTTTTTAGAAATATTAAAGCAGACGTAACTAATATTTTATATATAAATGAAGACCGAGAAAATGAAAAAAAAAGTTCTCCTGAGTGGATTTTTGATCCATGATTATTGCCTTTACAAGTCAAAACGATGTGTTGTGGGTTTGACTCCCAAACAAAATCTTCAACTTCATTGGTGGGATTATTGTAATACAATATTCACATTTCTCTGTTCTCGTGGAAAATTAAATTATTAAATATTGTACGGAAAGTTGACACCAGGTTCACTTGCCTATTACTTTGATAAAGCGTTTGAGCGTGACGAAGAAAAAACTATTAATATCAAAAATTTTCATATTCTATATCTGTCTGGCAACTTTTTATGGCCAGTTCAGCTGTGTCCAGTGGTTCATAAAAATATTAACTTCAATTCCCTTGAGTGCTCACTGCTCGTAGCCGCTGCGATTGGATTGTCTCTTAAAAAACGAAACGAATTTCATATATGTAACTTTGATTTTACCGATTACTTGAAATTGAAATACATTTATGACGACTGACGGTGTATACGTTTCATTTAACATTTGATTGGTTATTAAATGTTTCTTTTATTTCAGTAATTTTTTTACGAGTTTTATATGTACTAGCGTTTTTTTTTTATCTTCATGGAGAATACTGCGCACATCAGGTTACGATGCGAGAATGTAGTGCTATGATATCACTGTTTTCTCTATTATCAACGCCGCGCTTTGCGTCGATACCAGAGCGAAGAAATGAAATTTCAAATGTTATATTTCTAGTGGGAATCGAACCTACAATCTGTTGCGTTCACAGTCACATGCGTGTTCACTTGCGCCACGACTAGCCTGACGCCCACTAATAACCGCTTAATCATCCAACTTTCATTCCAAAGACACGCAGACGATTATTTAATAACATTTACAATCGGACGTAGTCCCACTGCGTCGGGATGAAGAATTGAATCAATTATTAACCAGCTAACTATCCTAAGTTTGAATACTATCCATCAATTTTTATTTGTACTTAACTTGAAGCTGAACTGAAAGAAAATATTTTTATTAGAGTTTCGTACAACGTACGTAAAAATGGAACCCTTGCAGCATCACTTTATTGTCCGTCTGTCTGTTAGTCAAGATCACGTGGAGTTATCAAGCTGCAATTTATGTAGAATATTTAGGTCCCTGCCAGTCTCTCCTGGTCCCTTGCAGTCACAGAATAAAATTAAGCTTCTAGTTCGACGCAATCAAAATATACTAGAGTTTTGCATAGTTTTAAACCTATAGGTTACCCTACAGTTATTAAATTTGGCACAAAGTGAAAAGACAAATAAAGGAAAAAAATACGAAAAGTGAAAGTGTATAAGTATTTCATAAAAAAAATTATTAAATTTATATTTCTAGTTCATTTCATACAAAATGATTGCAAACGTCCGAAAACTTAAGTTTGTCAATATTTATAAATTGTAGAAGCCAACGCGAAGTCGTTGATATACAATCCTGGAATGGGTACGGAGCCCTCGGTATAAGAGTCCGACTCGCATTTGACCAGTTTTTTTTTATTATAATTCTTGAGAAATTATATTAAATCTCTTTCATTTCATTCGGTGGAAGTGAAATACTTTTATTTAGATTAGTTAAGAGCGTCATACAACCTGTCCATAGCAGAAAATATTTTTACTTAATTTTAAAATTACAAGTTCTGGAGATGACATCATTGTGGCTATTTGAAGTCCCGATGTTCTCGAATGAACCTAAAGGAAAGAACTGACTGATCATTGGTTTTCTTTATCTGCTCTTGATATACTGATATATGTCACATCATTCTTTTCATATACTTATATTTTTATGTGTGGGTTCGAATCCCACTCTAGGAAAAGAAATGTTTCATAATTTAATTTTATTTCCTGGTTGATTTTCACCATTGAACACAGAATGCTTTAAAAGCTCAGCGAAAAGTGAAAAGCGGAAGTGTCTTTATGTGAGTGGAATATCTAAACACTATTTTAGCGTGATACTATCGCGTGTATATTCACTAGATTAAAGAAATAATAATTATTTTAGTAAAAATTAAATTTACATTAGGTTAGGTTAGTTAACGTTACCTGTAAAAGATCACTTTTGGTGATAAGGTCACCTTTACTTACGTTTGTAGGCAGTTTAGGTAGTTCTATACATTCCCCCGAATGGAAATCGACCCGGCAACCGTCATGTTTACAGTCAAACGTTGTGTCAGTAGGCTACTATGACCTCATTCTGTTCTATAAAATTCATAAATCAAATGTAATATAAAAAAGAATAGAACAAGCTTCAAAATTCAGTTTTCAATAAAATTTTTATGCTCGAATCTTATAAAGTGGGGCAAACAATCGAAGCACTTAAGTTTAAAGCTCTAAATATAAGAGCTTTGCCGCCATCATCGTTTCGTTTTACAAAAAAATATATACATGTATGTATGTTTTTTATGGTTCCATACCTAAAGAGTAAAATGGAACATGAAATGGAATACTCCGTTGTCAGTCCATCTGTCTATCTGTCTATCACCAGGATGTATCTCAAGAAACGTGATATTTATACTGTTTAAGTTGTTCACAAATGACATATTCCTGTTACCGTATAACAGGAAAAAAAACTATAAGAATATATTTTTTACAGATTTTTTTTATAGATAATGGTTCCAAATTTTTTGCACGAAATGTAAATGTTAATAAATAACAATTAATTTCCCCGAGTGAGAATTGAACCCACAACCGCTGCGTTTACAGTGACACGCTCGTGCCACTGCGCCACGACGACCTCAGAAATAAAAAATATATAATTTTACAATATTCGATTATTTTTACATTATTATAGTATTTTAGGTTTCCATTCAACAATGCTTGTATAGGAGCGATGCAAATAACCGAAGGAGTCGTTATCGTCCAGCTCCATTAGTGTGATTTGTTCTAGAATATCAAGACCAATTTGCTTTACTCAGCCGGATGGTTTATAAATTTAATTGTTTAAAAATCTTAAAAATTATAATATTATTCATTCAGGTGAAATATTTTTTCGGAGAGAGGAGAAACGAAAATAACTTCTTAAATGTGACTTAATTCCTTCCAACGAACCCACAGCCATCGTGTTTTGTCATATCTCGTAAGAAAATCTAATATAAAATTTCTTTCGCTTGAAAGTAGGTTGAAATGTCGCGACAGTAATATATGAGACGCTGTAATTAGTTTCATATCAACTTGTTTTAGTACAATTGTATTTCTCCGCTCCGAGGAGCTCTCCGTATAGTGTCGTGCCTTAGGATGTAGTACAAGTTAAAAAAATGTTATATATAGTTTTTGTATTTATAAATTTTATATATTTTTTTTAGAATTAATTGTAAATACAAAAAGTTTAGTAAGGGTATAAAAAATGTGTGTCAGAGATCTTTACGAAAAATAAAGACAAGTTTGTGTACTGATCTTAGCAGGTAGCATGGTAAAATAATTTTATTGTAAGATATTTAAATTTCTTTAATTAAAATAAAACGTAAAAAACGACGTTTGTGTTTTCTAACTTCAAAGGGATTTTATATTATTTACTTTTTAAAAAAAATTGGCTTGCCTAATAATGATATAATTCATCCTTTTAAGTGGAATTCGATCCTATAACCGTTGGGTGTACAATCTAGACTACAAAGTAAATATTAATAAGTAGATTGAGATAGTTTAAAGAAAAAGATTTGTGCTTTATAATTTTGAAACATCCGGCATATATTTGTGAGTAAAAAAGAAACTATTTTTCTTCAAATAAATTCCGCTTAAGTTTATAACTCGAGCTATCTTAGGAAAGTACCAAGTAGGTACTGACAGTAAAACAAGACTACAAGCTTTCCTTATTACGATATAAATAATAAGACCAACCCGTACACTCCAGCTTTTTGAATTGTTCATATGAATTTAGTGCTTTTAAAGCAAAAGTGTGACGGCCCTGAAATAATAAAAGAAAGTAATTGAAAAGAACAATGTACTAAAACTTTTAATTTCTTATTAGTTGATTGAGGTGCACAATGGCAGCAGGTGCATGGTGCAGGTGAATGGGGCGATTGCAAACGATGGTTGTGGGTTCGATTTCTACTCGGGGTAAAGGCAAAATGCGGCGTTGAGTTGCGCCCCTCACAACTCAATGCGAGGTGGAAAGTGGGGGACGGAAATGTCTTAAGACTAGTTTGCCTTTACTATTTTTTTAGCTTCACGCTGTATCCCGCGCAAAACAGGGTAGGCAGAGGGAACGTGGGGACCTAGTGCTGAGGCATTCTGCTCTCCTTAAGACACTCCCCCGCTCCGCACCGTTTTTTCTTATCAATATCATTTATTATTTCTTATTGAATATAAGAAATGATAAGACACTTTTTTGATTTTAAATTTAAATTATCATAGCACTATGAAGGCGTCATTTTCGTATTATTTTTTACCTACAAAAGTTACTTAAATAGAAAAGACTTAAGAATGCACTAAGTCATGTAAGAGAGACACTTAAGTGTTGTAGCTGCGTGACTATTCTGAGTACGATATACGTATACGTACATGTAAAAATAAACGTATATGAAAATTATATACAGAGGGAACCTGGTGTTAAGACACTCCGTTCCCCACTTTCTGCCGAATTCGCGAGGCATTACGTGTTGAGTACTCAACGCCGCGCTTTGCCTCGACACCAGAGCGAAGAAATGGAAATATAAACATTAATAAATATTTCACTTTCTCGAGTGGGGGATCGAACCCACAACCGTCGCGTTACAGTCACACCTTTGTACCGCTGCGCCACTACGGCATCAACAATATAACACTACAGTAAACTAAAGCTAAGAGTAAATAAAGGATTGTGAATAATATATACATGTATAGCGCAATACGCAATGGATGCTGCGGACCTTCCCTAGAGTGATCTAATGGTCAGAACGTGTTTGGCGAAGTGGTATCTTCCAAATGATCGTCTAAGATTGTCTTAAATTCATTATTTAAAATCGGTTTATATAAAAATAGAATATGTATCTTTTTTGAGATTGTTGACTTTTTTGACAGAGTTGACCTAGTATGAGAAGAACACTTAGTTCTCTGCTTTACTTGTTTGCTAAATCGATAAACAGCTGTGTCTGTGAGATTTCATTTCTTAGTTTAATTTCTGTCATGTCAGGATAGGAAGAGGGAACCTAGGAACTCCGCGGGAACCTAGAATACCCGTTAATAGAGTGACAAAATAAAAATATTAAATATGATCTCGAATAAGTTATCTAACGTAAATCTTACATAACACTAATTTAATTAACAAAAGTCTATAACTGTCTGTTAACGTGTCTGTAAATTAATTGGGACCAATTTTATAAAGTAAGGCCAATTATTTTTGCTAGCTTATTTGTGAACGTTGAAATATACCGCTTTGTCATATTTGTATAGCTTCTCGTTGTATTACCCAATTATCGAATTCTTAAGACATTGTGCATTGAGTGGTGGAATGCAACGCCGCGCTTTGTCTTGCTACCAGAGCGAGGAAATGGAAATATTATTTCATTTACTCGAGTGAGAATCGAACTCACAATCATCGCGTTTACAGACGCAGTTTTGAGTCCCCATACCACAACTCTCTCTTTTTATTTATTCATAATTATTGAAATATTTGGTTTGTTTCTTAAATATAATAAATGTAAAATTAAATTAATTTATTATATTTATTCTTACATTCGATCTAGCGATATCTAACCTATCAAAAAGCGCCTGTTCTGTAACACAAAGAGACATCTCGCATACTATCGTCCTTCTATACTGTATAGAGACGCGCCATTCAATAAAAGAAAAACCAATATACCTGTATCAAAAGCATTGGGGGTTACTTTTTTCCTCCTTTTATATGAATATAATAATCGATTTCGTTATTTTCGTGTTTATATTATTAAGGCCAGTCGTGGTGTAAGGGCACAAAGACAATGAAAGCGCAACAGGTTGATGGTTCGATATCCACTTAAGGAAATTAAATATTTAATATTTTCATTTCTTCTGTAAGCGTTATCAGATTTTTTTCTAGTGGAAAAGCGGAAATTTATCTCTGGAGTTGTAAGTAGCTTATTACAAGAAATTAGGTTATTAAAATAGAGTTATATAAGCGCGTGGAATTATTCACGAAAAGTGGGACTATATATTGCCCGTTCGAGACAACTTTGGACTATAAATTGGGACGTCCCGCCAAAATTAGGTGATCTGGCAACGCTGATTTATTTACACCCCCCCACTTTTAACTATTATATAAATTTCTTAAACCAAAAGTAATCTGCAAAAAGAAGATCGCTGATTAGCGATAAGACCGGTTTTTGTGCGTCAATTGCATATATTTCTTTTCTTTTATGTTCATTTTTAAACAATATTAAAACGTGGACAATAAAGTGTAAATAAATAAATATTGGAGCAAGAAAAAATAGTTTTTTAAAATACGATATTTTTATATGAGACGGTCGACGAACTCTAAGTGGTCGGTCGCTTACTCCAAGCGACAACTAATGGACGAATACCGTATTTTTTTAACGACACAATCGAATTGAAAGGAGACGTTCTGGCACTCTAACAAATTAAATCCAATATTATTTTTATAGGATGTATTTAGATTCTTAATTTAAGTATGAAAAAGTAACACGGAAGATATACTATAATATGGGTAAGAGAGGCCGTCGTGGCGCAGTGGCACATTGTATCGTTTGATTGCGAAGAGAGGGTTTGTTTTTAATGAGAGGAGTGGATTATTTATATTTTCTGGTTATGGTAACAAGGCAGCGCGTTGAGTTTGCAACGATGTGGAGAATCTCTCTGTCTTCTCTTCTATAAACGGGACGCAGCCTGTTTGCCACTTTCAGCATATTTTAATTTTCAAAATATCTGCATCTTCTTGCAATCTGAAATGAATGTATGAATTATTTTCAATACCCCGTATATGAATCGAACCTACAACCGTCGCGTTTACTTATAAACAATACCTATATATGCATTAATTATAATAGTCATAGTTATTTTCCCAAGTAAACACTGCTATCTTATCTCTTTGGACAACACTTACTAATACACTTAATAAAATATTATTTCATGCGCATGACATGCTAAATTTATATCACATAATAAATACGATGCATTTGGAAGAACATGGATAATTTGAAATTACAGATAGATATTTCAATTTTATTTATATGGCATATCAGGCAGTCGATAATTCGATGAATAGTGAGGTGCTACCGTGTACTGATTACAAAGAAATAATATAATACTTAAACTGATTCTACCGCCGTCTGTGAGACATTGAACTATCACCACCGCTACATCAGAAAAAATAACAAGTTTTTGTAATAGTTACGAAAAAAAATGCATTACAAATGACGCTGTACCTTACCCCGACGTCTTCGTATTATTTTTATTATACACATTTCATACTTTAATCAAAAAGTTGTAGCGCTATTTTCTCGGGAACGACAGTGGGCATGCAAGAATAGTTTCATCTGGGTGAGCCGTACAGCCGTACAGCCGTACAGTCCGCCGCAAACTGCAAACTACGGACATTTACTTTATCTGAACCATCTCCTATGCACCGCCGTTATGTCCATCTATTTAGGTTAGCTTTGCTTGTTTAGGAATATTGCTGCTGAAAATTAGAAATAGGATTGTTTTAAAGAATTTTAACAGTTAAATATTTCGATTTTATATTCCTTCGAATTTTATTAGCAAAAATGACATAAAAATCAAATTTGTTGTAGGGGCTAAATTCCTATTTTTTAAAAAAATAATAAAATTATTTTTTTAAAATTTTGGCAATAGAAATATTTCATTGGTGTAAACTTCAACAGTCTAACATATAACATTCATAAGATACAGCCCGGTGTTAGACAGACAGACGGACGTTCTACCCTTAAGTCGAGTTGAATCAGACCTGCGACCCCTCATTCCCCTAATATTTTGGCTTATACATATATTTTACAGTAATTTAAGCCTTTTCCTACCATTCGAGCAAGAGTTGTTCATAAATATGAAGCGAGTTTTGTATATGAAATGTCCCACGAGAATAAAATTACCCATTGCTCGCATAATTTTGATCATTACAAAGGATAATTAGGTTTAACTTTCCTTGATGATATCAAATAGCGTATTTTAATTTTAAATTATGATGATGCTATTTTGGTTTAGATGATGGGGCTGGGTTAACGTTTTTTTCTGAACTCAGCGCCAACGGAACGGAGTGTCTTAGCGCCAGCCTCTCAAGTTCTCTCTGCCTCTCTTGCTGTTGGCAGAATACAACTTGAAGCTAAAAAACACTATAAAATTATTAAAAATGATTCTATAGTTTAGCATATTGTATTATTTAGAATACTTATTTACCTGAATAAAACAAAAAAAAATGGTAATTACCACACCGTTACTAATACCGTTGAATGTCACCAACATATTGTGTACAACTACGAAAATTCCCGTTTCAACGTATTTTTTATATAAGGTAGATACCGTTTTATAGATAGTAGAGTAGAAATCTCATTAGAGGGAAAGAAATGGCTTTCCGGGAGTCGGGCTTCTAATGATAATAAATGAACGCTTGTAAACAGTATTCGATTAACTTGGAGAGTGTAAGAAACCGTTCACAATGTAAGGGATTATAATATATCAGAGTAAAACCTTTGGTTTTCGCGATTATTATATAATTTTAACTTTAACTCTTTTAAGCTGATTTATAATTTTAGTATTTATACATTGTTGTTTTTTTTTTAGCATCACGCTGTATCCCGGACACACCATGGGAGGCAGAGAAAGTTTTAAAACATTCCGTTTCCTATTTTTCACCTTATTCTGAAGGCATTACGTATTGAGTAGGGGAACTCAACTCCAAGTATTGCTTCGATACCAGAGCGATGAAATGAAAATATTCATTACCACATTGTCTCGAATAAGAATCGAACCTAGAACCTGTCGTGCACAGTCATCTTGCGTCCCTGCGGCACGACTGACCTTAATTTAATTTTATTATTTAGATTATTAGTAAGTATTATTAGTGCATATATTGTTTGTAGGGTTTCGTGTCTTTTAAGAAAAAAAGAACTCTTATAAGATCACTTTGTTGGCCGTCTGTCTGTCTGTCTAAAGCCTTTATCTTAGGAATGCTTGGAGATATCGTAGCTAGCATCTACAAGTAGTACTAGTTGAGGAAAAAATCTGAAAACGATACATTTGTGGTTAAATCCTAAAAAATAATATTATTTGGGTTAAATGGGGGGCAAAATTTGCTATTAAAGCCGGTACTTCAAGTGAGGTATCAGATGTAAGGGCTTTTGGCTAAGCTTAACTTGAAATTTCAGAAAAAGCACAAGAGACCTCCAATTTACATCTAGCTTTAAGCTTAACTTACTAAAGTTTCATCTCTTATCTTATAAGTAAAGGAAATTACCAAAAACAAGATAATATTACTGGTAAAACACATTAATTTTAATTGCCTAATTGTGGAAGCGACTTGTTTACGTAACGTGCGTTGGTGACTTAATTAATACATAGTCTTATCCGAGCCATCAATTTTGATTACAATTAATTACAATAATTAATAGAATTAGTAAGATGATAGCAATATTACGTCTGACAATGGACACAGTGGTTGTGGGTTCGATTCCCACTCGCCAACAAAAGTATTATATTTTTTTAACAAATCGTAGAGATAAATGTTTTTAGGGTTCGATACACAAAGGGTAAAACGACGAACGAAGCTTAATGAAGACTTCCCTGTCTAGACTGGCACAATGTCGCTGTACCTAATGAGTCGTGATTTTCAAACAGTTAAAATTTTACCAAAAATATATTTCAGATAAATGGCAGGCAAATTGAACACTTAAAATATTCCGTTTCCGTCTTAAATCGGCTTATATCGACGAAATTATTTCTTACAGCTGAAATTTTAGTTCTCAATTTATCAAAATTATCCTTATTAGCCTCGATTAGCCTCGATACGACATTTTTCACCCTACCCGTTCACTTCCTACACTCGGAGTTACAATTTGAAGTCCTAATCGAGAAGTATTGTATGTATATTAGTATAATATATATAAATACACGTATTATTTACGATCCGAGAGAGCTTTTATGCTCCAAAGGAACAATAGCGAAGGTTGGGGCGTATATAACCTTTATGTAGTTTTGATTAAGATGGTATAAACGTATGTGGGTCGGTTGCTGGAGGGCACGACATTGTTCTGTAAACAATGATCTATTAGCCTTTTTATTGTCTTTTGATACTATAGATATTTGATGATTTGTGATATCATTTAAAAAAAATCATCTTCACCGATACCAGAGTGAAGAAATGGAAAAAATACATTTAAGTAAATATTTAATTTTTGAGTCGGGATCGAACCCACAATCAATCGCGTTTACAGTCACACTTTGTATCCCTGCGCCATGACTGGCCTCAAATATTAATAAGCTTGAAATATTTGAAACAAATTCGGTGTTGAGTGGTGAAACTTAACGTCACGCTGTGTCATGTTACCAGAGCGAGGGAGTGAAAATAATTCACTCTGCAAGTGGAAAATACGGCATATATAGTTTATATAATTTATACGTTTTTTTTTCAATATGCTTCGTAAAATCCACTATTCTTTATTATCCGATCGATCTACATAATTTTTATGGTAATTCAAAATTGACAAATAGCATATCATTTGACTGTATTGTATTAGAAGTTTAATTTATATGCTTCTATGCTTCTAGGTAAACCTAAAAAAAAAAAAACCTAAATATCTGATGTTAATTTCAGCTTGATATCTCAACGTCATCTTAAATAAAATGGTGCAATGGATCTCTTAAGCAAAGACCTAATATAATGAAATTTATTAATAATATGCATATCATCTGAAAGTCAGACGTTTGTATATGACCCACGCACCAGCTTTACTCACGCACATTTGAATGTACACTCACCTCACTATCTTGATCTCTTTTCTTGCAGTCGGCAAGAATTTGTTTAGCTAACGATAGTGATATATAATAAAGAGATTCGAACTTGCTACGTTCCGCTAACTATTCATATTTGTCGTATTTTTCGTCAATAGCCTCGAGTCTATTTAAACGTAATTGTAATTCATTTACTTCAGAAGAGCTTAATGTTAAAAGTTCTAAAGAATTGTTAAATAATTTGAGAATACCGTTACTTTTTCCTTAAAACCAGGATCCTTTTCTTATAAGCTCCTTATCCTCTGGCAATGCGTAGTGGTACGAATATCCTGGAATGTATACAAAATAATAATTACTAACAATATTACCTATATTGCAATTATTAGAAATAATGAGGAATAATTATTTATTTATATATGACAATCAGATATTTAATAAGTGTAATATATTTAATAATTAAAACGTAACATTTGTTAATTATATTAGTTACAATAATATTTTCTTTGTTATAATTTGTTTTTAAATATAAACTTTAGGGGTTATGTAAAAAGATTTTGCAATATAAGGTTTATAATATAACAAAAATACATATATTATATAAATATGAACCTTTTAAATTATGTAAACTTTATCTAAAATGAATGTAAATCAAAGTATTTTGTATTCAATTATAACATTGTACGAACGCCAAGTATAAAAGTAAAAATTAAAAATAAACTGTTTGATACTTTACCTTTAGCGATATTTGAAATATAAAATATTACCGTAAGAGCGTTGGTTAAGTCAATCATTTAACTTATTATAGCAGAATATCCTTATTTCAGACCACATAATCTTCTTATTCTATATCCTTCAAATGACATTGAAAAATTGCACATTGCGATCCACCTATGTATAATTCTTGATCTTGATTTATCCGATGACTTTTACTATAAATCCCCTATTTATTATAATCGCTGATGTTCCACACATCCAGCGTACAATAAGGGCCATAATATTATGTTGATATTATATTTCAGTAGAATTTTAAGGAGAGAAATGAAAAAAACGTAACACTTGGTACACTTATTACAATGAGAAGAGTTTATTAGTTCATAAGTCAGATATCGTGATTAAATACTGATCGGGTAGATAGAAAAAAAAAATTATAATTTTGCTCATATAAATTGCACAGGCGTTTCTCAAACATACTGTATGTTAACCAATTAATCTATAACATATAAATAAAATCCGTTAATAAATTTTAATAATAACAATGACAGACCTTAAACGAAGCACTCATAACAAAAGAAATTAAAATAAATACATTTTACAAACATCCATGGTCTTAGAAAGTAATCAGGTGGCAGAATTCCTCGCAATTAAGTCGTACCGGGCTTTTGAGTCGCGAATGCCAAAGAAGCTCGGCTGAAAACACTGTGGTGTACAATTGTGTCCCCTTAGAGTATACCGACGTAGCAAACGGGCGATACAAGCCTTCATTTGCAGATGCGCGAACCTTGCACCTGAAATTAAATAAGAATTTATATTATAATAATATTATAATTAATTTACCGTCAAGAAATTTAAGTAAGATTTATTTGTTTGTCAGCACCATCTGAGGTATTTAGTCTTTATCAGATTATTATAATATATATATATATATAAAGATTCTAATGTATATTAAGTAAGATGAATATAAAATAAATGATTTTTTATATATAATAATTGCGTTTATTAAATTATACTACTGAATTCAAGTATTTCAACAAAATATTTTATATAAAATTTTACCTAGACATATACGTTGTCCTTCACCATACGGCAAATAGCTGAATTTCACAATTTTTTCAAAATTCTTTGGTGCAAATCGTTCTGGATCAAATATTTCGGGGTTTGTATAGTATTTTTCATCTCTGTGAATAGCAAAAATAGGCACAACTACAATCGATCCTTTTCCAATTTTTATACCTCCGTTAGGAAGAACAGTATCCCTGGTACACATTCGTTGCATTAAGCCAATAGGTGGATATTTTCTAACCGATTCATTTATAACCATGTCTAAATATTTCATTTTTTTCAAATCTTCATAAGAAATTTTGTCCACAGCGTTATCTAAGACGCTATCTAGCTCATTGTGTAATCTTTTTAAAATAGTTGGATGATTAGAGAGTTCCATAAGAGTGAAGTTTAAAGAGTTGGCAGTGGTATCTACACCCGCTATGAAGAATGAGAATGCTTGTGCTGCTAATATTTCGTCAGTTGGCTCTATTTGATAACCGGTTGAAACGTCAAACATTGTACCTTGATTCTGTAACTCTAAACATATGTCCATAAAATCATGCCGTTTCTCTTGTAATCTTCTTCTGTTATTTAATATTTGCTTCATGATACCAATAAAAAAATCTTCGTGTTCACTGAACGCTTTTAAATTAAGCAAATTGTACAGTTTTGGCCAAATATTAGCGAGAGCAAATTTCAAATTGAAAAGAACAACTGAGTAAATCCGTTGCCAACCTTTGTCTAATATTGAAGACTCCATCGTGTTGTCAGTACTGGAATTTAAACCAAACACAGTTGCGCTGATGCTGGCTGAAGTAAACGTATGCAGGGCATCAAATATTTCCTCACTCGTGCCTTTATGCGTTTCTATGTATTCTGCAAAATCTTCAGCGCACTTTTGCATTGTGCTAAACATATTTTTTAACTTGTGTGCAGTAAACACTCGTGTCATCTTATGTCTTATCAGCTTCCAGCGCTCGTACTCGTCTATCAAAAGGAGATTATCTGATAAAACATCTCTTGGATTCGACTTATATCCACGTCCGTGAAAGCTTTGAAAATCACCTTGTAGAACAGCTTGAATATCCTCTAAATTCCTTAATACTAGCACAGGCCTCGTTCCAATAAATGTTCCCACATATTTTTCAAATGGATAATTATCATAAATCTTCTTATAAACTTCAGATAAGCCACATTTACCAAATATGAAATGCCACGCGTCTCTGTCCACTTGTACGATGTTCCGTCTGGTCCAGTAGTGGCGGTTATTAAAATAAAAGTAGAATATGAACAGAAAACATGCACTTGTTATTAAAATGACAAACATTGTTCTACATTTGCGGCCGACATCGGTGTGAGCGAAAGAACAACGTATCGACGATATTGCTTACTACAGATTATTAATTTAGGGATCGTCATACAAATTTAAAAAAAAAAAAAACTTATTGAATGAATATTTATTTTATTTCCAAAGAGCTGACTGACATTTTAGTGAAATATGTGAACTAAAAAGTGTAAATAAATGAATAAAAAAAATCAACAATTTGTGTTTCCCTTTTCCATTATCTTTTTAAGAAAAAAATAATTAAATATGACGTTTAAATACATTCTTAAAACTAAATTTAATTTAATTTTAAATTGAATTGCAATACCTAGTTAAATTATCCTATCGGAGACGTTAAGGGTGCTTTCACAAGGAATCACTTCAGGTGATCTTAAGAAATTGGAAAACGAGTGGAATTCCGAGAAGAGTGCTGCGAATATGCTGTACTAACTTAGATACTACAGACTCTCAAAGGACACTTGTACCAGTGATTAGTAATTGAAGTTCCAATAGACTTTTATTTTCAAATAATTTTCTTATATTGTAGTTAGGGTAGGTAAAAGTTTTGTGCTACATTATCTACTCTCAGCAGGATAGGCAGAGGCAGAGTGTTTACACTCTCCGTTCCCATAATCACATCATCACAAACACTTCATCCTCATCCTCATCATCCTCGGTCACCGCCGAATTCTGGAGTCATTGCGTGTTCATTAGTGGAACTCAACGCACTGCTTTAGCTTGTTACCACAAGGAGGAAACGGAGGGAGGAATCCATTTCCTAAAGGAACGAGGAATATTTACATTCCTCAAGTGAGAACCGAACCTACAACCCGCATTTACAGCGATCAATGCTTCGAGACTGGCCTCATTAGTTACTTTATACTAAAACGTTAAGTTTAACCTGACAAAACAGTACATATATATCTAACCATTTTAAAATAATATTTTAACCTACCGACATATTATTTTATCACGCGTATTACAATAACAAAACTGCCATTTAAAAAAAATAATAAAATATACAGAACACTATAGTATAAATTGTAAAGGATCTGTTAAATAAGTTAAAAGAAAACAAGACGTTTATTGGGCCAAGTTAATTGATTAAGTAATTAAGTTAATTGACGGCATTTAATGAATTTCATTTATTATGATGCGTTTTTAATATACACTGTGACAAAAAAAAACAATGGCTATATAGGTATTGTTTTTTTTTATTGTTTTTACAAAAGCGATGTTGAGTTGCGCCACTCAACACTACGTCATTGTAATTTGTGCGGAGAGTGCTATATTAGGCGCGGGATAAAGCGTGAAACTACTAAAAACTACTAAAAAAAAACTTTCTTTTATACTGAATATACACCTTTAGTGAGAGGTCAGACTGTCGTACTGCGTAACGATAGCTTCAATTTGTATTTTCTATCTCACAATGGACAATACATGGATTTGAAATGCAGGTCTTGTTTTGTCAACGTCCAGGTGCACGAGATCTTGAAAGCTAAGCTTAGGTTGCACTACGAATTCTTCGAGTTCTTTTAGTATTAGGTTTTATAGGAAAAGTCTTATCGATGTTAGCTATATTATTAGATTTCAAAAAAGAAATTGCGCTATAATTCTTTGTTAATATAAACGGATAGACTAGCTAAATATATATATACATCTAATTAATTAATACTTGAAGTTGAAATTGAATCCACAACCTGTTGGTTCTTACTTATGATAACAGTACAGTCGCTCAACAAGCAAGGCGTCGAAAATTGTGCGGACATTGTGGAGCCGAACAATAGATTTTTATATCTAATGTCCTATATGCGGAATACAGTATGAAGCCCAAAATTAAAATATCAATTAACTATTAATTAAAAATTAAAAATTAAGTAACAATTTTTTTTTACAAGAACTTGCAAACTTTATATACAATAGTACATTATGAAGTGACCTTATTATTATAAAAAAAGAATAATTCTTTTAAGTGCTTCTGACCTAATTTTTTTAATTATAGAAGTGGTTGGTTTATCAAGAAACCTGGAATTTGTATGTTTCAATAAAAATCGTTCTATGGAAATACAATATGCATATTATTCATGATACAATATTATTAATATAATTTTGCTTATTTTTGGCGCCAATCAAAGCTTTTTTTTATTTTATGTAAATAATTCTTTTTGAGGCCAGTCCTGACGCACATGCGTGGGTTTGCAACCGACCGTGTGCTTACGAAAATGTAATGTAAATTGGGAAACAGAAGTGTCTTAATGGGAACGGAGTGTCTAAACACTAGGTTTCCAGGTACGCTCTTTCCATCCTGCTATGTGCGGGTGTGAGATACAGTGGGTGTACTGCGTAAAGCTTAAATATAAAAAAAAAATTAAATTATTTAATTTTTTATTTTATTATATAACGTGTGTGAACCATGCTTTAATACCAATGTGAATACGACAGCCTACAATATAATAATAGACTTTTAATATCGTCCTAACGATGACTTGAGCTTCTTGAGCTTCTCATGGGTAATATTCGATCTAAACCATTGTTATAATATGTAAAGAGATTTCTAAGGAAAACGTACTGATCTCGTGATTTTATTGTAAACTTTAATAAGCTTCGTAGAAATCCAATATGAGAAAACTCGTGGTAATATTGGAATAAATTTAGTTTTTTTTTAGTTTTTTAGATGAACGGTATATTGATAACGATATAGCAGGCTAGTTTCACAGGCAGAAGAAAATTGGTAAGACTTCGTTCCAATTAAGACACCTCTGTTATCAAAGGAAATCGAATCCACGACTTGTCACGTTTACAGCCCAATGGTTGTGCTACTGCGCCTAACGGTTTTATGTTTTTCAAGTTGACGCTGTACTGGGCATACATCACTGGACTACGCTACTAGTTTCCCACTGTCTACCCTAGTGCTTACATTCGTTACATTAACGTTCGTATTTACATTCGGTTACATTAACATATCGTGTCGTGCAAAAAAACCACTGAACGGTTTTTAGTTCCATTTTCACTCGAGGAAATAAAATATTTCATATTTTTATTTTCTTCGCTATGATGTCGAGGCAAATTCAATAAACATACAGGTAATTCTTCGTCTAATAATTTCTATACATTAACCCGTACAATACTTGTACATATATATGAAACTGTCGAGCCCAAGCGACATCAAAGGAGGCACAAAAACCTTTCAGTAAATTAGTGCCTTTGAATATTTGTATGTGCCTCGTAATGTGAAAATCTTTTGCTTCGGAAATATTGTTTTAATATGACGTTTTTTTTATAATTTTATCAAAAAGTTGATTTTATATTTGAAGTCGTCGAGGCGCAGATGTACTGTATCGGTCGACGGTCGTGAGTTTTCTTTTCACTTTGCGAGAATGAATTATTGTTGTTTTTCTTTCTGATAAGAAATTAATCTAGACAATCTTGAACATCTTGAAATATGCGGCTATATTAGTATTTGGCCTCAGTTTTGTTCGATTTTAGGCGTAAAATAGAAAATCTTGATTTCTCCCGTTCCCGGGAAATTAAATATATATCCACTTGTTTGTTCTGTATTTTGTCCTCCAGCTCCAGTAACGGAAAAATATATTTAATATAATATTCTCGCGACACTATGGTTGTAGGTATCAAGCTTATATTAAATATTAAGGATATTAAGGTCAAATACGATCTACAATCATGAAATTGTTACAGTATAAGGTGGGTGAGAATTTACTGGTTTTTTTTAAAGCAGTGAAGCTTAATTTACATAATCAAAACGCATTATACAGATGTTTTTTTCTTTTTATCACTCAAACCCTTTAATTTTTTTGAAGAATAGATAAAAAAAGACAAATTTAATCTTTCTTAAAAAATAACAAAAAATATCTTCACAACAACACAGATTTAAAGAAAAAAAGTCACCATATATTTTAATTCCAGCGACTCATCAATAGTGACCGACTTTCCAGATTTATTTTACGGAACGACAAACACTATATTTTCAACTCTGTGTTTCAAAGTAAAAAAATATATATATTTCAATACAATATGTCTTTATGTATGTATATAATATATATATACGAAATATTAAACGTGGATATTATTAAAAATCTTTTATGGTGTACATTGGAAACTTCCATTTTAATCTCAATCCCCTCATTTACAGCAGCTTATTTAATAAAAAGAGTAAATGACTATTGGTGTCATAATATATATCTATCTAAAGAGACGTTTGAATAGTTTCACAGTCTTACTATAAACGGGGCGGTGGCGGTTCGATTTCCACACGGTTGAATGAAAAATTTGATATCTCATAAACTCGCTTTTGTACCAAGACAATGCGCGGCGTTCAATCAAGCCACCTTCTTCAAAGGGGGTTCGAATAAAAAGAATGAAAGATAAAGAGTTATGTTTACACATGATTTATTTATTATTTATTTAATTACATATGACACGTTCTCGGTGCGGTTTACTCAATGCAATGTAGACTAGTCTTCCTCTATAATTCAAAACCCTATACAAACTGTTTTTTTTCAATTTGGACCAGTTAGTTTCTGAGATTAATGCGTTCAACCAAACAAACTCTTTAGCTTTACAGTATTAAGTATCTATGTATTATATAAGCTATATTATATATACGGCAAACTGCCAGACTTGGAAGTCGACACCGCTGTTTAATTGACTTGTATGTGAAAAGATGCCAAATTAGTTCCTTAGTGCTCGCTCTGGTAATATTACAAACGCAGCGTTCATTTTCGTCATATTCATAATTATGGCGGAAAGTTGAGAACGAAGATTCTTGACACTAGCTTCTCCTACTCTGTGTATTAAGTAAATGAAAATTTTTGCCACGCCTATCTGCGCCACGTCTGGCCTGGCTTTTTAAAAATTAAAATCAATTAAAGTCACCAAAAACATTAATGTTAAGGGAAACTTTTATAAAAATGTATATATTACCGTAGATTTTAAAGTCTCAGCGTCGCGGCCACCGCGGCGGTGTAACCGGCAAGAAAAATACCACTCATCCAGAACTTTGCACTCTCATTAAAACTTCAAACAAAAATTATATAAATGACTTTGTATATATTTTTTACAGTTTCAACATTGTTGATATTATGTTCTGGTGGTTTTTTTCGTTTTTCTTTTTTCTTTTTAATTGTTGTTTCTTTTTGTTTTTTTATTAGATATTACCACTTAGAATGATACACGTGTCACGTGAAAATATTAAATGAATATCTTAATTAGTGTAATAGCTATTTTATTAATAACTATTACTATATCGTCGTGACTTCTTAACATCCATTATTATATTAGGCCAGTTGTGGCGCAGAGACACAAGCATATTATTGTGAACGCGACAGGTTGTGGGTTCGATTCCTACTCGAAGAAATAAAATATTTAATGTTTTTATTTCTTCGCTCTGGTGTCGATGTAAATCGAGATATTTGACATTTGAGTCAACATACAATGCCTCCAGAATTAGGTGGGAAGTGGGTAACGGAGTATGTTAACACTGAGTTCTTTCCGTCTATCCTGTTGTGTGCGGAATACAGCGTGAAACTAAAAAAAACTCTCCTGGCGTTATTATTCTTAAATAAATATTAAACTTACACTAGACTATGGCCTTAGAATATATTTCGGTAGCCAAAAATAAAAACGTAAAAATGCATTTTCAAGCTCTATCTGCAATAATATCTGCATTTTTGTACATTCTCCTTTTTATTTTTAATGGGAGAGGTCAACGATCATTATCATAGCGCCGCCACAGACAGTTGAATTTAGTTGAAAGAAGAGATTTAAAAAAGAATAATTTATCTTTTTTCACGATTCCATAAGGATACACTGCGTTTTAAAATGTATATTGTTTTGCTTTCAAGCAGCTCACGCGTCTAGAACAGTACCCGTCTAATAGTACAGTAGCTTCACATTTTAGATCATTTTTAAGTCAAACGTCAAAAAATAGGATATAATAATGTCGTCAAGTCAGTCTGTTTGTCTGTCCGTATCATTTAATATAACTTTTGCGCTTACATATGTGCCACTCCGCAGTGGTTATTAATTTTAATATATTTTTCATTATACATATATATTTAACTTACTCACTGTAATATAATAAATATTTACGATTGAGTTAAGTTAATAACTTAAGTGTGTTATAATTATTCAATTAAGTGTACATTGTACGGTTGTTATTTAAAGATTTAAAATGGCATATAAGGATGTATGAAATAAAAATTAAAACAAGGTTGGTCTGATTGGCTCACTGACGTAAAATATCAAAATTGTAGGGTTTTTTCTGTTTAACTGGAACTTTTGTTAGAATAATTTAGAATAAGTAACGGACGACCGACAGAAATGAATTTTGGAGGTATTGCGTGTTCAGTGGCGGTACTCAACGCCGCGTTCTGCATCGACACCACAGCGAAGAAATGAAAATATAAATTTAAATTTAAATAAATATATCATTTACTAGAGTGGGGAGTTGGTTACGTTATACGTAATAACCGACTTACCTTGTCATAAGACAATTACATTAAATTTTTGTAACTTAAGGTAACCTAGTGTTAAAAGACTTCATTACTTATTAACCCTTAATTTGGCACCGATAAAAATATTCAAAATATATGAATTTGACAATTTTGTGGCATCAGGGGTATGTCATAAAGTACTGGAAAAATGAAAAAAAAAATCTACAATAGCCCACTGCTGGGAAAAGTGGTGTCCGTCACAGCGGACATTGCCAATTACTCTGAAATTAATGGTCAGATTTATATGTCCGCTGAGGCGGACACTGCCAAATTACGGAAAATAAAAACCATAATTATTTTTATGTTTATGTATTATAGAAAAATATAGAAATGAACATTTTAGAACTAATTGATACCGAAGTACAGTTTATTTTGTATGAAAATTAAAAAAAAAATTCTGGGGGCTTTTCCTGTCAAGAAACGTAATTATGTGTTGCATTTTATGTAATACACGACAGTTTTCTTTTGGCAGAACCTGCAGCGTCCTTTTTCTATGATCGAAGGGAAATGTCCTATATTGTAGTATTTTAATGGACTTAAAGGGCGGAGTGCATGCGGTTTTTTTACTTTTTTTGACGGACTTAGTCTGTTTTCTTTTAGCAGACCTGCTTATCTAAATGCTTTCAAAGGTTTCTTAGATTTCACGTTGCCGGAATGCTTTTGGCGGTACAATAGCCCAGCATTATTTATACAAATGTCAATTAGCTGTGCAAATATCGCTAAATGCCATCTCCTGCTTTTGAAGGGTGTTTTGTACAGTGATATGAGCATATCAGAAAGATCAACACCTCTCACATGTCTATTGTATTGTTGCACGATCTGTGGACATTGGACACCGATTTTAGCTTTTGCGTCTTTGGAATATCGGCATATTTTTTCTATAGCCTCACTTGCTACAAAGGAACTAATAAATGTGATAGTCTTATTATATATTATAGTGCCTAAGGCAAAAACATCATAGTTTTCTCGGAGAATAAATAGCAACTCCGCCACTTCTATTGTCACTTGGTGATGGAATTGAGCTACTCTCCAATTGTAACTCAACTGAAATTTTTTGGCCGTTTTTGTTCTTTTGGCTTTGACTGTGGGTGGTCTCCCAGGTCTTGTTTTGTCGGGATGCTAATGAAGAAGCTATTGGTGTTATATATAGGTGTTGCAGGCAATGAAGGAATAGCAAATAGGGATGGAAAATTTTCATAAATGGAGTCGCCAATTTCACGCACGATAGAATCTGGTACAATATCAGTATCTTCAGAGTGTAATTCTTCGTCGTCGGATGTATCTATTGTTAGGTTAGCTAGGGAAGATGCAATTGATGGTGCAGGAGAAGACTGCGGGGTGGTGGTATTCAGTTTCCGAATCAGATATTTCGCTAGCATCGGAAGGTGCATGTTCATTCAGCACTAAAGCAATAATTTTACTTGCGTGATTAGGCTGTTGGCAAAGAAAAATAACCAAACTCAGCACCATAACCAAACTAGCCAAAGCACGCATATTTTGGCGTTGTCCGCCACAGCGGACATAGTAATAACGTGGTACTTTTCTATACAATTAGCAATGTCCGCTGTGACGGACAAAACATTTTAGTTACAAATAAACATCATAAAAATGTAATAAGCTGCGTATGTTTTTGTGAATAATGATTGACTTGTTTATTATCTAATAAATAAGTCTATAATTCAATTCATTTTTCCACAAAAAATAAGAAAAACACTTATAGATACCTTGAGCAAAACAGGTGGCCACCTTTTCGCAGACATTTTGCGTCCCAATTAACATATGCAATGTTGTCACAATAATGACTTTTTTTTTACTATTTGGTAATGGTATAAATAAATATTTAATTGATTATAAATCGATGAAAATGAAATAAAAACTTGGCAGGATTTATTTTAAATAAGTGTCCGTCACACCGGACTATACCAAATTAAGGGTTAAGACATTAAATTTTCAGTAAATAGAATAAAATTTCAGTCAGTCAGTAGTTGTCTGCAATTCTGGCGTCAATCTCTCTGCAACCTGAGAATTTTTCCACTTGAAAATAGTGGGGAGATTCTTAGAATTTGAATGGCGTAATTAGATCAGCTTCACTTTGTATCCCGCAAATAGCATTACTATAGCGAGGAAAAATCATTGAATGTAATATAATAATTTCTCCATTCTACATTAAAATAAACTTAAATTAACAAAACTTATTGTTGACTTTTTCTTTTTCCCTTCAAAATTGTGTACGTGGCGTGCAGCTTACTTTATGACTCGACGTATGAAGCTTAAGCCAAGCTCTGGTTGTGGACGATTTATGTAAAAACGCGACGTGCTTATTCAAAGTTCGATGAACTCGGGAATTACAGTAGAAACTTTTATTCTGTACTTTTCAAGCGATTTACTAAACGGAAGATAATATAATTTAATGTGGGAAAGTCTGTCAGTGTGAAATGTACATATAACTTAACGTTCTATTTAGCTTCACGCTGTATCCCGCATATAGCAATATAGGCAGATGAAAACCTCCTGTTAGGTACGGAGTATCCATTCCCACTTTTTCCGGAACTATAAATACGAAGTTGAGTGACGAGATATATATATTTCGAACCGTTCGAATCCGTCCATCCCATCAACCCACCATCAGATAATTAATATTTTATAATTATTTTGCTTTATTAAGGACACAAAAACGCGGAGTTGAGTCCCGCCACTCAGCAATACTTTGAAGACTTTATGGGGACGGAGTGTCTTAACTCTAGGTTTCCCAACAAAATATTAATGTAATAAATATATAATATAGCACGTTTATTCAAATAAGGCAGTATGAGAAATTTCTACATATGTGTAGTAATTCTCAAAGGAACGTAGTCCAATTCAACATATTGAACATTTCTTTAGCCTGGCCGTTTATTTAGCTATTCATTTTGAGTCCAAGAATGTATATTTTTTTAAATATAATAGATACATATAATAGACAAATATTATGTGTTCCTGCGCCATGAAGCCTCCATTGTAGGATTAGACTACTCGTGGCGCTGAGGCACAAGCGTGCGGCTGTAAATGCGACTAGTTATGGGTTCTGCCTGTCCTGCTAAGTGCGGGATACAGCGTGAATCTCATAAAAATAACAAATTGAAATCCAATATACCCGGTGATTTATTCACACCTCTGGCCTCAGCAATATATTTATTTAAATATACTGTAATATATATAATATCGGTAATATCAATTCCACGCGTGAAATTGGTAATTAATTGTATTTAAACATATTATAGTTTATAATATGTCGATGCGTCCTTCATTTAAAAGCTGTTTGTTCTTTATAATTATATATATTGAAATGATTAATTAATAATATTTATATTATATATCAGGGATTTGCAGCGTAGTGGGAAATTCGTTTGTATCTCAACAGTTGCGGGTTCGATTTCCATTTGAATTAATAAAGTGTCCTACCACTCTCACCCTATCTTTCGAAGCGGGACAAATTAAATTTCTGGATTTTAATATAAAAAAATACCTAAAAAGATGTTTGTGGAGAAAGATGAAGTCTGAATCTCACTTAAAATAATGATTTTTTTTTTAAAGTACATACTTACATGTAATCTATATAATATATTCGTTAGGTAATGTATCAGTAATTTATCATGAAAATTATTAAATATGCAAATTTAAAGCTGTCTGTTTAAAGTAAATCAATTATACAAGCGTGACAGTTTTATTAATGTGCAAAAATTAACTGAGGTCGTGTAAATGTGAAGGTTTTAAATTCAATTCTCACTCGGTGATATTCTATCCTCTGATGATGAGGCATAGAGCGGTGTTGAGTATCTCCTACTACTCAACATGTATTATATCCAGCCCGAGTATGATAAAATTTTGATTGTTTTTGAAGTTGAAATATACATAACTTAAACAAAAAAAAAGATCTTGATATAACTTTAAGTTTTCGAGAAATTTGTAAATACGCAAACATTATAAACATGTACGCGTATTCACAATTTACATGTGACTCGTACGGCAACTCATGTATTTAAATAGTCCAAATATCTATTGGTCTCATCTCACTCAAATAATATTCAATTACAATGAGGAGACTGACGCACTCCTTTTTTATAATCGGTTAAATAAACCTAAAAATAAATACATCTATATATTTTTATCTATATATTTACCGCAAACTTAACGAAAAAATACTGGCGTATTACATTACGAAGGAAGCGGTTGGCCGTAAATCCGGTCTACACTCTGCTAAGTAAAAACAATGTCCCTCTAAGACCCCTTAAGGTTAAAAACCTTTAGATAACGACAATATTATCGCACTTTTTAGAGACGCCAGTCGTGGCGCAGCTGCACAAAGTGTGACTGTAAGCGCGACGGGTTGTGGGTTCAATCCCCATTTGAGGATATTAAATATTTAATATTTTTATTGTCACCTCAACACGCAATGCTTCTGGAATATAATGGAAAATGGCTAACCGATTGTCTCAATACTAGCTTCCCTCTGCCTATCCTGCCGTGTGCGGGATACAGAGTGAAGACTTTAGATGTAATTTGCTTTGCGATTAATGAACTACGACGAAAGTAAAACAGATAACCCTATTATATTAACCTTCGTTGATTCAACGACGCAGTATTTTATAAAAACCGTGTTAAGTATTGCGCTTATAGCAGCTATAAGATATATATTTACTTGACTATTTTACATTTTTAATAAAAAAAATAAATTCTAATAAAATATATAATAATAAAAAATAAAACATTTTCTAGGAAATGACCATGTCGATGTTAAGAAGTAAGATTTCAACATTTAATATTGAAACCTAACAAAGCCTAACTAAGCCTAACTAAGCCTAACCTAAAGTTAGTTTGGTTATCAAACAAAAATAAAGAAAAATATGTGCTTTACGTTCCGTTTACGTTCGTTAAAAATGAAAAAAAAATATATCAAATTAAAAAAATCGCCATGTGATCAACAAATGCTTGACGTCCGCCACAACTTTACTTTCGATAATTAATTATTTTCGTATTCAGTTATAATTATTTAAATTTCTACTTATTTTCCGATTTTCTCATTTTCCGATTCTGTTAAAAATAAAAACGTTCTGTGAATTTTTAATCCCATACACTCGAATAGTCTAAACCCTTCCCTGGGTTCCCTTAGGTTTCCCCCCTATATGCGAGATACAGCGTAAAGTAAAATAGTAAAAAAAAAAGTAGCGATAAAGTAAAAAAAAAGATCGCAATATATGATTAAGTTTTCCTTCGAAAATACAATATAATCTGGTACACACATGTCATAGCTTTCACAGCCGCAGTGATGCGATCTGCATATAAAATATCTTATTACAAATTCTATTACAATTTTGCCATGATAACCGCCATTAGTGGCCTTCATTTATTATTATTGAAACGATTTTGGTATGTTTAATATTTATTTATACTCGAACTAGTTTTTAACTCTATATTTATGTATGAAAATAAAAAACGGTGTGTTTTCTCACACTGGCTTCTTTTAACCTTGTTATTTATAGTAGAAATAAAAAAAATCAACTCAAAGAAATCGAAGAACTAGCATGGAAGTCATCAAATCATCACCAGTCAAGTATTGTTGAAATGTCACTTTTATAGGCTATGACTGGAAAAACCAGAGAAGGTATATCCCAACCAGCTCTTCAAGGAGGCTCTGGGTTATATATATGTATATATATATATATATATATATATATATATATGCTTTGGTACCTCGGATCATCACTTTTCATCACTTGAACATCACCCCCGAGTTTAAGCTCACAATCGTCCAATATGTTATAATGTAAAAATAAGGAAAAAAAAAAATTACATGAAAAAGAAAAAAACGTAACGGTAAAAATATTTTGTCAATTGTAGTAGTTTTTGAACCATTCGAATTAATTTAAAAAAAATATCTAATATATAAAATTCAATGATAAGATATGCTGAGAAATATTTTTATCATCCAGCTCTTAGGCTATCTCATCGTTCATATTCATCTCTGACCCATTAATCTAGTGGCGTGGGATATCTCCGCTGTCTGTTGTTTATTTCTTTCACGATCCTCACGTACGTTTCATACGTATTGTGTTCACGTACTACGCCTATGTATTTATTAATTTTAATTTAACAAAGTCATTTTTACCTGTAGTGAAGTTATTATTTTTTTTTTTGCTATGATAATGTATCTTTAATTTGAAGTCGTCTCACAGTAATATGTAAAAAATAAGTGTTTTATTGAGGATGTGACTGTGAATGCGACACTTGTTGGTGTGGGTTCGAATTCAACTAGAGGGAATTAATTATTTTTAAAATCTCTCGTAACTAGACCAAACACATAACGTATCTAATGAAAAAACACAACACATGAAACCTAGTGAGGGTGCAAAATAAGAAATAATAATATTAGGGCAAAATTCCAAATATTAATTCCAAATATTAATTGACTGAGGCAATAGACAATGTTTGTAAATATAAATTTTTGTTTTTATGCCTACGTACCTCCTTCATAGAACACTAATTATTCCGCCCGTTCCTGTCTGTCAACTATACGCCATCTTACTTGAAATCTATTAATCTATCTACATTAACTATTCAAATCTTACTAGACAGAAGTTTAAAGGAATATAGCTTGATACGATATAGCATAAAAATTTTAGTTAATACAGATTAAATATCATCAAAATAGGTACAGCCCATTTGTACTTAAATC
The DNA here is from genome assembly GCA_037355905.1 of Heliconius aoede. Taxonomy (NCBI): domain Eukaryota; kingdom Metazoa; phylum Arthropoda; class Insecta; order Lepidoptera; family Nymphalidae; genus Heliconius; species Heliconius aoede. The sequence continues at coordinate 842,907 of JBAIZZ010000165.1, read as the reverse complement.
AATACATAAATATCCACGTACACATAGAAATACGTATGTAATATTAGCAAGGATAATTATCTTTGTTAATGAATGTTTGGATGGTTCCGCTGTTAAATCGCTCAAAGCGCTTATAATTATCTAGTTTGGTTCATTTGTTAGGTTGATAGAATACTTAGTGGATTTCATGTCAGCACGTTGTATGTTAAATTATTATGTTTTATTATATATTGAATTCTAAATTAAAGTCCAGTTGTGGTAAGTAAGGTAAGTCGTGGCGCAGAGGCCCAAGCGTGCGATTGTAATCGCGACAGATTGTGGATTCGATTCCCATTAGACAAAATGGAATATTTAATATTTTAATTTTTCCGTTTCTGGTAAAGTGTGGTAGCATTGATTTCCGCCACTTAATATGCACTGCTTCCAAAATTCGATTGAAATTAGGGAAGTGTTTTATTGGGAACGGAGTATCTCTAAGTTTTCTCTGTTCCATTATAAAATCTCCAAATAATTGAAAACACGAACCCGATACCTATTAATAAAATCATAGTTTTTATTACACAAAATACTTATATAACCAACGAAATATATATATACACAACTTAAATGTAAATCGTATTTGATCCCAAAATGAAATCGACATCACCCAACTGAGAAATTCAGCGTTTGAGAGGAGGAAAACGAACGTGAAGTAATGTCTACACGAAACTTTATATTTTTTTGCGAGTGGATTCTGACTCCTTTTCCGATTTCCTTTTTACCCGACTGCGCAACGCTAAAGTGGGTAATGTGTTTATGAGTCTATGTATGTATGTGTTCCTACGTAACATTGGCTAGTTTTCATGAATGTTACATCAATCGTGTCAAATAGCCAGTCGTGTCAAAATTAAAAGAAATCAAAAAACTACGTCAAGTGGAATAATTGAATAGATATTTGAAAACGCTTGTTACATAAGGAACTTATTATTTTTATTTTTATGTAACCATTCTTGCAAACTCTTCATCTTATAGTAACTTACTACTTACACGTACTACTTTAGTAGTAGCAGACATTTTTGAATCACATTATTTAGGCTAAAATTTTCACGATAGTAACAAAATTTCAAAATTATAACAAAATTAAATAAAAATCATCTTAGCATCCTAATAATAGGACAGCTTGAAAACGGAACTAGATATCTGGCTGGTGAGTAGCGAGCAAAAGCCACTATTATTTTTTTTTTATTTTTTTTTGTCTTAAAATGTATTTGAGGCAATATGCAATTCTTATATATTACATACAGGCTATGCTTGTCTGATAATAGTGTATTGCCGGCCTTTAAACTGGAGGTAAATGAGCTTTTTGGAGGTAGCCGTGTTGTATAGACCCGCAAACGCTGCCACAGGTAGGTATTCCACAGTAGCATGGCGCGTCAAAGGAAGGTCATACCAAACTGTACAGTTGTGGAGTGCCATATATCCAGGATATTTAAACTTGTGACGTACTGTGTGGTTAGAATATTCGGCGAATTATACCAGTTCCAAGAGTTACCCGGAACACTCCTCGTTATAGATGCGGTAGGGATACCACAAGCAAGCAAGTCTTCTACAACAAAAAATAATAATTATTATTGTTTTTCTATTTAACGTACATAAATGAAATAAATAACAAAACAACGTTACGTGTTTTAGAGCTATAATGTCTGTATCAGATTCCATCTGTATAGCCAACAGTCATGAACGATTGGAATAATATTTTATGTGATAAAGTATATATAGGTACTACAGTCTTAGTTTGCTTACGAGTACATGTGCAAAGAAATTAAAATAATTTTAATAAAATCATTCCCCAGACAGAGAAAGGAAATCCACATTTGTGCTGAGATCTTGTGTACTAATAAATTGAGAGACTTGGGTACTAATAAATATTCATTAAATAATTCTATATTAATTCAATCTAAAATTCAATTATTTACTCAAATTTAATAAAAAGTTGAGATGTCTAGTCTTAATTTTATTATAGAATAACACCTTGCGATGACTTTGAACATTCAAGGTAGTTTAGAAGTGATCTCTGTTAATTAGCTAAAGAAATTTAATTTGAAATTAATAATTTTCTGATATAACACTCAAGTCTGAATATATATAACAACACAGATATTGTATATGAACTAAAACTACGCTTACACAGTCCAAGGTATCATCAACCATTTTCCAATTTCATCATCAGACCAGCTCGATGTTACCATATATGCCATATTATCCTCTAATGTAATGTATATTTGCCAAAATTCATGATCATACAACCATATTAGAAGTACTAGTAATTCAAAATCTTAGATTTTATTAAGTACTTATTCCAGCTCGATCTAACAAAAGTATGTCAATTGAAGAAATTGTAGTGTGATGGTTGTGGGTTCAATAATTTTACTCGATTCCACTCGAGAGTACTATTTTTTTCGATTTTCTCGCTCTGTAATATATTTCCTCGCTCTGGAAACAAGACAAAGCGCGGCGTTGAGTCCTGTTACTCGACAGGCAATATCTCCAGAATTCGGGGAAACACAGAAAACGGAGTGCCTTAGCACTAAGGCCCCAGGTTCCCTCTACTTACGCTGATATTTGCGGGATCCAACTGGAAGCTAAAAGAAAATGTAACTTAAACAAAGCTAACTTCTAAATACAATAAACTCCAAAATTAACTACAACAAAGGTTCCATAGAAATAATTTACCAACTTGGATATTCAGTCATCAGCCCTCATCATTGTCGCTGTTTGGTTGCTCTCCCTCAGGACACGGATGCGTGAATATGAAGTTTTGTGAATCTAATCTTCATGTATTTCATTTTCGGAAAATTATCATCTGCGAATATAGAAAACTCCCCATGCCTTGGAGTTATGCAAAATATTATGCAATATAATATAATAAAATATGTTAGTTTGTCTGTGTTAATATTTTATTTTTAGTATAATATGTCGTAGAGTCCAGTTGATCTTATGTATTCTACTCATAATCTACTATTCTTTAAGTCTTTTTATGTTATAAAAAATCTATTACATATGTAATGAAAAATAATATTATACATGTATAGTATGTTATTCAAGTATTTATATTTAGCTTTAAGTTTTTTCCTGCATGTAGAAAGGTAGAGGGAGCCTAGTATTAAAACACTCCCCCACCTTCCACCGAATTCTGGAGACATTGTATGTTGAGTACCAGAACTTAACGCCGCGATTTAAATATTTATAAGAATCGGTGTCGATTTAAAAAGTTCATACAAATTTTAAACCCCCTATTTCACCACTTCAGGGTTAAAATATTTCAAAATCCCTTCTTAGCGGGTGTCCATATTACAAAAATAAACTTCTGTCCAAATTTCACGTTTCTACGCACAGCGGTTACGGCTGTCTGTGCGTTTTACCTTAGTCAGTGGGAACATCTCCTTTTATATATATATAAATATACATAGATTATAAACAATTCCTTGAATAAAACATAGTATTATATATTATTATTCTCTTGCGTAAACACCCACCCACCGAATTCAATTCAAAGTTAGTTAATCATAAAAGTTTGTGACTGAACAAACATGTTAGGTATGTCAAAAGCCTCTTAATAAACTGAAAGTATTTTGGCTTTTGACGTTTGATTTATACCGAGTGTAATTCGATCGAGGGATCAAATGTAACCTATATATCTATTTTTTGGAAAAAAATCGGCTTCTTGAGTAAAATTAGTAAACGATATTTGTTCCTCAATAGACTTCAAGAATACGCCTTTGCCTGGTGTCTAGGCAAAGCGCGGCGTTGAGTTCTGCTGTGTGCGGGATACAGCGTGAAGTTGAAAAAAAAATCAGTACTTTTAGAAATGACTTGTGATAAAAATACTATTTGTTTCGCAACAGAATAAGAAAATAATATAATAATATAAACTGAAATCATCTGAAAGTAGAATACTTTGTCGTTGCGAGTTGTTTGTTAGCGATATATGGGTCAAATAGTAATTAAAAATGTATATAGAACAAAGATCAAGGGCGGAATGCTTTTGAAATATAAATTTGCTTTATTTCAAATATAAACGAATATTTTTAATATATTATACAAAGTTTTGTTGTATCGTGATTCTGTTTATACTCGAGTGAGTAAATTATTTTTGTTTCTTCACTGAGTTTATAATTCATAAGTGCGGCGTTAAGTTTCATTCAACACGAAATCGATATCTGACGTGAAGCCGAGAGAACGGAGTATCTGTTCTATTCTGTACTGATTTGGGCGTTCCCAGCGTGCACGTTGACCACTAATTACTTTGCCAATATCCCGTTGCGTTTAGAACACAAGACCTCCTTCGTGAGTGTAAAATTAAAATCAATATATACAACATAAACATAATATAGAAATATAAAATACAAAGATTTAATAAAAATATAAAGATTCGCTTATAGTTTAATAATTTTATTAATATGTTAACATGAAAAAAAAAAACATAAACATTGATCTTTAAGAAGATACATGATTTTATGAGGAATGATTAATGATGCTTGTATGATACAAGGAACGGAGTGTCTTATCTCTAGGCTCTATCTGTTTACTTTGTATAAAAAGAAAACATTCTCAATGTCAAGACGACGGCTAGACGTCCTGGAAAGTCCACATTTGTTTGACTTTGACCTTCATGAATTGAAAATAGCTTTTCCATTGTACAAGCTTGCTGAACAACACACTGCTATAAAAGTTTAATTAGAGAGAAGTCAAAACTTGGAAATATATTCAAAGACACCACGAACGAAAATATTTTGAAGGAAATCGTTTTTGGCTTTAAGCTTTTTATCTTTTTTTTTTAGAAATTATTTCTTTTCTTTGCCACGTATGGCAGATGTGGGATGAGAAAATACGCAATTCAACACCCGATTGGATTGGATTGCAGAACCAACACACTTCCCACACTTCCTTTCAATAACAAACGTCCGTTCCTCACTTTCCTCCGTATTCTGCAAGCATTGGATTTTGCGCTGCGAAACTGAAGTTACCAGAGCGAGAAAATGAAAATATAAAACGTTTCATTCCCCCGAATGAGAATCGAACCCACAATCTGTCGACTGGCCTCTTTAAAATATAGCAAAATAATTAAACGAAACTTTCAACGTTAATTCGATCTCTAAATAGATCAATCCTGCCTCCTGCTGTCAGCAAAGATTAAGAAATTCCTAAAGAAAGTTCTATTCGACAGAATGCTAACGTATAGCTTAATTAGTTTGGGCGTTTGGACCAAATCCAAAAGGTGTCATTTCAATTCCACGTATATTCATATTAGATAGTCGCTGCAAATTAAACATTGACTGTATAATTATAAGGGATTGAAATGTTAAAAAATATAAGGTTTAGTACATAAGCTACCCTGTAGCTTTGCAATGGCGCATCCTGATCTCTTAATAATTGGTCTCCAATAATGTTCAAATTCTTTTTATCTTACGTTACAGTTAACTTATTTGTTCAGTATATCCAGCCCACCCCGTCAATATAGATGGTTTTAACCACTAAGTCTTGCATTATTAATATGAAGAATGTGGGGTATGTGCCGTGCGTTTATTTAACATATCGGAAGCCTTGAGGTAGTGCTTTCCATCCATCGAAAGACATTCAGAAATATCCCGGAGATTTCAATAAGAGCTGTTGCAGCCGAGGTCTGATAGGAATTCACGGTGTTGGGTCAGGGGCGGTGCCCTTGTTTTCTCTTCCTTTTATTATAATTAGAAGGTAGATAAAGTGGAGAGGAATATAATATGCTCTCTTGGATTTTATTCGGAAAAGCTTTGAGTTATGACAATGCAATATATACATATTGTCATTAAACATAGTACCAGCTATTATATTTCATATATAAGTATTTCCATACGAGTATATATATACAAATCATAAAATCAGTGGATACTACAAATTTCATAAGTCGATTCCCTTTCATTTCATCAAATATTTACAAATAAAATCCAACGATCCTTCACAAAAACTTGGATAACACGCGTTCTATCACAAAAAAAGGTCCAAAAAAATAAACGTCGAGCCTCTAAATCGATTTACTTTCGAGGACTTTAAGAATACGGTACAGTTTTGTGATAGAAAAATATTGTCTGTGTATATGTAGCAGTTATTACCTTAGAGAGTGAGATTAGTCTCAACAAACTTTTTAGTCATAATACAAGCTTTTCTTAACCAAAATAAGTCTTTGATTGTAAGCGTGATTAATAATTATAGATTCGATTTCCATTCGAGTCAATCAACTGAACTGGTCACGACGAGAAAACACATTCGTTAATTTGCTTTGGAACAGTGTAGCTAAAAAATATAGTTTCTCCGGGTTCAAGCTGTAAAATATTAAATATTAAATATTTCATATTTTTGATTTCATTTCCTAGATAGAAAATCGAACCCACAACCTGGCGCGCTTACAGTCGCACTCTTGTGCCCCAGAGCCAAAACTGGCCTTAAAAAATGAAAATAAAGGAGAAATGGATAAATATTTCATTTTGTCCTTTTGAGAGTATATTTTATTTAAAGGCCTACGCGGCGGCTGAGAACCGGTGAATAGTGTATTATTATTTGCTATTAAGGTATGAAATATGTCTAAGGTATGACCCACTTTACTGAAAGATAAGTGCTTATTTAATGTTGAAACGCTTTTAAAATATATAATTTGTAGGAATTTCTGTTGGAAAAGGAAATGAATTGATGAAACTTGACTTACAAAATGATAAAAAAAAAATTAAGATATGAGAGTGTTTGTGCGTGTTTTTGTGAGTGTATATGTGAACGTGCGTGTGTGTGTTTGTGTATGTATATGAGTGTGTGTATGTGTGTAAATGTTTTTTTAAATTTTTTTTTAGTTTCACGTTGTAAGAATACGCTATGAATTGGCTCGAAATTTTAGTGAAAAGTGTAAAACGGCACTTTTTAACACTAAATTCCCTATACATACTACGCTATATACGGAATAAAGCTTGTAGCAAAAAAATATAAGAAGCCTCACTGCGGCTCATTAGCACGACTTTCACCCTTTGAATGGATTAAAATCTGTGAAAAACGTAGTCAAAACGACTTTAAGCTTCGGTTTCTATTTGTAGAATCCTATGGTTTTTACTAACAGTCTTTTCCTATCTATGTACTTAAATAAATAAACAATAAAAACAGTAAAACAAAATTATGTCTATTTCATAGCGGCAACAAAAATATATTATTTATTTTATTTATAGTTATAATTTAACTGACTAATACGATACTTTTTGATAGTCATGCAGACAGACGGTCGGATACTAGTCTTAGTAATAGGGTCCCGTTTTACCTTATAGGTAAGAAAAATATCAGCTTCACGCTGTATCCCGCACACAGCAGGGTAGGTAGAGGGAATTTACTTTTAAGACACTCCGTTTCCCACTATTCGTCGAAATCGTCGAAAAAAAATTGTACTATTTTTCTCAATAATACTATTAACAAATTCTATGAAACCTTTTGAGTAATATGAGGGTATCTGAACTGAAGGTGGTGCACCTGCATTGACTGATAAGTGAATTAACTCTTTTGAGAAACGAAATTAACTCTTAGAAGGATTGACAGAGAGCGAATGGTATTAGGGAATGAAAGGCTTTGTATGTATAATGCAACGTGATAGATATCTGGTGAAGTTTGAGTGTAAACGCGATGTTTGTGGTTTCTATTTCCACTTGAGGGAATAATTATATTAAAATAATTATCATTTCAATAGTATTGTAGACATAACGCGGCGTTGAGTTCCGTGTCCGTAGAGGGAATCTGGTAACCTAGTGTTTAGACACTCCATTTTCTACTTTGTGCAGTGAAATAAATGTCCTCGTTTGGGAAACGAATCCACATCCTGACGCGTTCATAGTCGTATATTTTGCCCCTGCGTTACGATTGACTTATAAAAGTGTCATCATAAATATATTTAAAATATTTATTAAGCAAAAAAATATATTACAAAATTCGTTCGTGCAAAAGTCGTAAAAAATCTAAACATAATTCATACTAAGAAATGAAAGAAATAAAATTAGAGCGAAGTATGAAATTATGTTTCTTATTAAATTTCCAGGTGCAAAAGGATAGCTGCAAATTTAGTCGTCTTGTACTGGATTTTTTTCTCAGCAAGGCTCAATTATATGATGGAATACTTCGTTTTAAGTCCCCAGCTATGATGAAAACAATTTACAGGAAATTATGATGCAATTTGGTCCTACCTGATGCATGATAATTATGATTTCTCCTTGCAGTAGGGTAGGGGTACTCAGTGACACTCCAATACAAAGTTCCCGTCCAATTTTTAGAGACATTTTATGTCGAGTTGCAGAAATCAACGCCGCGCTTGTGCCTCGACACCAGAGTAAACAAATAAACATATAAATTTTAGTAAATATTTCATTTATTAGAGTGAGGATGGAACCCGCAGCTAGTCGCGTTTACAGTCACACACTTGTGCTCCTGCGCCACGACTGTCCGCATTTAATTAAAATAATAATTGATTATTTAGTTAAGCAATTATTATTTTTAATATGTATGTGTTTGTAATTATACTGGGCCGGAGCAGTGAAGGCCAGTGTAAGAATCTGTAATGTAGCCTCTGAACCCTACACCTGTGGTCGCAAGACTACCTTCTTATTATTGGTTCAGTCATTTTTAGTAATTTATCTTTATATTCTCTACAATTTTTCTAACATGCGCGACAAATGTACAGACACCTCAACATCCCGCTAACCGATTACGTTTTTTTTTATATTGGAAAGGATACAATTGTATTTTATGAAAGTTTGGTTAAGTTCTGTAGGTTGGATTATGAGATCCGATTGAATGCAAGAAGGACGTTTTTTTTTTTATTAAAAATCGTAAGTTTAGTTTCTTATAATACGTGAAGGATTTGGACATAAAGCTTTACTGCATTAGCGTCACGTTGTATGTTTTGAGGTGGACGAGCGTGCCACTGTAAGTACATTAGGTGGTGGGGTCGATTCCCATTCGAGGAAATGAAATGTTTCATATATTTATTCTTTCGCTCTGGTAACACCCAATGCCTCCAGAAAGTGGAAAACGGAAGTGTTACTTAATATTAGAATCCCAGGTTCCTGCCTACGCTGCCATGTGCGTGAAATAAAAAAAACTATAAAACCTACTTCACTAAAACAAAAAAAAAAGATCCTGTAACATCACACAAATGCCCCCATAAAGTAGTGTTCATACATTCGCTTAGTCAGTTCACCCACGACCGTCACGCCTCGGTGCGTCGCTCGCTTCACTAGCCATTGACCTGTTGATACAACGGTTCAGCTGCGAGTATAATATGATACCTTGTACTAGTAAAATTATATTATTTAAATTTATTTAAATGTTTTGATTTCATAATTAGAGGTTTTTTTTTAGATTCACTCTATATTCCGCATGTAGGCAGAAGAAGATTACTGTTAAGACACTCCACTATTCACTTGCTACCAAATTCTGGAGGCATTGCGTGTTTAGTGGCCCAAATAAATGCGTTTTTGCGTCGACACCAGAGCTAAGGAATGAAAATAATAAATATTCCATTTCCTCGATTAGTATATATCGAACCCACAACCTGTCACGCTTACAGACACACTTTTGAAGTATGACACGATTTTGAAGTATGGATTCTATGTGTGGGTAAAGTGTAATCGAAGTGTGGAAAATCAGCGCGAAGAGTTCGCTTAATAGCGTATTATTATCTCATTAAAGATTACAATGTGCTTTAATAGGAAAATAAATGTATAAAAATCGTCTCAAATCAATTCAATTTTTTTATACGTTTCTTATGAAACATATACTAAATAAGAAATAATAATAGTTTAAATATGTCAAACAGTATAATGTAATTAATATACATAAAGATTAGATATAATATTCGTATTAACTACATACCCACAATCTATTTGCACAACGAGGTCACTCGTGTACAAAGGTCCCTGCACACTATTCGTATTTCATACGTCTGTCCGTGTCCTCTCTCAATTTGGTGCAGATTCCGTTATAATTTTCGTGCTATTGTCCATTTCATTTCCATTGAATGTTGTACAGAACTTAAATGACTATAATTGCTGTTATTATTATATGTATTATGTTATTAGCATTTGAGAGGCCAGTCGTGGCGCACTTGACTGTAAGCTGGACGGGCTGTGGGTTTGGATTTTTTTTGATGCAGATAACTCAATGTTGAGTAATTTTTAAATAGCTTCATAGCAAGAGAGCCCCAGAGTAATCCTAGTTTTAAGACACTTCGCTGCCCCCACCTTCCGCTTGATTATCGAGACATTGCGTGTTAAGTGATAGAAATGAACACCGCGCTTTGTCTACCAGAGAGGGAAAAAGAAAAATAATAAATATATAATCAATCTCCTGAGGGAATATGGAATCCACACTCAACGCTTATATCCAGAACCTGTCCCATTGCGTCACAACTCCTTCAAAATGTAACTAATTACTTAAAACTTATAAAAATACAAGTGTAGGTCAGCTAAATTAAAAAGTACTGTATTAGAATCATTCAAGAATTGGAGAATAGTGTCAATAAGTTTATTGTAGTTATCTTGTTTACGAGATAAAGTATGACAACAAATTTTTCACCGAAAAGAAATTTCTAGAAAAAAAATTCAATATTTTCCCACATAGGAGGTTAGGTAGAAGGAATCGAATCACGAATCAGTTCACGCTGATGATTGAATGTTGAACGCCGCCGCCAGATTTCCGATTTAATTTTCAAGATTATTTGTAGAGTGACACAACTCTATGCTGTCTTGCTACCACAAAAAGAAAAATAAAACTTATTCATTGTCCCGACCGGGCATCGAACCAACAATCATCGTGGCAGTTGCCCTGACACCTCAAATTACTAAGCCATCCAATTATATACCATTATATAAAAACCTATTACACACAACGCAAAAACCTAAACAGAATCGAAAGCCATTAGTCGTGCAGATTGTCGCAGTCAGAGACACGCACTCAGAATGAGAAATTGCTTTCACTGATTGAGGTCACTATGTATGTATATACATATATATATACATGTAATATATATATATTCTTTTAAATTGTTATTAGTTATAGTTTATCAGGAAATTTAAAGTTTTAACAGAGTTCAATCGTCTGTAGACTGACTTCACGCGATGTCAATCCACGCGGCTTCAATCTACGTGTGCTAAATTTCGTAAGTGAATGTATGTACGTTTGTTCACAAGTTTCTTAGGAACAGTGGGAGATTTTATTCGCAAGGCCCAGAGAACTTTTACACATCTCAAAATATAGGCCTGGCAGTCTTAGCTTCATGAGTTAAACCAATGCTATATTTTCAACTGTATTAATTAAAACCTTTGAGTAACAGGAAAAAGAGGAGGAGGAACAGACGATTAATCCAGTATTCTCTTTCAGCTCAAATTTATCTGAATTTGAATCCGCGCCTGTCATCGACTCCCGTGTATATCCTTAACTACAAACAAAAACAAAACAGCGCCTTTCATTATGTTCATGTAAATACCATATATGGAAATCCTTTCTTACATATAATTTCTAAAGGAAGATGTTATGTTCACAAGAATTTATAATACGTGCTTTTGAATATCTAATACTAGGTTTAGCTCAATTCAGTTTAATATTCAAGCTTAAGCCTATCACGTCCACGCTCTGGAGACTTTACTGAGCTGTCATCGCGTTGTGGTATTACTAGAGTGGGTTGTAAATGATCGAATTACCAATTAATGTAGAATATAGATTGCTAATATCGTCTGTTTGTTTGCGAATGGTTACGGGTTCATTTCCCAGTTGGAAATTAATCGTTTTCTCTTTTCTGCTCTTGTGGGACGCAATGTGGTACTGCTTACCAGAGCGCTAGCGGGGAAGTAGATAATTGGCATTGTGTTATGACACTCTGAAAAGTGGCGAATGGAGTATTTTTATTAACAACGTGAAGTTGGCGAAGTGATTTTGTGCTCGACTCGCACGTTCGGAACGCCATAATAAAAAGAGTAGATCAGAACACGAGTGTTTTTACACTACGTTCCCTTTGGTTGCACTGTTTTTTACAGGATATAGCTATGAAAAAGTGAAATCATTCTTTGAGCGGGAATCGAAGTCACGTCTATCGCACAGATATGATCTCACTACATTAAAAATTCCAACTAAAATCCGTAATGTTTTATATGAAACAAATCGTTATACAAGAGCATCGCAATAACAATACAGGCTTGTTTATTGTGAAATATCAAAAAAGGTGTATTCAAAAAAGTTATTGAAGTGCTCGTACATATCTATGTGTAGAATATAAAACAACTATAGTAGAAATGTAGAAAATAGTTGAAAAATATAGTATTTATTTCAAGGTTAGTTAAATTAATTGTTTTGAAATATTGTTTACATTATTTTCAAACTACTGTTATTTGATTTTTTTATATAATATGTTTTTTTTTTAAGTTTTTCGCTTGCCTTTGCTTTGTTTTTTTTTTGCATTTTCTAGTCAATCTAATCTAATATTTCGTTACTAGGCAAATATTTATATTAATTAAAAAAAAGAAAGATCTTTTAGCTTCACGCTGAGTCCCGTGCGTAGTATTTTTAATTAAAATTTGTATTGAAAATTATTTATGTTTTAGTTATAATGACTAGTGTTTCGCTCGCAGCTTCCTTCGCTGGGACTGTACATAGATATTTATATTTTCCAGAAATTCGTGAACAAATATACAAACATACATATTTATATATATACTAATAACATTTACCACATATGCTTAGAGTCCTGTATAGACCAGCTATCTCATCTACCATCCAATTCCGAACATCACATAACATATTTTCTTGCAGTCGGTTAAAAATAACTTCAAAGCCAACAACATATCTATACAAATTTGGATAAAAGTTACCAATTATTAATGCTTAATTAAACTTTTTGATATTAATTCAATCCAATGGAAGGTTTTTAAGCAATTATTTAGTGGAAGTCCAATAAAATTTTTTCATCGGTGGCTGTTCCTCGCAAAGTGGCGTCTGGTGAACTGGTTTAATGTTCAGTAAACTGTTCATAACTCGATCGGGATATCAAACGTTATCGCTGTGTGAATTTTGAACGTGAAATATGCTTTACTTACTTTTGCTGATAAAGATATAAATATAATAATTAACTGTATAGAGTAATAGATTCTTGAAAAATGATTATAAAAACCATGTCGTTTTTTCGCTTGGCAAGGTAGATAGGAATAAATTATTAAAAGTCTCCGTCCGCTCTTTCCACCCAGTTTTCGAGACAACGCGTTTTGTTGTGGCGTAACTAAACGCCGCGCTCTGTCGAACTCACTTTATATATTTTATGTATTTGTATGAAAGCATGTTTCAATATAATTTATAGTTAAACATTGTTTGTATAGAATTGCGTCTATTTTCTCGTAACCCACATAATATGCTCGTGTGGTCGCTCATTCTAATTTCATACTGAAGTAGTTTGTTATTTATTTATGAACTAACCTTGAAAGGAATATTATAAACGGTATAAATTATAGAATAGTATATTTAACCGATTTATTAAAAGGATGTTATATTTTATGTGCTATATGAGACCAGTTGTGGCACAGGGTGCAAGCGTGCGACTGTGACGTGACGCTATCACCTTTGTGAGTTCGATTCCTACTCGAGAAAATTAAATTTTAAATATTTTTATTGTCTTCGCTCTGGTAATGAGGAAAAGCGCGGTGTTTAGTTTCGACTATCAACATGCAAATGTGTGTCCCATGTTATTTTGCAAACTGTCTTTTTGCGGAATTTGAACCCACACCTCTTGTAAACCGTTCAATCGCTCTGACCAACTACCTGAGCCATACAACGAAACGTTGAAGAACGTGAAAATTATAAATATGTTTAATTATAAATAAATACGGGTTTAATAGCAGCTTCGCCCACAGCGGCGCATATCACCACAATATAATTCGTTTATTATGCTTCATGTTTCTACAAATAGATGTATAATTTATATATTCAATCATGAATAAGTTGTTTTTATAATTCTGAGAAAGGACGAGCAGTGCTTGAGAGGAAGTCATCGGCGGCAAGGCGCCCCTACGGGACTCGATCCACGGCTTGCGGCCGTAAACTTGAAAATTGAATATTTCACAGTTTTTTATTTGGATGTATTTCCACGTATACATCCAAATAAAAAACTGTGAAATATTCAATTATTTTTTGTCACAAAGTTTCTATAATTATTTTATTATATAAAAGTTCCCCATTAGGGACCCCCAGAGAACCCCATTTTATAACTAATAATATCGAATGTTTTGTAGTATAATGTACTTATATATAATATACATATATTTAACTACTACAGCGCACGCGGTTAAAGTAATTCTTATATTAACGATAGCGTTTATAGCTCTTTTTATTTCGTTATTTGGGGGCTAACTACTAAAATCTTTATTATATTAGTGTAGATAATCACTTGTAGAATGAACTTTATAATAATATCCACATAGTCGTACATTATTCCATAATAGCTACATGAGTGAAATTAATTTCAACTATTTCAATCATCTATTTCCTATCTATCGAATAGAAATGAAGAAGAAGAAGAGAATAGAAGATACCATTCATAAATTATTTTTTAAATCTCATTGTTATAATAGTATAATATATAGCTATAATGGACAGAGATTGAGGCCAGTCGTGGTGCAGGGGCACAAGCGTGCGACTGTTTCAGTCAGCTATAATCAGAGAGTCGCGACAGGTTGTAGGTTTGATTTTTATTCGAAGAAACGAAATATTAGTTATTATAATTTTTTAATATTAAGTGTGGCGTTGAGTTCTGACACGCAATGCAGTGTTCCAGTATTATTTGGAAAGTGAGAAAGAGAAGAAGCCTACTCTGCTATTTATGAGATTCAGTTAAAAGCTTAAAACATGGAATAAATACCATAGGTTCGATCCATATTAGGGCAAATATATAGAAAAATCTCTCGTCTCGTCAAATTTACGTAATAATTGGGAAATAGAATGAACGATCAGAAAATAATCATTGCCTCGAGTGAGAATCGAATCCAATACCATCGCATATATCATTAGACATTATTTCATAGCACCACAATTACCTCATTGGATTAAATTATACAGAAATCTGAATCAATCGTATTCAACAGCTACATCATTAAACGGGACAGCGGTTAATTATAATTCATTTTCATTTTATGGATGTTAATTAATTTGTGGGGTTTCGAGTATTATTATTTAAATTAGATTTGTTTTTAAATATATGTTGTACATATATTGCTGTTAAGACACTCCGTTCAAATTAAGACAATTCCTTATATTCCGTCGAACACTGGTGGCGAAACTCAACTTCATTACTGGAGTGAGAATATGCAAATATTATGTAGTAGCAGTGCATTTAAGGTAATTGGCAGAGGGACCTAGTACAGAGACACTCCGTTTCCTACTATTCACCGAATTTTGGAGGCATTGAGTGATATTGTGTTGAGTGGAAATCAACGCCGCAATTTGCTTCGAAATAAGAGCGAAGAAATGGAAATGTAATTTTAAATAAATATTTAATTACCTCGAGTGGGGTTCGAACCCTGAACCAGTTGCGTTCACAGCCACACTTTGTACCTCCGCACCACGACTGGCCTCTTATTTATATCTTATTTATATAATATTAAGATGATATGATTATTAAAGTACCCCGTCTATTCCACAGTGAACACGTTATTCAATTTGGCAGACATGGGAGAGGTCTTGTTTTAATAACGGAGTTTCAAAGCCACTTCAACTTGCCGTTTAATTGAGTCATTTAGCAAAATAATTTGATATTGTAACACTAATAATGTATGTCGAGTTGGTGTGAGAATGTAGGCTATGTGAGTAGACAGTTCGAATCCAGCTTGAGGGAGATGGGGTACGCGCATGCGATTTTCCTCAAAAAAAATATTTTGAACCTCTCAATTTTAAAACCCACATTTTTTAACCATCTCAAATAAACTGGACAGCACCAAAGGCAATCCAAATATAAATTTTAAAATTCCAATATAAATTTCCACGCAAGATATTTCAATACTCACTCGGCGAAGAGTATTTTCATACAAATGACGTGTTCTTGCCACGATGTCCCGCGAGACGTTGAACGCTAGACCGAAATAGGGTTCGTGTTTACTGACTAAATTAGACATAAATCGTGACTAAAGGTTAGACAACTTTAATATTTAATGTGAGATATGTTTTATATGTGTGCATATATTTATTTACATATATTATAAATATTTATAATATTCTTAACTTTCAAGTTTTAAAATATAGCGGGTCTCGATGAATCGATTTGTAAAATATAAAATAAAAGTTTTTTTTAAATGAATATTTTGTTCTATCTATTTATCTATTTGTACTAATATTATAAGGATGAACAGTACGGTTCAACGGGCTTATTTCGGGAATTAAGAGCTCAAATTAATAATTATTTTTTATGTTGGATAATTTATTTATCGATGTGGGCAACTACACAGGTAAAGTTAGCTTAGATTTACATTGTAATCTGCACGAAGCAGGGTAGAGAGAGGGTAGAATAACCGCCGCCTAAAACCCCGTGTAACACCAGAAGAGCTACAGGCTACATTGCTGGCCTTTGAGGTGGAGACATATCCACTTTTTGAAGATACTCTAGTCGTATCGTTCGGGAAATACTGGGGCAGTAATAGAGTGTCAGAGCGACCATGGCAGAAGCCATATTGACGTTCATTGATCAAACGATTATCCTCCAGATAAACAAAGATCTGGCTTATAATGCTCTCCGTCACGTATGAGAGCAGGGAGATAAATTCATATTCCCTTTAAAATCCTTTTTTTACTGAAATTTTTATTGAATGCAAATTCGCTTCGTTTAAAGCTTAAAAATGTGTAAAGGAAACACCACCATGGTATAATTTATGCCATTTTCAGCAGTTCCATAATATCTATAATTATTTCGCCTCGTTTGAAATACGAATTTAGTATCGTTATTTAGAACATTATTTTTGTATTATATATATATATATATAGCTCTCACATTAAAAATGTAAGGCATTTTACCTTCCATTTAACAAAACATTTATTTATGAAGGCTCCGTTCTAATGTTTATAACGGGCTCTTATCTCCGAACAATTACTTCGTGTTTCAAATGAATATTATTATTCTTTATCAGTGAAAATTTCCATTTGGGTATCTTTTAGAGTTTACGTTCGCTTCGGTTTTATGGACGAAAGTTGACATTTTAATTCTTTATTGACTGGTTTTTTTTTTGGTTTTTTTTAGTAGGGTAAATTTAAGACACTTCTTTTCCCCACTTTCCCCCGAATTCTTGAGGCAGTGTTGAATGGTGTAACGGAATGCCGCCCTTTGCCTCGTTATTGCAATTGCACAATTGTGCGCCTGTGCCACAACTGGCACAATAAATTTAAAAAAATGCTATATGTTGTGTGTAAATATATGTATCTATGTGTGTATATAAATGTTGTACAAGGTCATCGTAGCGTGCCTGCGTCTGTTTACTTAGCACAACGCATTATATAAATTCACGATGTGGAACTCAATACCGCGTTTTGTATGAATAAGATAAAATGCCGAGTTGAGCTCCACTACTTAACGTTGTGTATCGAATTTAAGCTCAGAATGGAGAACGCAGTGTCATCACGGTTTTTGGCCACTCTGCTATGGGAAAAAGTAGGAAGCTTTATTATCAGTACAAAAATTAGTTTCTAAAGAAGTTGGTTCACAAAATAAACATTTACATAATATGCTAGAATAAAAAAAACCATTTCAATAGAAACAATGACTCAACGAAATTGAAAATACATAAAATGATATAAAATGATGCCTCCCATTCAAATAAAATAACGTATATACGCCGGAGGGTCATTTCAAACAATTACATGAAACCTTCATTTTCCTTAGGGTCTTTGCGTTTTATTAAAATATGTATACACCATTACGGTGCTATAGGAAATATTTGTATATATACGTGATTGTTCCTGGTTCAAACTTCGCTAGAGGGGATAAATTTTCTAAAAATTCATTCCGCTAGACGTGCAGCGTTGAGTTCTGTTTCTCAACATGCAATGTATTAAATATTATATATTGACACTGCCTTACGGGATAGTCTGTGAAGATGAAAAAAAAATCTATTTTACATTTATAAATGTCTTGTACTTATGAGGTTGCAACTTGATTTTAGTTTCGATTAAGAATTATATTAAGACTCAATTTTATGTAGTACATATATACAATATATAAGTAAGGGAAGTCGGGATACGAAATTTTGCAGTTACAAGGCATCATGGAGACCTATTAGATTGTGAAGATTAGGGCCTAAAAAAAGCTAAATAAAAATAAACAAGTTAGTGTCAACAGCTGTGATAGAAATCGTTATAGGGTAGACCGGTAATGTCAAATAGTCAATGGGGATCGTGCGAGAGAGTGAGAATGAGTGAGAAGAAAAGAACAGCAGCAGCAGCTGTACGCTCTATACTATATTGATGATTTTAATTACATCACCTCATGAAAATCATCAGATTATATTTAAATGATTTTATTTCAAATTAAATGGAATCGCGCTTGAGTATTTCGATGTAACCTTTTTATTAACTTTGAAATTCACACACTTCCTCTATATGCCACTCTCAAATTGTCATATTAATTGAAATATGTGTTGTTCTGCATATACTTATTATAATTTATCTCAATCTGACGCGCTCGAGTTTTTCTGAGGATAGATATTTTAGTAATCTGACGGGCTGCCATCAATGCACGTCCATATATGCGGGGTACAAATGGTAGGGGTATACTACAGGGTACAAGATTTCTCCTCATACGTTATTCTGAGGCGTTCAAGTATTTCTCAAAATTCATGACCCATTCCTAAGCATTCATTTTATATTAAAAATAGTCAACTTAAGTGAACAAAATACATAGAAACTTGTGCATAAACTAGAAATTAGGAATTTATCGGTATTTTGTCCGCTGGCGAGCTCAAAGTTACTCCTACATAATGAAACTCCTTTGTTTCGTTATTATCAACGAGCTTATGTTAATAACATACCTTGAAAGTTCGACGTAGCTATGTAAAACTAGCAAAATTGTATTACTTAAGTAAAAATTATAGGGTAAATATAATTTATAGAGTTTGTTATATAGGCTATAGTGTCGTAGTGGAAATGCGTATTTGGTTATATTTTCACTATCGTCTCGAACTCAGGAAGAATATGGAGTACAGCTGTGATGACAGCCAAGGTTCTCACTGTTCCCTAAACTGTGACTCGTCCTAACGCCTAAATAAATACGTCCTAATATAAAGCCTTCCTTTGCCTTATTCCATATTTGATTGAAGAAACATATGTTCTGGCCATTCGTAGTGTAGAGGCACACGCGTGTGACTGTAGACACGACAAGTTGTCAGTATATAATAAATTTTGTATGCCTCGCTCTGACGACTTGAGTGTAGCCACTCAACACGCAATGCCTCCAAAATTCGAGGGTAAGTTGGGAACTGAAGTGACTTACTGGGAATGGAGTATATTAATAATAGATTTCCAAGATCCCTCTATCTAGCCTGCCATGTGCGGGATACAGTGTGAACCTAACAAAAATGCACATTAAAAAAAATCGGCTGCACGATGCAGTGTAGGCAAAGGGAATCTCGTGTTTCACGTGAACCTCGGGAGGCATTGCGTGTTAAGTGGCAGAACTAAACGCCGCGCTTTGCCTCGACCCCAGAGCGAAAAAATGGAAATATAAGCGTAAATAAATATTTCACTTCCTCGAGTGGGGAACGAACTCACAACTGTCGCATTACAATCGCATCCTCGTGCCGCTGTGCCACGACGGCCGTATAAAAACGGAAAATACGTTAATATAGATAAAAAAATTACGTTAAGATACTTCAGGTGTACTCAAGGTATCTCTAACAAGCAGTCTTTTGTCCAGCTCAAATAAAAGCCTTCAATGTCTACTGTGTAATTATATCATCTCATTTTTGAATCCTATTTCGAAAGGCAGTAGGTTCATATTTGAAGAAGTAACCCCTCACTTATAGTATCGACTCGTAAAGTCCTTGAGCGTTTTATTTACTTAGTATCTAAAGGTTTACCTTTCCCTCACTTGATGTGTAAAATATAATATATATTTTTTTAATGAAAGAAATATTTTAAAATATTTGAAGTACGAATATTTAGAGTATTTTGATTATTCATTTCCAATTTTGAAGAATGTGCAAATTACAGTGTCATTTTATTTCTAACTTCACTTATATATCCGGGAATCTAATTTAAAGACAATTATTTTTTAAAGACATTACACATACTTAAGTAGACGTTACTTCATTCCCTCAAGTGGTAATCGAACCCAGAACAGTCGCGTTTACAGTCGTGCCTGTGGTTGAGTCTCTGTGCCCTGTATTGTCTCGTGAAGAACGGAATGTCTTGACACTGCCTTCTCCGTAAAGCGTAAAAAACCTAAGATTACAATGCCTTAGACCAGCAACATAACAATATATAATATATTTTATATCAAGAATAGTTTAGTAAATTGTCATGTCACATTTACCAAACGCCGAGACCCAGTCAACGAGAATATCGGCATTTCCATGTGGTTTACTTAATTGTCTCCAGCTAAAGCCTAATCTAATTAGTTTTCTCCATTTACTTTGGTAAAAATAAATCATAGTATAGATTTGTCGGTAAAATAAAATATTTGGGAGGATGAAAGAAAATAAGAATGGTAGAATTTTTATTTTCTCTTTTTTGTAAGAAGACAATGCGAAGCGTTCAGTTTCACCACTCAAAGAGCAATATCTCAACAAAATTATTTGATTCATTCTCTCTGCTTACCCTGTTGTATGAGAGATACAGCGTGATAAAAAAAATTTGAAGCTTGATAAGTGTATTAAATTGAGAATTTTGGTCTATTAAGGAGATCCTTGTGACAAATATTATAGATGGCACATAATATTAATGTTAGATTGTCCACTAATTTAAATCGAAAAGTTTATTCTCGATATAAATACAAAAATAATATAGAGATTGCACTCTTTTATTTAAATGTGAAAATGTCTTAGAAAATAAAAATCTATCAAAGTCAGTGCAATAATTTATGAAGTACCCTACAATTACCTATAACTAAATAAATAGTAAAATGTGTGTTTGTATTTAATTTTTTTATTGAAACAATCATTTAGAACAATGAACCTAGAACCATTAGTAACAGTAAATGTAAATGTAACTTAATGTTTTTTTCGTCTGTCTGCTTTCAGAAATAACATAAAAGAAATAAATCGAAAACAGGAAACTACATGTGTTTTCCCTAACTTATAATCGAACTCAATAACATTGGAGTTACCAGTGAAATTCCTTAAAAGTAAAGTCCAACAATAGAAAGGTCAATAAATTTGAGAGAATTGAATAGAAACTACAAAATATATACTAGTATAACAGGAAATGGGGATCCTTCTATAAATAGAGTTATAGACAATTTTTGGTGGTAATACTATATATTTTATTCCTTTTAGCTTCTCAATGTATCTCGTATATGGCAGGGTAGGCAGTGGGAACCCAGTGTTACGTTAGTAGTTAGTGTTCAGACACTCCATTCTTTTGTTTATGCCCAATTATCGAGGTACTGCGCCTCTTTCCTAGAGCGAGGCAATGATAATAGTTAATTTCCCCCAGTGAGAATCGAGAACCCACTACCATCGCGTTTACAGTTAAACGCTTTCACCACGACAGTCAACATGATTTCTTTTTTATTTTTGAAATTTTTAAAGTGTCATTCTAAACTTAGATAAGATGATCTAAATAAGTATAAGTTTTATGTTAAATTAAATCGGGGAACTTTAGTTTCTTAATTTATATTAACTTACCTACACTGCTGAGTGCGGGATACAGCGTGAAGCTGAATAGAAAAATATTAACTTCATTTTGCATCTTATGTGTAATCTAAGAGTTTTTAGTTTAGATGAAAAGTGGAGGATTCATTTATACTATTTTCCCCCCTGCGGCGAAGCCCAAAAAAGGATTCTTTTTAGCGCGTATGTATGTCCATTCCTTTATTTCTTCGTATCTGTTAAGCCAGTGAACCGATTTTGATAAATGATACGTCGTTGGATTTATTTGGATAGCTCTAGTGTTATCGAATATATTAATTAAATTTACGCAGTCGCGTTTCTTATTGTATTAATAATTCACTTGTTTTTTCTGGCTGCGTCCAGATTTTCAAATTTCATAATCAAAACTTGTAACTCGACAGTCACAAACGACCTGACCGACAAGCCTGACATAACTGTATAGAGCCTACCAGATATAAATCGTGGGGTATAGTTGAATATATCGGCTGCTACGGCAAATGTCAGTACACACGACGGTTATATTATTCCGGTTTAAATCACAGTAGATTCCTGTAACAACGGGACAAGTTGCCAGCAATTCATTAAAATGGCCAATGTGTCTGAACGCTTGATGTATGGGAACAGGATTTTGTTTCAACACTTGGTCTAATTGACAAGTTACAGCAGAAAGCTCATGTGTAAAAAGTTTTGGCGGAAATTGTCATGGTATACGTTTTTAGGTGTTTTTTTATTTAATAAGTATAATGCTATATTAAATATTGAATTTCATATACAGGAGGATAGGCAGAGAAAATTTTGCGCTAAAGTATTTTATTACTCAACCTCCAAGACGAAGAAGAGAGGGGTTGAGTGGCGGAACTCAACGCCGCGCTTTTATTAAAAACATGTTATAAAGAAGTTGGTCAGTAAATTATATTACTGATTATTAAAAGAAGTTCTTATAAGTTTTATACCATATTATTTGAAACCAGAGGAATCTGATGAAAAATGTTTAATAATAAAAATAACTTGTATTCTTCATCTGGAATATCTCCCGTACATTTTACTTCGATGGAACGAAGTTTGATCTTTGCTACGCTAAGGTTTCTTAACGACCTGGTACGAAGGTGAAAATAGACTGACGTATCACTAAGATCTGTTGCGTCTACTGTTCTCTTTATAAACGAAACAAACATCAGAAAACTTCCCCCGTCTTATTCACCGCTACATTCTATGACTCAGGACGTCCAGCCATGGTGATTTGTAGCATGAAACGCTACGTGATCGTTTGACTCACTTGCTCGTGTTAATTATTAAATGCAATTACTGTTCAGCAGACGATACTTTATTTAATTTTAACTTCACTTTCGCGTAATTCATTGATCTGAGAAGAGCTGATTGGAGCTGCTGTAATTTTTTTTTTGGAAAATTCGAATTTCTGAAAGTTTTTTCAGATTATCGATGTATATATAGCTTAAAATAAATATTTTTTTTTAGCGGTTTACGGTCGAACATTCTAAATCATTCAAAGTTCCAATAAATATCCAAATTTTGAGATAGTGAAAGAAATATACAATAAAGAAATATAGAAATATATTAATATTAATGAAGGGATCATTGTAACCAGCTTACAATGGTCCCTTCATTAATATGTATGAGAATTTTTTTAGCTAAAAAAGAAGCTAATTGTTATTTAACAAAATCTAAAATAAGTACAAGGATTGTTTTTCAAAATATTTGGGTTCATAATAGATTAAAATGAATATAAAAGATTTTCCTGAGAAACTTTATATATAATGTATAATTTATTTCTAATTGTTCTAAAAAAATATTAAATATCTATTTCAAATATATTCAATGAACTGAAATTTGATTTTTTATAATATAAACTAAATAAACAATATAA
Source organism: Heliconius aoede (assembly GCA_037355905.1). NCBI lineage: Eukaryota > Metazoa > Arthropoda > Insecta > Lepidoptera > Nymphalidae > Heliconius > Heliconius aoede. The sequence goes on along the minus strand of JBAIZZ010000165.1, from coordinate 819,162 downwards.
ATTAAATTATTTTGTAGAATTCATTTATTTGTAAAGATTTCATACAATTCACTTCCAAGAAGTCCACTTGTCGAAGCGTCTTTAAATTTTACGATACTTTCAGAAGTAGCCATTAGATTTTAGTATATCTGTTGACAATGTTACACACTAAAATAAGAGAAAAGAAGGAAAAAGTTGGAATTATATTGCTGAAAATTTTTCTTAAAATCAATTTCCAAATCGGTTCTTAGAAAGCAAAAAAAAATCTTGGTCTACTCTTTTGAAACTAAATGTTTTTTTCGTTCCGTAATGTGCCTAGTAGATACTGCCTTTAAGTTTTTACATCAACATTTTGTTATTAATTTGGCAATAGTGTATTTACATTTGTCGTCAAAAACTAATTATTTTCCATTTTCTCGCTTTTAATAAGACAAATCACGGCAGTTTTTCATTATTGAGCTTAATCTCACACATCAAACAGTTTTCTTTAAACGTTTTACACAATTCAAATGACTCATAGCTACGCTGGACAGCCTACCGTTATATAACCAGCCTTAATAATTAAAGCAGAATACAGACGAAAATCCGTTACCAGAGGAGACCTTCTGAAGACATACAAAAAGACCTTCACAATTGCGTTCCGGATATTAAGCATTGTTAGAGTATAAAGGCAGTCGTTTTATTTTTTAGGGTTCTCCGTATGAGTAAAAAAAACTTTTTTTATTAGATATAATTGGTGATATATTTTTTATATAAAAAAAGACTCAAAACATGAAAATGATAATATTATATATACTGTTATATACTGTTTACATAGTAATTTTAAGGCACAACGTCCAAAGTTACACGCGATGGTTGTATGGACGATTCCCGCTCGAGGTAAGGAATTATATTTATTTCCTCGCGTCTACACAACAAAGCACGACGTTGAGTTTTGACACTCAATACGTAATACTCCAAAATCGGCGAAATGTGCGGAGTGTCTCAATACGAGGGTATCTTTTTTCTTTGTAAAACAAGCAAACAAGGCAAACGAGGGTACGGGTCACTTGGTGGTAAGGGATACAACTACTTCTTGCATATACGGGACCATCAATACACGAACAGTATTCACGTATGGCCGTGTTTTATTTTTTCTTTGTACGCCCATGTTAACTCTAAATGAATATATAAAATACGAATCTACCCCACAAACGAGTGTTTAGTTAAGATAGAAATCTTTGGAATTGTAACATTGTCGTTTTTGGACTGTTATTTCGTCGAATACATGAAATAATTTATTTTTCTTTTTCATATTTCACTTCAAATTGTTTGTTTTTTTTTGTTGTATTTATGGAATATATTTTTGGAATATAGATAAAGATATTTTTTTAGATATGTAATCATACATATCATAAAAAATATTATCAGAAGAATAAGCTTATTGGCATCAGCTAATAAGCTTATTCTTCTGTCATAAAAAATACAGAAATTCTCTCTTCGTGCTTCCTTGCACTATCTATTTAGTCCATTAGTTTGTACTTTGTTTTCAGTCAATAATGGAAAAATTGTATATGTTAAATAAAAGTCTACAAAACTTGGACAGAACCGGACTTTTGCCTGGATTTTAGCCAGAGCGAAGAAGTGAAAATTTGATTAAATAATAATTCACTCCCCCGAGTGGGGATCGAACCCACAACTGTCACGTTACAGTCACCCTCCACACCGCCACACCATTGCCTCTCTGCGCGACGACATCATATAGTTTTATTTCATATCTAATCTAACAGAGGAAATCAAAGAACTTTATACCTATCAACAGTTTTCTTCACGCTTCGGTAAATATATTTTCCTTTGTGAACTAAACAAATAAACTCTGTAATAAGGTAACTTATAAAAGATTTTTGTCAGATAATATTGGACAATTTAGTAACGGTATCGATATATTATTATTGGTTGTATGAAAGAATCTCATTTACTGTTTGATAATACTTTTTACTTTGTACGATTTTTGTATGAAATCGAGTGATAGTAGCGAATTAGCTACTTCACGCTCTTTCTCGTATAGCAGGGTATGGAGAGGGAATACAGTGTTAAGACACTCCGTTCTCCATTCACCGCTCAAATTTCCGAGATATTGCGTGTTTAGTAGTGTGAAAAAACCCCTTGGCAGTAGATATGACTCGCTACAAGAATCAAACCCACAACCGTCGAATGTTGTCCTTCTGCGCTTCGACAATTTCATATATAAAAATCATATCGTAGGGATATTTATTTGTATAAATATTGAGGCCGTTGTGGCACAGCGGCACAAGGGTGTGACTGTAACGCGACGGTTGTGGGTTGGATTCCCACTCGAGGAAGTAAAATATTTGTTTATATTTCCATTTTCTTCGCTCTGGTGTTGAGGCAAAAGCGCGGCGTTGTGTTCTGCCACTCAACACGCAATGCCTCCAGAATTCGGCAGAAAGTGGGGAACGGAGTGTCTTAACACCGAGGTTCCCTCTGTCTACCTTAAAGTGTGCGGGATACAGCGTGAAGCTTTAAAAGAAATATGTATATAATTATGAAACTAAACACTTTTGACTGTCTTCATTTAAAGTTTCACGGTTGAGTCGCACAAGTCAAACGCAATGTTAATCTCTTCCAGCTATTTTATGATTGTACTTTGAAAACTTTTGAAATTACTGTAATGTGACTTAGAATAGGGAATTTCCAAATTCGCTTCCAAAGTAATTTTAGAAGGAATTCATATTGTGATGGATGAAATAGTTATTAAATTTGACTTGATATGGAATATATATATCATTTTATGAAAAATATGTACTGTCTCTGACTGAGAAAATGACGGTTGTGAGTTACAGAATAACTATAATACATATAAATAATATAGAATAGAATATTTTATTACCCACTCGGGATAGTACAATATTTTCGCTTATCAAGTCTGAGCGCGGCCTACAGTTATCTTACTCGACACGTAGTCTAGAAAATTTCTATGTTATATTCTATAAAATATATATATAAAAGTATAAGTAAATATGTATATAAAAGTGTTAAAACACTCCGTTGCCCACTTTCCTCTGAATTTTTAGGCATTGCTTGTTGAATGAGTGTTGGGTTACCAGAGAGAGTTACTAAGAATTATAAATAAAAATTTCCTAGTGGGAATCGAATCCACATACTGTCGTATTAACCGCACGTAATTGATTTATAAAATTAATAGTAATAATAATAATTTTATAATTGTATAATATAATGATAATAATAGAGGATGTATCTCTTTCCTCTAGTCGGAAGCTTCGTGGCCAATCATTGTAAAGTTGAGTAACAAACCGTTAATTTGTATATAACAGGTTATTATATGTTCCTATTTGCTGATTAATAAATAAATTGTTAATAAATTATAATATAAACATAAATGCTTTTACATTATAGAAATCTTCCAAACATGTTATGTAATATATAAATAATAAAATGGTTGATATCATAAACTACTTTTTGATATTTTTTTTTATATTATTACCCTCTTACTGATATATATAATAAATTTATGAACTTCATAATTTCTTTTACATCTATAACCTAAAATTAATGTTTCATTTATTTCTAATTAAATTTCTAAAGCTCCATATAAATTTTAATTTTAATTCTCACTCACGCGTGCCTGTGCGCCACGGCAGACACATATTTGGATAAAAGCGTGACGCTTACATGTAATTAAGAAATTAATATTATCGTTCCCGTAAAAAAACAGTGCGGCATTTAATTCCGTCGTCCACAACGTACAACACTTATTAATAAATTTTCTCGAAGCTCCAAGACATTACATGCTATAAAACTGTGCGTACTAGGAAATTAAATAGAATGTATAAACTCTATGCCAGTTTCCTTTACCGTGTTATGCTAGTTGTAATATTATCTTTATGTCATTCAAATGAAAAAAACCATAACCCTAAAAAACTTTTCTTTTATTAAAATTTCTAAATAAACGCTTCATGTTTCTTTTCAAATATTTCAATTTGAAATGAAATAAATGTGAAATTTACGACTGAATATTCATATAATCAATATACGAAAATTTTATAATCTGATTATTAGTTAAAAAAAAGTCAATTAAATATATTGAAATGTCTAACTATTTAATAATAACTATAAAAAAATTTAAGTCCATATAGATAATGAAATAAAAAAACAGGCCAAACGCGAATCGGGCTCATCAACGGAGGGTTCGATACAAAAATTGTCCAGCTTTTTGTGAAATTCAGACCTAGCTTAACTGGAACCCTTTTATCTGATACCTTACTTGAAGCGGCTTTAATACTAAATTTTGTATTTATATATTTTTTTTTGTTTACCACAAATGTAGTCTATAGTTAGTTTTCAGATTTTTTCCTAAACTAGTACCACCTGTAGACACTAGCTGTCAAATGTTATAATAAGGTCATACGTATATTAGGAAACTAGGTCAACCGGAAGTACCCTATGAATTTTGCCTTTCCTTTCATAGTGTCGAAATACACGTTTTTTGCGATATAAACCTTATCTTTTTTCTGAGTAAATTTAGAAGCATGTTTTTTTTGAGGAAATCATGGGCCCCTAGATCTGAGTATATTGCTTAAATTTTAACACGTTATCTCCAAGCGTTCCTGAGATAAAGGATCTTGATAGACATACAAATAGACGGATAACAGAGTGATCTTATAAGTTTTTTTTCCTTAAAAAGTATGGTAAAAGTATAATACCCTAAAAAGAAACAAAGCGCGGCATTGAGTCCAGCCACTTAGCGCGCAAGGCCTCCAGGATTTAGCTTAAAATAGAGGACGGAGTGTTGTGACTCTAGATTCCCCACCCCACTCATTATCAACATCTTTGCCTCGTTTTCAAAGCAAAGAAATGAAAATATTAAAAATGTCATTTTCTCTGTCATTTTTACTGAATCTAACCCACCACCTGTCACGTGTACTATCGCACGCTTGTGCCACTAAGCTACGACTGTACTTGCAGAATTAATTAGTTTATTAACTTCTAAACGTAATTATTTATCCATGCGTAGTAATTATAAATGCGTGTATTAATATGAAGTCAGATCGTGAGCCTGTTAATACCACATCTCTTTGACATTTACTAAGAGAAAGTGTTAATTAATTAAAATAACGCTTCAGAACACCCTGTAAGTCGTCTGTCTCAAGGTTGGACGTCCAATGCTATTGGCGATCTATAGATGTTCGATAGCTTGATATAGTTTTTACAATTTAGTTGGTAATATAAAAAAACAGCAACAGTTGTTAATTTATTAGGGTTTGTTATTTAATCACTAACACAAATAAAAGAAAAACAGATCAGATATATGATAATAGATCCACTGGAAGACCAGCTCTATCCGTCTACCTTTACGATATCTGAGTGATTCCTTTGAGATGAAAATTGGAGGTGTCGAAATAACCCAAAATGAATCGACGCACGGAGAGATTTGTCTAGAGATGTTTGTATGTTGGATTGTATATATAATCTTAGATTTGTAAGTATTTATATAATATTTTTTCAGATACCTTCTGTTTAAGTGGTTGTACTTAACACCGCTCACAAGATAAAACGTATAACGCTATTGAAAAATAAAAAAAAATTAAAGGAAAAAACTAAAATTAAAAAGGTCGACCATTCCACATGTATCAGGCGCGTGGGTAGACTTCTAACCAAATCGCACAACAATGAAATGGCGTGAATTACTTTTTATGCTAAATGTGGAAGAAAATGCAGAGCTTAAACATAATTTGGCAATATGTGATATCTTGAAAATTTTGCGAAATTGTGCGTAAAGAACGGAGAATCTTAACACTAGATTCCATTTGGCTACCCTGCTTTGTGGAGCAATGCAAATATAAATCAAATCAAATCAAATCAGTTACACGCTGTACCATACATATAGCAGGGTAGGCAGAGGGAACCTAGTGCTAAGACACTTTATTCCGCACTTTCTGCCGAATTCTGAAGGCATTACGTCTTAAGTTGTGAAATTTAACGCCGCGCTTAGCCTCCGCATAAAAGTGAAGAAATGGAAATATAAATTTAAATAATTATTTCATTTTCTCGAATGGAAATCGAACCCACAACCAGTCCCGTTTATAGTCACATATTCGTGCCCCTGTGCCTCATATATACATATTTAAGTATTACAACACACTACTTTAAGCAGTTTCCAGTATATTATGCACATATTGATTTTCGATGAAGCAATAAGCCCTTGCAGCATCACGTTAAGTCGATGAAGCAGAAAAATAGAGTCAACTATGCTACGAGTATGTAGATATAGGGCTTATGTGACATTGAATGGAAATTTCTTACAGATCTTTTATAGTTTTTTTTAAAATACAATGTTCTTTTTTTTAAACGTGAATTATAATAAAGTTACTGGGTTCTGAATAAGTATATAAAGATTTCAATTTGTATTAGAATTATTATATACTTATTCAAAATGCTTGCTTTGCTTTGTCATGCCAGAGCGGGGACATGAAGAACCTTTTTATTTAAAGTAGGCAGACAGGCAGGTTGTTTTTAATGTTATTTTTTGTTTTTTATTTAATATTCTAATTTCGTCTTTTGCAAACTGAAAATATTTAGCTTATTTTCATTCACTTGTATAGTTATATAATTATGGGGTTATAATAAATGTTTAGATAGCGTGCATTGGAACCTCATTGTATACTTAATATATAGTAGGGTTGACTGTACTTTTTGTTTTTTTAATCGATACGTCATATTGTTTTATTTTAGCCTTTTATTCTATCCCGTATAGAGAAAGGTATAGGGTGGAAAGAGATAACCAAGCTCTAAAACAATCCGTTCTCTGATTTCAGTCCGAATAAGTAAAACTGCATGTTGAGTTGAACTTGATGCCGCTATCTATTTTATTAGTAGTGTAGATTTTTTGGCGTCAAATAACTGATGAAGAATCTACCCCAGGAGCGTACCAGCACCTCCAGTGTTGGAGAATCCGTGCCCATCGTATTCTGGGTAGAGTACAGTAGCGCGCTATGGACAAGGCACACAAGGCTCACACAACACTCCACCACGACAACCCACAGCATGCTTAGTGTGGACTTTTGCATCATCAGGAGTCTACACTGCAACCTGAATGCCGTCCACCACTGTCTTCAGCTTGTTTGGACATGGCGAAGGCGTCATTGGTGATTTTTTTGCTCATTATTTTTTGATAAAGGTACAGAATCCTTCGTGCGCGAGTCCGATTCGCGCTTGGCCGTTTTTTTCAACATTGATATGGTATCATAAACAACTATTATAAAAAACAACCAACCCTATAAAGCATTCAAGAAAATATTTATTACTTTAGCACAATAATTATACTATATAGCGTTCTCGTGCGAGCTAAATCACGTTGACTTCAGGAAATGAAATCAATTTTACCAAGAATTGTACGGTTTTTAGGTTACTTATTGCATATTATATTAGAAATGAACGAGTAGAAGCGGCCGTCGTGGCACAGCGGCACAAGGATGGCGCCCGTAAACGTGACGGTTGTGTGTTCGATTCCCACTCGAGGAGGTGAAATATTTCTTTACGTTTATATTTTTATTTTTCTTCGCTCTGGTGTCGAGGCAAAGTGCGGCGTTGAGTTCTGCTACTCAACACGCAATGCCTCTAGAATTCGGCAGAAAGTGGGGAACGGAGTGTCTTAACACCGAGATTCCCTCTGCCTACCCTGATGTGTGCGGGATAAAGCGTGTAGCTGAAAAAAAAAACGAGTAGAATATTAACACTATCGTGTCGGAGTTTGTTTGTGGTATATTTAATATGATGGATTTCGATTTTATTTAGTAGTATGCAGAAGGAATCGAGGGTCACGACACTGCAGTCTCCCCTTTCTGTTCGAATTTGAGACATTGTGACGACGCGCTAAGTAAGAAAGACAAAATATATTATTACCTCTACTGGGAATCAAACGCACGCACAGCCATCGTTTTTAGTTAGCCAACTTCCCATTAAATTATGGTGGCATAAGCCATGAATTTAAACTATTTATATATCAATTTAAACATTGCAGCATCTTCTGTTGAAATTTTAATATTGTCTAAAGAGCCTACCATAATTTTTAATTGGTTTTATGACCAGGCCATTATGATGGTAATATTAAGAGGATGGTAGTATTATTTACGCCGTTTCGAGTTACGCTGAATCTTCGAGACATTGCGTCCTGACTAATTTAAACTCAACACCGCGTTTCACCTATCAGAGCGGGGAAATGAAAATTAAATTGATTAATAATACCTCCAAGTCAGGATCGAACCCACAACCACCGTGGTTATAATCAAAAAGCTTTTTCACAACACCACGATGATGCTGGTGACAAAGCAAGCGTAACAGAAAAAGGAAAAATATAAAAGAAAAACTGTCATAACTCCAGTGGTTTAAGTGAAAATATGTAGTGGTGAGCTCAGCTAGACAATAAAAGTGCACTCTCCTCACAATCTATACACTCGAACTCGCACTCGCGCTCGCGCTACATATACGCTCATGAGCGGGTGTGAATAAACTTTATCTCACAATATTTGTGCCGGCTCTTCATTTCGACTGTACGTGCGGCGAATTAAAAATTTTGAGAGCTTTTGTTATTTTTTTATATCGTACGAGACGATGTGGGTGCGACGCGATTTTTTTTTTGTTGTTTTTTTTAATAAATGGTCATTCCTCACTCTGTCACAAAGCCGGGCACATGCTGTTCAAAGGTTCAAGCATATATGATATTGAAGAGATCCGGAGGAGTAAAGTGGCCGTTACCAAATATTTTAATATTATTTATTATACATTAGATATTTTGTCTATTGGTCTTCCAAGGTAAGTTAGTAGAATGTAGAGATAGTCCGAATGTTAAAATTTGTATTCATTGTCTTGCCTATTTCAAAATATGTCATTGGGTACAATCTTAATGTGAAGGAAAAGTTAATAAAAGAGTGTCTTAACACTACTTAGTGTCTACAAACCTACATTTTGTCTACCTTGCTGGACGTAAAATATGAATGTAAGAAACTATACACTATATAAATTTGATTGTAATTTGCAGAGTTGAACCCAAGATATTTTTAAATATACTAATAAGAAATCAGAGTAGCGTATCATAAGAGGTTTTTTTTATTTTTACATTGTACCTCGTAAATAGCAGGGTTAACAAAGATAATTTGGGAACTTTTCCCCACTTTTCAGCTAATTCTGCATGAGTGGCAACTGTGCGGCATGCTTTACCTTTTCCAGAGCGTGGATATGATTTCCTTGAATCACCACTTTTTGCATATAGACACACGCTAGATATATAAGAATTTTATAAATAACAAACATAAAAAATACAATCGAAATAATAACCTATTCCTTTTATAGAAATAGGCTAGAATGAAGCACGCTTCACGCTTTTTCATATACACCAGAATAGACAGAGGGAACCTGTAAAACACTCCTACTTTTCGTCCTATAAAGAAACACGTACCGCATCACATCTACCAGAGCGCTCATGATAAAACAGAAAATCCAGTCCTAAATATCTGTTTGTCTAAGATAGAAAAATATATACAACATCGACGTATCGTAAAGTATAAATAACACAGTGTATCGGCGCAGTACACTCGAAACGGCCATTTTATTACTTTTGAAGAAGAATTTATTCAGTTTGTATCTAAGACTGCTCTTAACTGAACACGCCTTTATATGTTTATTTTGAAGTTGACTGACTTGTAAGGCCTTAAGAGATTTTTAAATATTCATATATTTCTTCTAAAGAAATGCCTTAATACATAAGATATATATCTTGCAGGATATTTTGTTTAGCTTCAAAACTTATTTAGGTTCCACCAGTCTAACCAGCTGGATATAGGATACAGAGTAGATCTATTTGAACGATCTATCTTCGAATTTTTTATTCTACAACAAAATAAAAAAAATATTGCTCAAACAAAAATATGAATATATAATTTCATGCAAAAAATACTATTTATAGATAAATATACTATATAAAGAACTATACTATACTATACTATACTATAGTATATAAAGTAATCCTTGAGAACAATCACTAAGGGGTCCAACTAAGGGGTCATTCTTACAATAAATATTTAATTTATTTCCAAGCATCTTTCGTTAAAACACAAGTTAAAACGACTCGAAATCGACCAAACAGAAAAGCTAACGACTTCCATTAAGACCGCTATGTAATGATTCATAAGCAAAAAAAAATGTACCCCACTCTGACCGTGGCCCACTTAGTTGTAATGAATTATTCATTGGTTACATTAGGATTCGCAGCTAATAGTAGAAGGTATGGAGAAGGCAAGAAGAAAGTAATTTTTGAATAATTTTCTAAAAGAAATTTATATATATATATAATTTTCTATATATTTCATTTCCTCGAACGGGAATCGAACCCACAACCGTCGTGCCACAGTCACACCCTTGTGCCGCTGCGCTACGACAGCCTCAAATATATGTTGAACTCAATGCATTTCAAGTGCAGCCAAAACACGGAACACCGTTTCTCCACTGATATATTAAATAGTAACTCTGACAGAGCACTCCTGGAGTTTCTGCAGGTAAGGAATTTCAATATAAGTGAACAAGTCTAGCTTTTGTTACGTGACTTTTAGGTTTCCTCTGAACAATTTTAGTTGAGGCCAGTCGCGGCGCGGGGTCACCAGCGTGCAACTGTAAGCGTGACAGGCTGTGGATTCGATACCCACTAGAGGAAATGAAATATTTAATATTTTCATTCCACGCTCTGGTAATGAGATAAAGCGCGGCGTTGAATTTCGCTACTGGACATGCAATGTCTCCAGAATTTAGCAGATTTATATATATCTGGTTATAACTCCATAATAAGCAAAGTGTTAACAACGCATTCTGTACAGCGTCATATTTACAACGCGGACTGACAATCTCTCCCTCATTAAAAATTTAATAAAGGTTTTCTTTATTATTTGAAAATACAAACATTTAGGTGTTTATATTTAAAATGTGGCAACTTTATTTGTATTTTACTTTTTATTTAACTGGTGTATCTTTTTTTTAGCTTCACGCTCTATCCCGCACATGCTAGATACAGAGCAGAAAAGGGGACTCTGGGAACCTAATGATACTCCATTCTCATTAAGACATTCCCGTTTCCCACCTTCCACTGAATTCTGGAAACTTTATGTACAGAGTGGTGAAACTAAACTCTTAATTAGCCTCGTTACACAGAGTTATACAATGAAAACATCATATATTTATTGCCTTCAGTGGGCATCGAACCCACAACTTGTCATGTTTACAGCCGAACGAAAGACTTGTGTCTCTATGCCATGACTGGCCTCAATTATGATATTTCATATACATATATATTTCATATAGTATATAATATGTATATATATTACATATGTATATACCATGTACATTGGTTTAATTAAAATCTATCCTAAATAATTTATTGCATTCAAAATCTAATCTTGTAACATTTATTAATATCTCATATAATTAGCTTTATTAGTTAAGAATTAATACCATTGGAATGCTGTAAGGCTTACTATGTATGTATATATTAAATTCCTTGATTATTTCCAATAATAGTAGACCTTATTGTTACCATTTTCTTAAATTTTGTGCTGGTTCAAAATATATCCAGGTCCAGGTATTTAACATAATGAAATAAAACTTCAGATTTTAAAAGAAAAGTTTTTTTTCCATATTCACGCTGTATCCCACACACAGCAGGGTAGGCAGAGAGAACTTAACTCGGTGTTAAGACACTCCGTTCCCCCCTTTTTGCCGAATTCTGAACACATTGCGTGTTGAATGGCAGAACTCAACGCCGGGCTTTGCCTCGACACCAGAGCAAAGAAAAATGGAAAATGAAAAATTTCCTCGAGTGGGAATCGAACCCTCAACCGTCGCCTTTACGGGCGGCACCCCCTTAGAAATATTATAGATCCAAATCCAATTTGATGAAAAATTTGGGAAGTATTGGACTGACTTTCAGGTCCATTTCTCTTTTTACCAAATTTTATGCAGAACGAGCTAAAAAATAACATATAAATTACTGCAAAACATACACTAAACAACGTTTTACAAACTTTTTGCCTTGCACATAATTAATCAAAAAATTATACCTTTTGAAATGAAAACAAAAACATATTCATTTTATATGAAAATAAATTCAAAAATACAAATTTGCCTAGATTACTTTACCTAGAAACATCAGAATGAGAATAATAAAACCTGGAGCAGCGTTCAAAAGTTGCTCTCATGAAGGATCGTGATATAGACACCTGTGTAGTGGAGTTCAAAGTGAAATTTGCTGTACAAAAGTTTTGTATGTAGTTTTTGAAATACACTTTCATACAATTGAATAGCTGTTTAAAATTTATTTAAATTTCAGAAAATTTGAGGCTTTATATTACGTATATATATATTTAGGCGAATATATCACTTACAATCATCGAACGTCGTGGCTTAGGTGACTGGTGACTGAACTTCGGCGGAGAGTACGGAACGAATTGTCTTAACACTAGATTCGCTTTGTCTAATCTGCTATATGCAGGATAAAACGTGAAGCTGAAAAAAATCACACAATACTAAAGAAATCAATTCTTTTCTATTTTATAAAACAATTTACAACATTCTGATGAAAAGGTAAGGTTAATTAATTATTAATAAAATGTAAATTATTTATTTATTCTTCCAAATTAATTTCACTCACTTCAAAGTTATCCCGGAATAGTATGTACAAATATGTGGTATAGTATATAATTTTTCTTATATTAATATTGTACTCGTATCCCGCATAACTATAGCAATATAACACCGCATGTCTCGAAAAATATGGAAATTAAAGGAAATCATATATATTATAGATATATAGACAAGTATACTCCATTTATTCGCAGTTCTTATAAGAAAATAACATACTTGAACATACTTATGTCATACCTTTGTTCTTATTAATGTGATCGTATCTGAAAATAGCAAAGAAAGTGGTTATTGATCGACGATAAACCTCGACGGTGAAAACAATTATATAACCTATACTGATATTAAAGATAATATTAATTGATTCATCTGATTTTTATATTTTTTTGGTAAAATATAGAGAAAAAGCACTCTAGATGCCATTATGTTGCAGAGGGATTCTCATTTTCTTCATTAAGAGATATAAATTATTTTCTTTTCATCGCTCTGGTTAGATCCCTTATGATCTCTATAACCTGTATCAGTTTATCTACCAACCACTAAAACTTATATAATACAGCATTAATTCAAATGTACATATGTATCCTCATAAAAGATCCATCGATGAATAATGAAGTATGTATGTAAGTCATCCCATTAGATTGTTATGTTAGCCTCAAGGTAAATTATAGTTCCTTGTGATATAGAAACTCAATTGGAATTACTTCAGAATACGATAGAACCAAATTGAACATACGAGACCGCTGTTATACGTAGTGTATGTATAGAAATGTTGAAATAAACAATGAGTTATTGTAGAGATTGTTATTATATTTAACTATGACCTATGAAATATTAAAAGAAAACACAAAAACCAACTTTAAAACTCACTTATATTGATCTACACCACTCAACACCCAACACATTCAGAATTCAGCGGAAAGTGAGGAACGGAAGTGTCCTAATGGAATCGGAGTACCTTAACACAAGGTTCCCAGGTTCCCATGCCTGCTGGTTCATTCTAAATGCGGAATAAATCCTAAAGCTACAATATGCAATTTTGCTACTTTTATATACATAACTACAGAGTTTTATACAGGCTCAACATAAAAGAGTTTCATCAGAACGGCCACATTATACGACGCGTCCCACCCTTAAACGCGTATAATTCAAAATTAACCTACATATTGAATTTCTGTTTTCACTCAAGAGACAGATTTCAATAAGGTTTCTCATAATAGCCCCCTAACTCGAAAAATAAAAGGTTTCTAGATGTCAGTCCTCTAGTAATACGTACCTTATTCTCAAATCGCACGGTTTGTTATACATTCGCCCACACCGAAGTGCTTGAAGCGAAAGATGCGAAAGCAATAAATTTTATCACATAGCCCATATTTCAATGTTGAGGAAATTAAACGGGACGACGCTATGTGTATAAATGACCTTATAATATCAATTTTGGTGTTTATTTAGTGCAAATCGCATGAATTCTGGTTTAGTGTCGAACGTTAATTATAAGATTTCAATCTTACTTAAACTTTACAACTATTAAATTTTTTTTATTGATTTTCCGTCCTTTTAAGACACTTTCGTAACCCATTTTCTGTCGAGTCCTGAAGAAAGCGTGTTGAGTGGCGGAACCCAACGCCACGCTTTGTTTCGTTACTGGAGCGCTTTGCGTTATTAAGAGACCGAGGAAACAAAAATATTAAATAGTTATTTCCCCAAATGGGAATCAAACCCACAAACGCTTACAGCTAGCTTGTACCCCTGCGCGACACCGGCTTCATATAATCTAAATATATTTTCAAGCAATAAAAACTTTTGAATACTTAAGTACTGCTTAAGAATCGTTAAAAATAAGCGTTTTATTATTAGAATACCGCCATTTTCTTCCAAAATTGGATTTGTGACAGAATTTTAAGTGTAATTGAAAAATATTTATTATTTTAATGTTGTATTGTTAACCTTATTAGACCTTATTTTATAAGATAATATTTGTATTTTTAACCTTACAATCTCCTTCGTGTGCTTTCCATACAATGTGACACTCGCGTGAAGTGATGAGGGTTCAATTGGCTCGCTCGGTACACCATAAACAAAAAGCTCGACTGACCTTAACTGAAAAATAATTATCCTAAAAATGATATATTTTAAAAATTTCATTAATTATTATTCTATATGCGATTCATCTGTAATTTATAAAACTGGTCATTTAAATCGATATAATGTGACGTCGAGTTCTAAGATTTTGACAAGACTTTGCCCTTTTAGAAACCTGTACCTCGAACTTTTGATACCCAATTCGGCACACAAGCAATTGACAAGTTTTAAAGTTATTTAAGTATTGTATTGCATTATACATATGGAGATTTTTATCTTTTCTAATTTTAAATATTTCATTACCTCGGGGGGAAATCGAATTCACAACCCGTTTCACTTAGAATTGAGAGCTGGTGCCTCTGCGCTATGACTATCCTCTATGGTATTCATTCCAATTATATCTATGATAGCATGTAAGATGATGATGTCATCACGCTATCATGGTGAAAGATTTAAAAAAAAGTAAAGAAAAATATCTTCATAGCTAGAGATCACAAACTACAAAAAAATATTTATTTAAATTAGAAAATATCAACTCGGTACGTCGATAGTCGTATTAGTTTCCAAGAAATTTTTAATTTAAAACACCAAGTTTATAAACAACGCCACACAATATTGTAACATACATACATACACTTCATAAGTTACTATATAATAATCAAATAAATAGGTAATAAATTTACATACTCTTTTTTTGAAGTCCGTTAAAAAAAATAAAATTAAATAACATAACCATTACAGTTAAAGTTATCATCTGGTACCATAAAATTTTAACGTTCAATTACAAAAAAATATTACTACGTCGTTTTTCATTGCTCAAAAATTCATGAAAAAACCATTTTACAATACGAACTTATTCACTTCGGATGTGCTATTATTTAAAACAATGTTTGCAATTTTTGTGTCGTATTTTCAAATTAAAGTTGATTTTATTATCGGCTTCGCTAACCTATAAGCTACGTAGAGAAAACCTAGTATTTAGACACTCTTTTCTCCGGTTTTCACCCGAATTCAAGAATTTGCGTGTTGTGTATTGGAAAACAACGCTGTTATTGTTACCAATTTATCACCCTGGGTGAGAATTAAGCCCATAATTATTGCATTGAAAGTCAGTTTTTATATTTTAAAAATTCTTGACTGTTTGTTTGTGCGTTTGTTCACACTAATCTCTGAAATATTAAATCAATTTAATGACATGTTTCACTATTGTATTTTGGCAAGCTTCCCTTAACAATAATACATTTTGTTTTATTACAATCGGTTTGTTAATAAAAAAAGAAAAACCATTTTAAAAAATATTTGAATAAATTACTTTTTATATACCTGTTTTATTGAATTGGCGGAAACTACATATATATTTTAATATAAGTATATATGTTTTTAAAATGATATTATTTTTAGAAATAATATGTAGTTAGAGCAGCCGAAGCCGCGAGCGAATCGCTAGTATCTAATATATCTTGAGTTGAGCAAGTTTAGGATGCAGTTGACTTGGCAGCTCAACGTTAAATAGCCAGTACTGTGTAACAGTGTGTGAATCTAACAGCTCTCTAAAGTTGTAGCTTCCTTGGGAACTGTTACATTGTATATTGTACTATACTTGTTGTGGGTTTAATTATCGTGTATAAAACGCGGCGTTGAGTTACGCCAGTCAACAAGCAATGTCTCAAAGTTTATCGGAGGAAAATTGTAAATTGTAAATAGGTATACTTATTAATTAAATTTTCTCAACTTTTTATTTGTTTGTCTGTATTTGTGCAAAAATACTGTTTGTTTTGTTTATAAATTTGACAGTTAAATTATTTTGACACTTTGGCTAAGCACGAGATGAGAGCAAGTTTGTGGCAATAATATATATTTTTAGTTGTATAATTTTATTTATCTAATATAAATGTTATAAATAACTTTTAAAAAATATACCAATTGAATTGAGAAATACCTCTTTTTTGAAATCGGTTAATTTTTTTTTTAAATATAGCATTTTATTACAAATAAATACACTGTACAGCATGAGTGTTAGTATTTTTAGAATTAATTTTGTATTCCCCTAGAGTCGCAGCTGGATGATTTGCACGTCGTCTTATAAAAAATTGCCCTCGAGCGTTATACCTTTATTAAAATTTTTTTTCAATCAACAAAATATATACGACAATATATAGACTACGAGCGTCCAGGCAATGAAAGAACATATTTTTTTCTAACATATGGCTACGTCTACGCTGAACGTAGTCCTGCCTCCCGGTTTTGTTAAATAAAAAAAGGATTGTACGCTTTCTTCTATAGACTACGTAAATGAATTTGAAAATAATATTTTGGAGATTATTTAACAATATAACAGAATATACAAATTTCCTTAATTGTTTGAAAATGAAAATAGCTGGACGTTTAAGAGGCCTAGAGTAGTACTACCTACTTCCAGTGAGGATTGAGCCCACAAGAGTCTGATGCTGCCGCCACTGAGCCACAATGGCTTCATTATTTAGACCATTATTATGAAAATTATGGGTACAGCATGTGGCGGGATCACACGCCGCTCGCGTGATATAAATTCATTTGATATAGACATTCTTTTCTTTATAACATTTTGGATAATATTTTTCTTTAATTTTCAATGGTTACCATGGATAGATCCATAATATTCTTTGAGGGACTCTAAATATAAAAGAATAGGATTAAAAATAAACAGTTTAGAAAGTTGATAGTAAATTTGCGGACTGTTATCCATTTATTTTGTATGAAATAAACTACAAATATAAGTTCGCAATGATCTTTTTTTATGAAAATCCTAAAAACTTAAAACACTTTTGGAATTTTTTCCCTTTATATATTTTGCTTGCGCGCTGAATTTCATACATAATTCAACAAAATCGATACATAAATGGTCATAACTTTTGATTGCGTTGACATAGAAAGCTTGATTTTATCTGTGCTCCAAGGGACCATAGATCTGAAAGTTCAATATTAATTTCAATTTGATACCACCTCGCAATCTCCAGACTAATGGTCTTTACACACGGACAGACAGAGTTATTTTATGAGTCCATAATGTATACAAAATAATACAATTTCTTTATCAACAAAAGCAAGCAGAACCCCACCTTATAGGTGGCTCCTCTGGTGTTGCACGGGGTCGTGGGCGGCGGTGATCACTTACCATCAGGTGACCCGAACGCTCGTTTGCCTTGTCCTCTTCCATAAAAAATAGCAAGAAGAAATAACAAAATTAAATGGTGACTGCCATATAAATAATTTTCGTCATTAAGATCATTACGGATCGAAAGACTGATTTCAACAATTTACAAATATTACACGAACGACACGAATATAAAATGAGTTGTAACCA
>JBAIZZ010000165.1:678116-800956 GCA_037355905.1 Heliconius aoede | reverse complement strand
ACTTAATTCCAGTAGATACCCAAGTGTACACAAGATTACATCAAAGGATCTAATATGAAAATGTATTTCGATTTCGTACTTAAATCCTATCATGATTTATTCAGAGGTGTTGTAGAAAGGCACGTTTCACATGTAAATGGAAACGTTACTTGCTAGTGTTGAGTATTTTTGACGGTTGGTGTATAAGCGTTGCGTGTATGGCGTACTAATTTTGTAATGATTGATATTGTGTGTGAAAATAATAAACAGCATATTGAAAGCGGAAAGAGAGGCAAATGCGCGGGTGTGGGTTCAATTCTCAATTCGCAAAGCGCGGTGTTGAGTTCTCTGCCTCTCACCACTCAATGCCTCCAGAATTTTGCTAAAATTGGAATGGGAGTGTCTTATTAAGCACGGAGTGTCTTAGCACTAGGTTCCAGGCTCTTCCTGAAAAAAGTTAAGTGTCTTAATATTCCGTTGTCCACTTTCAGCTGAGTTTAGCTTTATTTTTTTATACATACGCTTTTATTTTATTGATATTTTTCATACAAATTTTAGGTGTTATTGGCAACCAGTCAATTAATCATATGAAATATATTCCAGAGGAAGGTAATTACGCTATGAGTGAAAATCGCAAATCCCCAAATTGAGTTTGAATATATGACAAGTAATCAGCCATATAAATCGAGTCTAATCCGCTATGAAAGGTTAGCAGGAACATTCGTAATATTAATTTACTTTGATATTTTTTATCTTTTACGAATGAAACAGAGTAAACTAAAGTTAAAATTAATTCAGCTTCACGCAGTATCCCGCACACAACAGGGTAGGCAGAGGGAACCTTGTATTATGACACTCCATTCCCCACTTTCCACCAAATTCTGGAGACATTGTGTGTTAAGCGGAGGAACTCAACGCCGCGCTTTGCTTCGACATCACAACGAATGAAAATATAAATTTAAATAAATATTTTATTTCCTCGAGTAGGGGTCGAACCCACAACCATCGTGTTACAGTTACACCCTAGTGCCACTTTGCCACGACGGCCTCATTAAATGTCTTTGAATTATTGTAATTTCTATGATATAGACTGCGGCGTTGAATTCCGTCACCCAAAACCCAAATACTGAAATTTGGGCGTGAAGCGGTGAATACGATATTACCCTGATACATGTGGGAAAAAGGATGAATCTGAAATAAATATAACTTCAAATATAGCGTAATTGAGTGACAGATGTCTATTTTAGTCAATTTCTTATTCTTTAGTATAGATGACAATAGGCTTCAATTACGTCGGTCGCGTCACTCACAGACAAAGGTCACAAAGGCTTTGAGCTTTCGTTTGTATTCATTAATTTATATTGTGAATTGTAAGCTCGTTAAATAGTTATATAATGATTTGGAAGTTTATTATTTAATTTTTTGTGGTTAATTAAAATTTTAAAATTTTTGGGGCATATTTTTTGATTTTAATTTTTTTTTCTGTTTTGCATTATAATGAAGCTAGCTGAGTAATTTTAAGTTTTTTTTATTTCTTTACTTTTTGGAGGCAATGTGTGTTGAGTGCGAAAGCTAAAAATAAAGTTACTTAAAAAATCAGGATGGCCAAATGTAATGCGGTATTTTGAATAGTTTTGTTAATTTACAGCTTAAGGCATGGGTAGGCAGAGAGAACTTAGCGTCAAGACCCTTTATCCTCCGCTTTCTTAACGAATTCGATTATATCACGTAATCGAATAGCGGAACTCAACACTGCACTTTGTCTAGCAGAACAAGAAATGAATCATAAATTATTATTTTCAACCATTCATATATTATTATCTTCAAAGTAAATGTCAGACGTAGGTCCAAAACATAGTAAAAATACATGAAAATTACGTAACGACGACGAAACATTAGGAATTTCTATGACAATAATTAAACTTGCCCCACTATTCCAGTTATGGCGTACATTTTGTCCCCTTTGTTCAAAGTTCACAATTGTCAACTAACTGTGCTCTACTAGAGTTAGCTCTACATTGACGTCGTACACGCTTTGTTTTCTCAAACTGATGCTTGTAAGGCTTTATTCAATCACAGTCCGTATCAAAAGGGCAACTTCGTGTCATACAAGTGAGAATATACGGATGTGGCCTTGAAATCTTATTAATGTATTATATAATCGTATTACAGGACATAAAATCTAATTTTTCCCCGTATACCTTGAAATGGATTTTCGGAAAATACTCTTAGTCTTTATTTTCTCATGATTGTTATGCTTTATTCAACCACAGTTGGTAACGAAAGGCCAATTTTGTGTGAAACGAGTGAGAATATACGGATGTGGCCTTGGAAGTCTTAATAACGGGTTTTTTTGAGGTGTTTTTAAGTTTTTTATACTATGGTAGTTTTGGCCTGCTATATCGATTTGCAATTACTTACGACTACAAGACGTACAATCTAATTTTTAACGTTTTCTTGAAACAGAAGTTTGGGCAGGTCAAGCAAAGGGAAAGTGTTAAGACACTCCATTCCCTACTTTTCGCTGCTCAAGCCACTGCGTGTCGAGTAGCTGAACTCATTGCCATGCCTTCCCTTGCATTTGCCTTGTTATTAGAGCAAAGAAATGAACTTAATTTCATTTACAGGAAGGGGAATCGAACCCAACCAACCTCCACACTCGCATGGTGGAGCCACTGTGCCACTATTCTGAGGCCATAATAAATTAAAAGAATTTCTTAAAGGGACGCCAAACGCCACAATCTCTGCATACCTCTTTCGCGTTGTCTTGTCTTCAAACTCTTTATATACTCGTATACCCGCAATTCTTCATATTTTTTACGTGACCTTTGTTGAAAAAGTCAACAAATATTTTCAGACACTCTTATAAGAGTCTGAAAAAGAGGCCTGGCCTCTTTTCAGTCACTCTTATAAGATAAATCTTTTAGAATTTATTTTTATTTCAATATCCAGAATATTACATATATAATAATATAATATGTAGAATGTATGTTTGTATAATAATATACAATAATATGTATGTAGGTTAGGTTTGAGAGCCATTGGAGAACCTACAAAAATAGCGCTTACAGTCGTCTCTTGTGCCTCTGCGCCAGCCTATGAGAGCTATAGTGTAATGCGATAAAAAAAATCATTACAATTTATTAATAAAATCATTACATGCTATGAGCTACTTACTTTTTACTTAGATCTACGGCGTAGCATGCTACAAACATAGAACAGTGCATGATTCTGTATGATAAATTACATTTTATTTAAAATTTAAATATTTTTGTAGTACTACCTCGATTCAATTTGAAATCAACAATTGCTTAATTATTCAAAATCGTGCAAGAACTTCAGGGGTTAAATTGCAAGAGCAATGATTGTCGGTTCGATTCCTATTCGGTGTAATGAAATATTTAATATTTTTATTTTCTCACTATAGTAACGACACGCAATTCCTCAATATTTCGGCGAAAACTGGGGAAATGAAATATCTTCTACACTAGATTCCCAGATTCTGCTTACCCTGTTATGTGCATCCTGCACATAGCAGGGTAAGCACAACTTGGGATAGTGTGAAGCTACGAAAATATTATTTACCCATGTCCCGTAGTAATTCAGTATCTGTTTTGTCACTCGCTCGCGAAGTGGCATGTCAACTAGTCTTCTCATATAAACGACATACATTGACCTGTTTTCGTCATATCCATACAAAATATTGTATCAGTTGAAAGGAAACGTAATAAAATTATCGATTACAGCTCTGGCATGATACGTTATACAAGTCAAAGATTGGACGGTTTCAAATACACATAAAATCAACGAAAAGGCAAATCTGAATCGGCCCTCATTATATATTTACGATTTTTGTATCCAATTTATACGATATTATTGTATAAGGCAGTTTATAGTCATGTAAATATTTCGTTTGTTAGCTTTTTATGGGAAATGGTTAAGTGTATTTTTTTTAACTTCACGCTGTACACACCAAGCTAGGCAGAGGGTATCTGGGCATCGATATTTTTAAATATATGAGTACATTTTACATTAGGTTTTTTTTAAATTTTGTAATTTATATAATTTTTTAAGGAACTAAGGTCTTGTAATGATTACTGGAAAATGTGGAGACACAATTTTTCAATATTCCTATGGGAACGTAGGGAACAAGTACTTAAAATAATCCATTTAAACGATATCACAGGCTATAATTTGTATTAATAACGAATATAAGTTGAACACTTCATAACAAAACTCTACTTAGCTTTCATTTGCATTCGTTTATTGACATCAAAAGTAACTTGGTAAGTGTCAAAGTTAAAAATTAAACTTACTGTCACTTCATAAGATAACAAGCCGAAAGATTAATTACATGACATATTCCAACTTCCAAACACACTGAACAAACTCCCACGGCTCCGAGTAACTCTTTCAAAACGAACTCCCAGTTCTGATCGAGAATTGATGTTTTCCAAATACTTGCAAATTTAAACGATTTGTCAAGGATCAAAGGCATGTAGGAGAAGGGGGGGGTGTATCTCGCGTGGAGCCTTCGAAGAAATTAAACATTTAACCTACGTATGTAACTAGCTACCGTTATTTTGTGGAACTAATAGAATTGATGTTGATGCAACACTTCAGTCTTGTAGTTGGTTGAGCAGATTAACCTGTAGTATAATGGGTCGTTCGTCATATCTTTGAGAGAGTCGTGGTGCAGGAGTACAAGCGTGTGACTGTAAGCGTGATGATTGTGGGCTTGACTCCCACACTGAAAAAAACAAATATATTAACATTTTCATTACCTCGTTCTGGTAACGAATTGTGCGTTTAGCAAGGCTTTGGAACGGAGTGTCTTAACTCTAGCTACCCAGGTTTAATCTGCCTGCTACATGTATATATACAAAGTGAAGTAAAAATATATATTCTATTAATTTCCACGCTTTCGCTGGTCATAGTGAGATCATAGTGTCAGAATGCTTTTCTTCTCTACCACTGCGCCACAATTGGCCTTTAATAATATAAAATATAAATGTAAATAAAATAAAAAATAAATTTCAAACACAGAAGAGCTGAAGATTTTGCCTCTTACAGTGCATGTCAAAGCTCTGAATAGAGCCAGATTAAGGGGAAAGAAAAGCTCAAGGCTACGTGTAGAGCAGTCTTTATAAATGTAAGAAAGTTCGTTTTTAAGAGTACGTTATGCGTTTGAGACTATATAGCAGATATTTTATTAAAAATGTAAATACGCACATAGTAGGGTAGGGAAGGGAAACTTGTCAGGGTATCTTAATTATAATATATGGGAAAGTAGTGAAATGCTTGAGTAGTTTTTGAAATGCTTGAGTAGTTTCTGAAATATAAGCGTATCTCAATAATTACTAAATCGGTAATGATTAAGATTAATCTTCATAAACTCGGAGATGCTTAAGGGAGAAATGAAAATAATTCATATCCTTCAAGGTAATTGAACCCAATACCATCAACTTTCCGGTCAGATGATCGTCCACTGCGACAAGACGGCCTGAAATATACCTTTGCCAATATAAAAATAATAATATCCATTGTAAAACGCAAAACGAATCGTGTTAATTATTTTAACTGATATTGATTTCTTCATCCTCTAACTAATTATATGGCGCGCAGCCAGAACCTAACTTTTCCATTACCCGAAGAGATTAGGGGAAAGCAATTTACAAAACAAAACTTTACACCACTTTCTTGGCGACATTCACGTTTTTAGAACACTCGGCTGCTTACAGGAAACTCAAAAATATCCCTTAAGTTTTTCTAATAAAGGTGATGTTCCTTTAAAAGCTTCATAAGTTTTAATAGTTACTTGTTAAAAAGATGTATGGCATCAGTCTGTTTTTCCAAATCACCAAAGACGGATATAGCATTCAATAGCATTCAATGATTCATTCATTCATTCAACAACACATTCACATAATTAAATTGTCTTCGTCAATCGTTTTCCCACAGGACTATACGCAATGTGATGTTATGTGATGATAAATTTGAGTACATTGGCTTAGTAAGCGATCATAACCGTACGTTGACGAAAACATCACCGCTCTCCGTGACTGTGCAGGAGTATCTCAAGCAGTTGAGTTCACTTTGCTCTCCAAGAATCGCTCGCTAAGAATATGGATATGGCGATGGGTAAAAAGAAGCTATGGATTTTTTGTTTTATTTAAATTGTAAAATAGAAACTGTTAATAATATAGACTTTGAAAATGAAAAAACAATAATTTCTTACCTCGAGAGAACATGGAACCTACGGCCAACGAGTTTAGTTCAGCTTCGCGACTCTCCGTATATTTGTACAAGTTTACATATTGTAAAATGGAAATTCCCACTAAAACATACATTCTATGTTACATCACAGTTGAAAAGTGAAAACATTTTGTATTTTTTAACTATCTGTATCGCTTTTAGTCTTCCATGCCGTGGCTAATGGAAAGGCATGTATATCTATGAAAGCCTTTTTACCGTGAGCAATAAGAGTAAATAAATTATTTAAGTTACTGTCGATTTCGTGTGCTTATGATATTTTTATTAAATATACTTTAAATTATAGTTAAATAAGATATTTCATTAATTTATTTTATTTTTACAGATTTTAAGCGAAACTCTGAAATCCGTCATCCATCATCCGTCATCCACCACACTCATTACTCGTCACCCGTCCGCACAAAACTTTTTCATATAATAGATAAGGAAAAAAATAACAAAACAAAGATTCATTTATATACTATAGTTTATGTAGTAATAACCTTCCAAATCTTTACTAACTGTTATTATAGCACTAAGCTCTATAAGTTGTTCGAAACTTTCGAGCTTTAACTTAAGTAGGGTACAGTTTAGAGTTTAATTATTATATTTGCAAATAATCAAGATGAGAGCGCCGTAGAGAGTAAGTTGGATAGATCTTGGCGAAGCAAGGGTCAAGGAATTAAAAAATAATGACTGTCCCAATGATGGGCACATTATGGGCTAAATTTTAAGTTAAATAATTTTATTTAAGGCGTGTTGCTGCCGGTAACAGGGTTAACGGCGCCTTAGCTGCATTGATGAGACAGCGAAACGTCAGCACAGCTGCGCGCTTGGCCGTACATAATGCAGTTTTGGTGCCGACGCTGTTATACGGCAGCGAAACGTGGGTATTTCAGAAGAAAAATGTAAGTAAGATGGATGCCGTGGAGATGCGATCTCTTCGTTAGGATAAGCGGAGTCAGCTTAGCTGATCGAATCCGCAATGAAGAGATGCACAGAATGGCAGTTACTAGCGAGGATGTTACAGTGAGAATGAAGAACAACGTACTCAGCTGGTTTGGGTACGCCCAACGTATATATTAGAATGGTAAAAAAGTTTTATGATGGTAAAGTGAGTGGTAAGAGAGGTAAGGGGAGACCGCGGTTGACCTTCGAAAACACAGTATCTAAGATACTGAAGGGAGGTCACGTATATAGCATGAGAACCCTGCGGAGGGCATGCATGAAGAGGTTGATGACAGTGGACGAGGCGAAAAAGGTATGTAGAGACCGTAGCGTTTGGCGTAGCGCTCCGTTCTCTCTGATTATCCCGCTAGGGATAAAGCGTGAAGCTAAGTAAGTAAGTAATTTTATATACTTCGCAATTCTATTTGCGGTGGCGTAGGGCGATAGAGTCTGCTTTATGTGACATAGAGCCATGAATTCCACCACTCTAACACACGTATGTGTCTCGAAAATTGGATGAAACGTAGAGAATTATTCGTGTTGACAATATAAAATATAAAATTCCATTTTTCCCATCTCCGTATATGTGGCTGTATGTGCGTTATCTGTCAGTATCTCAAGAGCAATAATGAAAAATATTTCATATATAATATATAACAGTGCGAGTATTTTTAAGGAATCCCGTAAATACTTAATGAAAAAAATAACACAATTGAAAGGTTTTTTTTACCATTACAGTGAGCGACGCGAACAAGGAGTAAAGCCCCTTAGAAATATTAAAAATGATTTATTAACAAACGTTTTTGTTTTATACATACATATATGTATAGTTTCACGGTTTATCTCCAGCGGGGTAGTCAGAGAGAACTCGTTTCTTATTCTTCTTAATCTTCATTGTTGAAGCTCGCGTCCATTCTGATAATATACCTCAGTGGTGGAGCTGACCATCTGCTTCAATACTATCTCGTAATAGACTTCTTGAGACCCTGGATCACTAAAATGGCTATTGATCGGCCTCCAGGTCTTCTTTTATTTTACTTTACCCACCAAAACCAGTTTTTATTTTTATTTACCAAAGTTGTCCGGCTATCTCCAAACCACATATGTGGTAAAAGTAAGATATCGTTCTTTAGTTACTTCTTATTTCTTTGTTCTTTTAAAATTGTAAAGGGAGAAGGTGGTAGTGAGGCTCCTAATTTGGTCTTTGAGGTCCAGTATGAAAAGTAAAAAAATGTTAAGAAATATGGACGTCCCGAATAAACGCAAATTTAACGATATGAGATGATGTGAGAGTTACGGCCAAATAATCACCAGAAAACGTGAGTCTTAATAGCAAATTACAAGAGGGGCTACGATATCTGAGGGGGCCACTATACCTATTACTTGACGAATATATCCATATATTATAAAGTGATGTTGTAAGTAGCGAAATACATTTATGCAGTAAAAGCTCGTTATATTTTGTACAGAAAACTTTTAAAAATATTGATACAAGTTGACTTGTTAGCACTCGAATATGATATGTTGAAGTTACAATTAACTATCGAATATTCAAGTGTTGTTGATTTGATCCGTTGAGTTTCCTTGAGTTTTTTTTTTATATTGATATGTATATTCATTTCTCCACTTTGGTAGCATAAAGCGCGGTGTTGAGTTACGCCACTCAACAGACAATGTCTCGAATTTGTGCAGATAAGAGGTACAGTTTGGATTAGAGGTGAATAGTGAATATTAAGCACACAGATTTATTATATTCATGTGCAGTTTATTACATTATACAAACCATACATTAAGCTTACCTTTCTGTAAATAATAATATCGGTTTTGTATATGAGAATTCAACGCTGAATTATCTATTATATCTATCATGGAGGCTGTGGTGACACAATGTCTGACTGTAAAATGCAACGATTTTAAGTTCAATGCCCACCTGAAAAAATGAAGCTATTAACTTTTCTCACTCTGGTGACAAGACAAAGAATAGCGTCAAGTTTCAAACACACACTATTAGGCGGTAGGTGAGAACGTAATGTCTTAACACTAGCTGCCCTATATTATCCTGCGATATGCGGGATTTCGATATCTCTAAATGAAATTTGAATCTGTTACCATCGTGTTAATTCCGATTCTTTTCAATTAAACTACGATGATCTCATAGTTTAGTTGGTATAACGAATCGAAAAATGTATAATTATAGCAACTCTTAATGTTTGCGATGCAACATTTTAAGTACCCTCCAGTCAGCCGAGGGTTTGTAATTCGGGTCAGTACAACCTTATATATATATATATATAGAAAATATATATTTTTGATTATATTACAATTTATTATATTATATTATGGTTTAATATGTAATAACTGTTGAACTGGAAGCTTTGCTACGTAGTCCTCATGTAGCGATGTAAAGAACCCTTAACCTAAATGCCAGTTTGAGTACAGCTAATTTTAGGCTTCTCGCCGTCATTTCTTTAATATTTTCATTTTTAAAATTTTCTCATTTTTCTATGAAAGAAAAGCAGGTAAAGTTAGTAATTGTTAACTATTTCTTAACAGATTTTGGTGAAATAGGTTTTGATAATAGCTTTTTAGATTTAATAGACTTATGGATCTTTCAGAAGCGTCAGTTGTTGGTTCAATTCCCATTTGAGGACAGGACTGAGTTGTTTCCACTTCTACGCTCTGCTTACACAATAAATAGTATTATTGAGTTCCACCTAATGTCTTAATACCAGGTTTTCCCTGCTTATCTTGTTATATGCGATGTGGATACAGCATGGAGATAAAAACTACAATAACACAATTAACCCACGCACTCGTTTTTGCCATCTGTGGCAGAAGTGGCTTTTTCTTTTCACATACATAGCTAGAAAGGTAATGGAATTTCACATGTTTTTTGTATCATCGTGCTTCATATAGTTCATAGTTCCAAAATATACCTTAATGCAATAATATTTATGCAATTATATCTTTTCTATTAAAAGCCACATTTTTATTCGCATTGCTATAAAAAGTTTCACTTGAAAAAAGGATATAAAAATAAGTAAACTATTTGCTTTGGTATGATTTTATTCCATCTTATTCCTCTTTAATTAATATTCGTCATAAGATTTTAACGGTTAACATACTGTTATTTGAAACGAAACTCGCAATAGCTACGCCGTAATTGACCAAGTATCTAAGCATGAAATTTAAAATACAGACATGATAAACTATCATTCATTAATTGGTATAAAAATTGTTTTCGTAGTATGATAATGAAATATTTGAATTAAGTATTGTTCATATTGCGAATGATTCCAACCGTCTAAATTACGACGAAGCTAATAAACTTATTGGTATTTTATAAAATATGACTCCAAACAAACTTTATTTTCAATTATAATAATCGTACTATCAACAAAGATACATTAAATAAACATATTATATCTCATACGAAATATGCGTGAAATGAAGTAATTATAAATTTTTTAAAACTATTTTCACATAATTTATGTACAAAGCAAATAATTAAATGCGACGAAACACATCACGCTAAAATCGAACCCGCGATAGGATGTAATTGTAATAAATATAACAGAAATCGAGGTACAGGAGATTTGACACGTCTTTAGGTCTAGAGTATTTACAATGTCATTCAAAATGACTACATTAAGAATACAAGTAGTCAACCATTAATGGCTTTAATTAAATTATATTATAAATACATCGGTTACGATTGGCAAGTCCATTTACAATGGTTTTATTTACAAAGAGTACGTTCATGATAATATATCTAACAATTTTTTTAAAATTTACTGCCGATACGTATTTTATACAATATACCAAAATTCGTCTCTGTGATACAGTTGTTATGTTAACTTTATAATGGTTGTGAGTTCAAATCTCACTCGTGGGAGCAATTATTTAAGGTGGAACGTTCATTCCGAAAGAACGAGTGGAGAACAGTGACGCTTCACTTCACAAGCCACAAATTAATGAAGATAAATAAAAATATTTCTGTACAAATTTTATAAGATATTTACAACTATGCATTCATACAGTGACGTAGTGTCCCTTCACTTCACTTTACACATAATTGTAAATATCCTCCATATCTCATACATTCATTTCTGACATAGCTGCTTGAGGAACCCTAGACTTTTGGGAGAAATGCTGAGAAGGCGGTGAGTTTGATGGCACAGATCCATTCCCCGGCGTCTGCGACTGTCCAGTCTGAGCTTGCACGTCTGGCAAATTCGAGTTACTCATAAAAGTAGCATTCTTGGGCAGTGTCATACAATTCGACGCGTTGCATATTTGATTTTGGTAACTAAATCCAACTTTTCTCGGCAACGTCGTACACTGTCCTCTATTCGGGCTCGACTTCAGGTTCGACATTTGAACTCCAGTGTGACAGACGTTCGGACAATTTGCGCTAGTGAAGTGTGGAACGCGATTCGTCATGGCAATAATTGCATTTTTGTCCTGATGGTCGATATCCACTATCGTGCTGGAACTTTGAGAGTGACCAACAAAATAATGTGGATGCTTAGAAACATTATCGAATGTCGCATTATGGTTTCTCTTCTGCTGCTGCAGCGCTTTGACCTGCAATCTAGTTTTATCCCTTTGATAGTAAACACCAGCAAATATTAGAACATTTAAAATGAGCAAAGAACATCCAATCGCAATGGTGACACTGAGAGCTGTCGAGTAAGCAGTATAACCGGCCACCTCCAAATTGGAAACGTCTTGAGGACGTGAATTGTTGGTCTGACTTTGAGTGACAAGGGAGTCGGGTCGAGGTGACATCACACTGATACAGGTTGTAGCGTACGTTTCCACAGTCGTGGATGCTATATCTAAGCTTATATTGTAAGGTCGTCTGTAAAGCTCGAGCGTAGGATCGAAGTAGTTAACCCGTGTGAGAGGATCAGGTCGTACCAAGCCGTCGTAAAGCTCAGGGTCGTTGTGGTTACGAAAGAGGTTGTGTTTCGCGACGACGTCCTTCATGCCCGCCCGGTGGATCTCGGGGATTAGACGCAACCACACGGAGAGCTGGTGGGCGCGGTAATGGTTTTTCATGCGCGGCTTCATTCCTGCAAAATATATCTTGTTAAAGGTTTTCAGAAGAAAATGCTAAAAACAAAATAAATAAATAAACGGAAATTTGTTATCGATGCACGTACATGTTATGAATCAAATGAGAAAACAAGTATTGTAATGAAATATATAACTTTGGAGATCCGTAACGAGTAGTATATTTTACAAATTAGACAAATACACAATATTAACTTATAATATATAAGTTATTATACATTTTGTCCGTATGGTAAGTTCAGGTGTGTTACAGGCACAAGGATGTGACTATAACGGAACGGTTATAGGTTAGGTTCCCACTCGAGGGAATGTATATATTTCTTAATATTTTCACTTCTTCGCTCTGGCACCAAGGCCAAAGCCCAGCGTTCCGTTCAGTTCCACCACTTTAAATGGAATGCCTGGCGGAAAGTAGGGAATGGAGTGACTTAACACTTCCCTCTGCATACCCTGCTGCGAGCGGGATACAGCGTGAAGCTTATTTATTTATTTTACTATTGGTTATAAACAAATACGTATAATTTTCAGTATATTATATAACAGTATTGATTATATTAACGGCAGTCAATAAATTAACAAATTGACGTTGAAATGTCAATAAAATTAATTAATGCCACCGATTCATTTGAATTTTACAATCGTCATTGAAATACGTTATCGCGTTTGGTCATCAGTTTACTTTGTTAGTTAGTGTCAAAATTGTTTCCAATCATTTATAAATGTTATAATACTACAGTTATTTTTTTGTACTTTTTTCCATAAATTTTATATATAATTTAAATTTTAAAAGATAATATAATTTAAATTTTATAAGTAATAATCCCTTCCCCTGAGTGAGAATCGAACCCACAAACGTTGTATATACAGTCAGTACTGTGCAGCTTTAGATATATAGAGGAACTCGGTCGGAGAAGGAAAGTGTCAATAGGCTCCGGACTCCGAGCTAATTTCCCTGCAGAGCGATGGGCATCGCATGGTGAATCCTATCGGTTTTAAATTTATATACTCGTATGTATATACAGATACAGACAAAATTCAGCCGGAATTAGGTGGCGTAGAACACTGAAATGTGACATGTTGGCTCCTTGCAGAGTGTAGCTCGTTCTGAAGAGAAATAACCCTTCCTTAGTAGTCGGGACAAAGGTGAGGCATTGAGTTACTTCACTTTACTTGAAAGTGGGTCGAGAAATATAACAGGGAATGTCTTAATATTAGGTTCCCCCTGCCTGCTTCGATTGTGGGAAAAATAAGAATTTCGTTTTTTATACTAATAATACTTACCAATTTCCAAATATTTTTGATGCAATGTATCGTATTCGTCCCAGAATATGCTTTTGAATTTGTTTCTTTCCCTTGATATCGGCAGTACGGCTTCTTGACGCTGAGCTTCGTTAGGGTTCCTAGATTCATACAAGTTTTATAAGTGTTTTTATATAATTATTCTTAGATTACTCTAAGATATACCTTTGGTCTTTCAAAGAATTTATTATGTTTGCCCTGGTGACGTTCCCTGGTGATCAGTTCAATAGTCAAAAAATGGAAGCGTAACAAACAAACACATTTGCTTCACATTTATAATATTAAAATAAAATTAAAAGCAAGACCTTTTGCTCCAAAATATAAAATATTTCATTGCCCCGAGTGGAAATTGAACTCATAATTATTAAAGACACGCTGTACCCCTGCGACACGACGGCCTCGAGATATTATCCATATTATGAAAAAAATGGAGAGCGGAGTATTTCAACATTAGATGATTTCTGCCTACATTACTTCCGAACAAGTAGCTAAGCAAAGATAATTGTGATTAATCAGTGTTTAATCACGATAGTATGCGAAATATTCAACCAATAATATGCTGTGGCTGATGCCTGGTAACCACTGACGTGTGCCCTAATTTCGTTATTACAAACCAGCTGTAAGTTCTATTCATCAAATAATTATTATTTAATTAATAGAACTTACTACACCTCGCACTACTACACCGGTAACGAGACAAAGCGCGGCGTTGGCAATTTTACACGCAATGCCAATTTGACGGAAAATGAGGAACGAAAGTGTCTTAATAGGAACAGTGTCTTAGTAGAACAAAGCAAAAGAAGTAAAAACAAGAATAGAATGTTACAGAAGAAAAAGGAAAATACAGTGAGATTATTACAATGGATAACATTCGATTTTCAAAAAACAAAAAATATTACACAAAAAAAAGAACTAAAATACGTTTGCGTCTAAATATTTGATATTATATTCCTATCAAAATTCATAATCATAGCAGCTGTGTATAAGCACCGAGTGGACGACCATACAAATTATATCAGAGCGGAGGCGAGAGTGTGGTACTCCCTGCGTACCAGTAGAAGCGTAACATTCCTGCCAATTAGGGGTAGCAATGTTTACATTTTCGTTTACGAGTGCGTGTTGGACGGCGGTTTAGGGAAAATTCTACAGAAATTAGAGAATGTGAAATTTAACTCTGTGTATTTTGTTTTTGGTTTTCTGCGTGTAAAATTTAAAGAAAAGAGTAACTATGGGGTAAGGGTAAAAATGTGATACGTAGTGTTTTAACACCAGTTTAAAAGGGACTCTCCCTTTGCTCGCATACAGCGTCAACATACTTAAATTTAAATTTATTATCATAACATATTGTTACATAAATATGGTATCCATTTATTATTTCTTGAATAATGTATAAATTACATAACATAAGATAAAATCAGCTCTAACCTTTATCGAGCACATAGCAGGATAGACAGAGGGAATCTAGTGTTAAAACATTCTGTTTTAAGACAATTAAAATATATATAAATAAAAAAAAAATACAAAACATATAAAAATAAAACTTTAGATGTTTCACTAAAAATAGCTGAACTTTCAGCTCGACATTGAGAAACGTACTTTAAAAACATTTTAAAGATATACGAGTGTTCAACGTAATTTTTAACAAAAGACGCGGCGGGCACTGGAGCGTTATAACAAACTTCCTGCTGTGTAATAATTTTCCATTTTGCTTGGTCACCGAACGAACCGAATCGGGAAGTCTTTAGTTAGCTCCCATTTTATTCGCTGGATGGAAAAGATAACGATCTTTGTACCGCGAATAGTGTTGTATCTGAATTTGTATGCAATAACCTATTTCAAATATAGATATTTCTTTAATTATATTTTCTAGTTCTGTTACTTTTTTGTTATTTTCTGGTGGAATTATTATACATTACAGGATTTACTTTACTTACATTACACTTAATCAAGAGTAATCTGTTATTTAAATGCTGTATTTATATACAGCATTTAAATTGTCTAAAGATTTAAAATTATATATTAAATATTAGATAGAAAGGTGGTACCGCGAATAGTGTAATATATGTGGAATGAATAAAATGTGTTTGACATTTTAAAACTTTTCTGATTTTACAAGATTGTACTGAACTAAGACAGGTAAATAAGGTTTTAAAAGTTTACTCAGATATATTGTATGAAATTCAATAGTTTATACAACTAACTTTGAACGCTTTTCTCTTTTGCATAAATGATGTAAACATTATGTTCATTTAAATATATTTTACATATCTATATAAAAAAGTCTGTTACAAAACACATAGTTATCTGGTGGTCACCAGGCCCCAAGAAACAACGAAGCCTCTATGGGACTAGAGGAGCTCCTAATCTGTAAGTTTCAAGATCGACTTGCGGTTCTAAGCTTCCGTCATGATAGTCCCACGGGAGACCAGCAAGGAGCGTCTAGATATACTTTCCAAGGACATCAACCTTGGCAAGATCCACGTCCAACTCGTCATCATTATGTCAAAGCATCCAGCTCTCCAAAAAACCACAATTGTTTAGAAGACATAAAAGGCTCTTTTCAGGGCCACAAATTAATTTCATGTAATTTTCATAATTTTCATAATGAAAATCCGCTCCGCTTAAAAAATGTGCAAATGAGTATCTACGTAATAACAAAAAGAAAACATAAGCATTTCAAAAACTAAATCTATTTTAAAGTGAAAAAAGCCAATTTGCATATACAGTTAAATATATCTAAATGGCAATGACACATAAAAAAGGTGCAAAAACTAAGATAAAGCATCCCATTTGAATATTATAAAAGAATCTCAATGCAATGAGTTATTGAAGAGTAATTTTATTTCCATACGAGTATGATTCCTCTGAGAGCTTCACACGCTTATTTGTTTTCACTTTGCATAAAAAATCCATTGTTTCTTTGTCATTTATAAGTGAAGAATAATTTTACGTCTCTTTTGCTTTATAATGCCAATTGCTTTTTATTATTTCTATGTAACTAGAGCAATGTGGGCATTTCGTGACGTCAATTGAGTGAAAAATCACTACACACATACACATATATATATATATATATATATATATATATATATATATATACAAATGTGACGTGTTAATGCTTATTGTGGCTAAAAAATTTGTAGAATTTATAAAATTTTTAAATAAGTGTTCTATGAAAAAAAAATCTTTTTGAAGGATTATTTCCCAAATATAGAATTAAAGTCAGAACTATTGTGGATACTAGTAAATTAAGCCACTACAGTACTTATCTATTATACTACAGATTTTTTATTTATAAAAATATTCTAATTTCTACTAATACTCGTATTATAAATGTGAAAAGTTCATGAGAATGGATAGCTTTTGCACTTTCACGGAAAATCTATTGAATTGGTTTAGATGAAACTTTACAGTAATATAATCAGAATATAACACACACACACATAACTATAATTAAATAAGCATTTTCAGCGGGCGAAGCTGCGTTTAGATCTCTAGTAAGACTATACACATATTCTACTCACCCTGTCCGAACAAAATTAGCGATGTACAGTATAAAAGCTTCTGATAGCGCAACTTCTGACTTCGTGTAGTTCTTTGGGAAGTGACCTAGGCCTTCGACCAGTGGTGCTCCAAATAAATATGGTAGTTCTTCTCCATGGACAGAGCCCATACGCTAAAAAGAAATGAATTATTAACATTTAGGAATCATGAATTTGGTGTAATATTCTAAATTTACAAGACATAATTATATGCTATTTAGGTTGAAATAAAATTATATATTGTCACTGAGGTGCCATTAAAATTTAAGTATAAGATTGGAAGCGACAGTTGCGGGTTCGAATCCCAGTGCACAAAATTTTCATACCTATAGAGCTTTGCCCTTTGTAAATCTGATATCGATATTCCGAAAGCTGAATATTGATTAACGCTAGTGAGCTCAAAGTTAAATATCAATTTAATGCGATCAGTATTTGAACTTAAAGCTGTCAAGCAATGTTGGTTTTACCCACATTCAGACGCTGTTCCACTTTGCTATATCACATCATATAAACCATCTATAACATGAAATTACAACAACACTGACAATACTAAAACTATCCGACTAAAACAACAATTTTTATTGAACTTTTGATTTCCTATTGTGCTTTTTCATGTATCATTATTGTAAACAGTTTTTTGTAATTAATTATTCGGTGTAAAATAAAGAATATTTATTTTACATTATAAAAGCTTTTATATTTTTTATGAATAATATATGCTCCAACGAACAATGGTGTATCTGTAGATAAACCGAAACAGCCAAGTTCAATGTTTATATTCCACGATATCTCAATATCAATAAATAAATCAAGTGTGTATCGGTTTTCGTTTACTTTCTGCTACGATAAACACGTCTATTGATATATTTTTTAGGTTCACGCTTTATCCCGCATAAGCAGAGTAGACATAATAATATTAAGATATCCTCTTCCCCATTTTGTAGTCCAATTGTCAACATTGCGGCGGCAGGGCCGCGTTAACCAACTTAACTGAGGAAATTAAATAAGGAAATTAATCTTTATTTCCTCGTGCGGGATCGAACCCACAATCTGTCGCATTTACAGTGCCGCTTGTGCCGCTGCTCCACAATTGGCTTTATAATACAGATACAATATCAAAGTAAAAAGAATAAGCATAAAAAAACTTTTGATGAACGACGTCTTGCTTGAAAGAATCCCGCCAATAAAAATGTAATATCGAACATCTTTCACTATAGGAACGTATTTTATTTCATACCAGTTTTACTGGAGTAAATCAGAGATTTCTTTTCTTTCTCATTTAAACTGCCGTATATCGTTGTGGTGTTGACGTCTGACTGAAAACTCGACGGCTGCCGATTTGACTCCCATTGGAGACAATAAACTACTTTCATTTCCATGCTTTGGTTAAAAGACAACGTTCTATTATTTTCCGTTATTTAACACACAAGGTCTTGAGTTTTAGTCGAACGGTGGTGAACGAAATGTTTTAATATTAGGTTCCCTCTGCCTTCCCAACTCAATGCAGAATAAAGTGATGTTTACCAGACAACTCCAAACAACAAGCCTATCCCGCTTCATGCGGGATACAGCGTGAAACTGAAAAATACAATAAAACCAGCATACCTGCGGATAATCTCCATCCTTTGTCTGATAGTCGAAGACATAGAAGAATGTATTTGGTCCCGTTCCTATAGCACTTTTGCTGACACTCAGGAAGTCTCCAGTCTGTACCAGCGGCGCGACGTACTGGGCATCAGATAGAGCAAGTACCGCAGCGTCTCGTGTGTTGATTGGATGCTGTATTGAGAATAATTGTATAGTAGCATTCGTAATACAAAACTAATAAAAATTAATTTTTGTATTCAGAGTAGGTAGCCTAGTGTTAAGACACTCCGCTCCCCACTTTCCGCCGAATTCAGGATGCATTGTGTTGAGTGGCGGAACTCAACACCGAGCGAACCGCAACTACTCGCGCTTACAGTCACACATCTATGACCTGCAGGGGCATGGCCTTTGGTTTTACTATTTAACATGCTTAAAAAAAAAAAAAGTAAAATGTAATAGAAATTTAAGCGTATCAGGTTTCTAGGAGGAGACGTGCTAACTGACGTATACAATATGGAGGAAAAACTATTTATTAATCCAAGTACGAATCGAACCCACAGCCACTGCATTTATAGTCAAAATAAAGCCATTACAAGAAAATAACTTAATTTAAGCCTAAAGAAATTCAATATTTTCCAACATTAAAAGATAAATACAATTAAGCTCTCCAAAACATTAACAAACAAAATGTAATTTAACACTAATTGTATTTTAAAACTTCATTTAATTCCGTTGTAACGGTAAACAGTTCTTAATTTGACGTACAATGTCGCGCCTAAGCCTTAACTCTAGACTGCCAAATGACTTTTGGTTGAGTTGGTTTTAATGTTATATAACAAATTATATATTATTGTGGCGTAATGGGATGGCGTTTGAGGGTTACAGATTCAATTCGTCCGTTGGAGTCTCCAAAATATTACGTAAGTGGAAAACGGAATATCTTGACAATAGGTATCCCCTGCCTACTCTACTAAATAAACGGGATAAAGCGTGAAACAAAAAAAAATATACGTCTGATTGAGTTCATTTAGGCCAAGTTGAAAATAATAAATTATGACAATACAACCTTATGTCCGTATAACGTAGAGATGTACATTTAAGCTTAATAGAGCTTTTAGTACCACTCTCGGTGCTCTCGCTAATATATGATACTTAAAATACTAGGGACGCTACAAAAACAGTGTTAATTATTAGAGATGTAGGCGTATTTAACAGTATGTTAAGTATTTATTTGCCAGTTTCTACGAACTCTCTTTTTTATGGATTTTTTTATCTGCTTCTCCTTCTGTCAACACCATTTATGTCATGATATTTGATATGAAGCGAAATCTTACAATATATAATAAATAAAAGAAAAAAAAATGCGACAAGTAAAAATTAACTACCTATTTCTAGTTTTTTTTCTTACAAAAAAGGATAGAAAAGTACAATAACAGCAAACACATCTCTCAGCTATATCTAAAACACATGTCTCACAATCCCCCAAAGACTATTACTTCAATTTAAACGCTTGATCTCGGTTTATTTTTCCAATCACGTATATAAGTAATGCTAGGCCGATAGAAAGAAAATAATACGACACGAAAGGGATTGCCAATCTTTGCCCCGACAAGACATACGGGTGTAGTGATCTAATGAGGAAATATTTTTACCTGTACTGTCCGCTCCCAGTCGGTGTATTCATTTACTATGGTGAAGAATATCTCGCTGAGGTGGTATATGTACGCATTCCTTACGTATGTTCTGGAAAATGTGGACTTTTTGTTTTATCGAAGTTAAAGTTTTTAGGTCTTATTTTATTATAAATATATGTTGTATGTATCTTTTACAGAATTATTCATAATTTGTATGCGTAAATTTAATTTTTAAATTAAGCTAAATAGCTTAATGAGGATAGAATTAATTATTTTTTACGTCTAGTTCCACGTTATAATTTTCATATATTGGAGGAGGTAAAAGAAGTGTTAAGACACTCTGTTCTCCGCTTTTCGCACAGTTTTCGGA
Organism: Heliconius aoede; assembly: GCA_037355905.1. Lineage (NCBI taxonomy): Eukaryota > Metazoa > Arthropoda > Insecta > Lepidoptera > Nymphalidae > Heliconius > Heliconius aoede. The sequence continues at coordinate 780,266 of JBAIZZ010000165.1, read as the reverse complement.
TCATAAGTATTACCAGAGTGAGAAAATGAAAATTAACTATTTCACATCGAATGGAAATCGAACCTATAAATTTTGCACTTCATGCTGTTGGATTATAAATATAAATAAATCTAGCCTGCCCAATAAAACCACGCGATTCACAGAAATCTTAAATAAAATAAACATCAATTTACTACATAAATATGCCCACCTTATTATTCTGTCTCGCCTCTCACCCTCGAAACCATTTTGTATATCTTGAGCTGAGAATTTCCACAGGGCCTCGCTCGTTACCACTCCAAATAGCAGATCATATTTATTCTGTCCACCTCTTATTCCGAAAATCCTATCTCCACTCCTTTTGTCGGCCTTAATATTATTGACACCGGATACGCTTGTGAAGCCTTGAAGATCATTCGGGATGAAGAATGTAAGGAGTTCTTTAGCGTAGTCAGTTTTCACTACTACACCGTCCACTGAGGGTCCGAAAGCGGTTAAATAACTTGGTGTACTAATTTCTGCCGACATTAACTCTTGGAGTGGAACTTCTCGAAGGCAGTCTACTATTAGTTCGTGGTCTTTTACAATGTCTTCTGGTAGGGTGCAGTTGGATTGCTTTGCGAGTTGGACGGAATAGCTAACGGGATCTTCTACTAATGCCCACGAGCTCAATGCTGAACCAGATAATAAGATAGCTCGGTGGAAAAGACCTAAAATATGATTTATTAATTCAATTTACAATAATGAAACTAAAATTATTTAAAAAAAATATTTTGTCAAAATAAATAAGTGAAGAATTTCTTAAATAACTTTAATATATTTTTTAAGTTTATGTAGCATTAATATACAATATATTATAGATAAAATAAATGATTTTTTTATAAAAAACGTATAAAAATTACACATTAAATCAAATTTTCATACCATCACCACACTAAAGCCGTATTTATATATCGATCTTACGACTGATATTATAAATTAAACGGTATCTCAAGATCGGACTCAGACATGAGAGACTTGAGATACAGGTCTTAGTATTTATTTATATACATATTACAAAATGACATCTAACACAAATTAAGCAATCACTACTAACCAGGAACAACAGTCGGTGATATCATCAAGAAGTTTATACAAGCGGCCCCTGACCCATGCCCCAGCATAGTGACGTTACCCGGGTCGCCTCCAAACAGCGCTATGTTCTGTTGTACCCAATGTAGTGCAGCTATCTGGTCCATCAGCCCGTAGTTTGCGACCCTCGCCTTCAAATGAGGTATCGGGTTTGCGTTTAGGAAACCTGAGAGGATAGTTTAAAAATTTATGTTATTGAAGGATAAAAAAACGTGGCTGGATATTTAAGATATTTCAACACCAGAGCGAAGATATCCTCGAGTGGAAGTAGAACCCACAATCGTTTACAGTAACACTTTGCGCGACTGTGCCATGACTGGCCTTGATATAATAGAGATTATAGTTATAAATTAACAGTTCTGTATTTCCGTTGTTATTCTTTTGTGTAGGACACTTCGTTTTCTACTTTGCAAGACATTGTATTTACAGCAGTAATATAATAAATATGGTATAATAGTTAATTTACTCTGCTAAAGGGGAAAACAAGACAATTTTTCGTCTACTTTGCAGTTATAGCATATCAGACAAGTTCAATATAAATATTTAGTCTGTTAAGCTTCATAGTTTCGCTCCTTATCCCACATAAATATAAGAGAAGACAGATGGAATTTTTGTACCCTACACACCATTTTGGTGAATTCGCCACGATTGTCAACTGGTCATATTTGATTTTTTAATGAATAAATAAATTAATGAGCGTCTAATTGTTATATATATATAATTATTCTAATATGGGTGTGTGAGCAGACATGGAATGTGGGGTTCTACAAGAACAGAATGAATAGATATTTATTAGGCAGTGTATCACTAAGCGGAATCAACGCTCTTCAAGCGTGATACAGTCAAATGCAAGCCTGTTTCATTATAAAAAAAATATTGTTAACGTAATTTATTCCCCGAAGTACAAATCGAACCCATAACCCTCTCACTTACTTGAATATTACACTGTTTGAATAATTTAAGTTTCTCTTGCTTATAAATTAAGAATAGGTTATATGCTATTTTGTTTCCATATCAGTTTTATTTTTCTTGCTCTCAAATGTATTTATGCATAGCCCTCGTGAGATGGCTTTGTCACGTTTCACTTTGACTAATTAAATATTCTTGAATAGCTTTTCTACGCCTCCACTAAATTACGTATACTCTGCTCTTTTTTTTTATATAAAAAATTTAATAATTAATATTAAACCTGTCGCGTTTACAGTCATACATTGTGCGCCTGCGCCACGACAGTAAAATAAATTGTGAAATATTGAAATATATATAGTTCATAACATTTTTTCTAAATGTAAAACTCAACTACACGGCCTTGTCCCACTCACTAACTAACGCGCTATTCGTTATATTTATAAATAATTCCCTTTTCGCCGTGAAATACTCGTGGCTACGTTAAATTTCATACAAACAACAAGTTAATCGAACATTTTGCAAACAAATATTAGTAAAGCTTAATCCTAAACTACAATTTACATATATTATTTTAAGTCAGGGCCATGAGCTTTGCAAAACAAATTTAAATTTATTTATATTTAGATCGTTTTCTGTCTAGAATAACAGTTTGAGTGTGTATTTTCAGCTTTACACTGTGTCTTGCATATTGCAGGGTAAGTAGAGGGATATCACCCTCAATTTTCGAGACTATCTTATTAGCATACAGAGAAATTGAAAACAAATAATTCGTTAACCCGGTTGGGAATCAAGCCCATTACTGTTACCTTTACAGTCATACGCTGCGTCGGCCTCAATGTACTCTTAGAATGTGAGTAATGACTGACAAAACTGACAGTTTCCTATTTAACTCCACGATTTGAAAATGCGTTGAATACAATTTTTCTCCATCAAAAAACCAAAAAAATGAATTCAAAAATTTCCAATTTTCTTTCAAAAAAAAAAAATGAACAAAAACAAAAATTACCTAATATGCCAAGCCGATAGTTGATCGTTATGACGACCAAGCCGGCGTAGCTCGACAGCACGGCGCCGTCGTACACGTTGCCCGAATTCCACTCAAACGACTCGCCGTGGATGAACACAACCACCGGATACTTCGCTTGAAGCGTCGGTCCAACTGTGAAGGGAAATTAGTTTTTAGTTATTTCTTGATAAATTACAAGCTAAAAGCGTAAAATCAGTGGTTGTGGGTACGATTTTCGCGTTGGGTAACCATACATATATACATATAAAGATTATATATTTTATAATTTATAAAATGAGATCACCGATTTTGCTCAGATTCATCAAAGAAATGTTCGTAAGTATTTAATAGAGTGTAGTGGAGACGAATTCGGCTGCCGGTTGTCAAAGAAGTAACAGTGTTGTGAAAGTGCTTCCAGTTTTTAATACAATACGAGTGCAAAAAACCCATGTTGACTTTAAAACGGCAATAAAACAACAGCATAAAGCCACAAGGTACTGATTTTACGTTGACATCACGTAAACAAGTGGAAAAAAGAGAAAAATAGCAAGAAAAAGTGTCGGGTTAAAAGTTTGAGGTTATAAAAACCATAAGTAACCGAACACGGAAACATACGTCAACTTGACATTTTCCGTAGTACCAACATCAGCGTGCAAAATACTTCGTTCGGAAACGCAAAAATTATTACGTTTCATTTCACGTAAAGTACACTCAAATACCATCATGGACAATAAAAGCATGTCAGAAGATAATATGTCTAAGTTTTTACATATGATGAAAATAGAATTTGAAAAACAAACTGCAACAATTACACAAAAAGTTACTGACAGCGTAATGAATGCTATCGATGATAAATTGCAACCTATAATTGAAGAAAATAAAAACTTAAAAAGAGAAGTGCAATTATTGAATACAAAAATAAAAAACTTGGAAGAGGCGAACAGAAGAAACAATTTAATACTACATGGAGTTACAGAAAAGGAGAAAAACTACGAAGAACTATTTAAAATTTTAAGCCATACCTTTAAAATGAAAAATATTTCCCTTAAAAAGTACGAAATTAATAGATTTCACAGACTGGGACGTAAAGAGGAAGGAAAGACAAGACCTATACCAATCGCCTTCAATTCCTATCAGAAAAAAATAGATGTTTTGAAAAACAAAACAAAACTGCCCGACCAAATTTACATAACAGAAGACTTCTCAAGGGAAACACTAGAACTTCGTAAAAACCTACAACAACAAATGAAACAAGAAAGAGACAAAGGTAATAATGTATTCATCAAGAGAAATAAGCTGGAAATAAAGAGTACAACAGCTACTGAAAAAAGGAAAAGAGAATCCTCCTTGTCCCCTGCAAATATCCAAACTCCTAATCGCTTCAAGGAAGGGGTTCATAGCATAATAGCACCACCAAAGTTGCACAAAACGGATGCGTTTGCTTATATGAGAGCTAGATCTCCGTCACTGACGGAAAAAAACACTCACCAGCAAACAATATAGGATTACGAAGACACCGGGAACGAAAAAATAAACACTGTAGAAAAAACACATACTTAAAACAACAGATCCCCAATACGGTTGGTCACCGTGGGGTGATAGACCAATACCCCCAAAAGCTCGCAGTGCCGAAAATCAGGTAAACAGCTGGAGTAACCTGGAGGAGGTTAACCCATGACAGGGGAAAATGGCAAGCTTTAGGGGAGGCCTTTGCGGGAACGCAAGACAATTAAGTTACCGGTGTCAATAAAAATGGAAAAGATACTCAATTTATGTAACTACGTATTAAGATAACTCTTTATTGTAAACTACATTATTAAGTTTACTTTTAGATAACATATTAATAATTAATTGTTAATTAAGGCTATAAATAAATAAATAAATAAATAAATAGTGGAGACGAAATCGTTTATGGTATATTTCTCTTTGATTTCCAATAAAATGTTATATATAAAGGTAATAAATTTAAAAAAAAATCTCATCCAGATCATCCAGAGATTGGAAGAGACTTCAGGTAACTTATTGAAACCTATTCCAACGGTGTTTCTATGTTTATTTCAGTAGATACAATTTAAATTACACGTCGAGTGTTGGATATATGGAGTCTATTTATTATGTATGATATCTTTATGCATTTACATTGGAATATCCGATTGCGATTTTGAATTGATAAGGACTTTGTTGATAAGATACTATTTATTGCATACAATAGTAATTGCTTACTGTAACATTAATTGTTACACAAATATGGTCGTTTGGCGTATGGTCACATACGTGCGAAGATTGTGGAAGCGATTCCCACTGGGAGGGATAAAATATTCAACGTTATCTTGTCTTCGCTCTCGTTGTCTCGTGTTGACGCAATGTCTCCAGAACTTGACAAAAAATGGGAAACGGAGTGTCTCAACACTAGGTTCTTTCTGCCTATTCTGCTAGAGTGAGACAGTGTGAAGCAAAAAAAATGGATGTCTTACATTCTGCTAATACCAAATAATATATTTTTCTGGCATAATCCTATTCACCATAACCATATCTACATAATACATTACCTGACCTGACACTAAAATCAATTCGCTTATCCCATAAAACACGAAGAAATGCCTTGAAATAAAAGGAATCACAAAAACTTCGACTTGAAGCGAGCTCAACAAAGACCTACCTTTTCTTTAGTATCACAGTTCTAACTCGACCCAGATACGACTAAACAGAAAGCTGTATAGGTATCTTGAGCTTTCTCCGCCTATTCTCTGTTCTTATTTATGCTATCAGTGTTTCACATGACAGATTCGAAACGTAGAGCATATATCCCCGCTTTGGATTCAATCCAAGCAAATGAAATATGTTTTTCTCATTGAATACGAATGAAAATGTTCATATTGTTTTGATTGTTGTGGAGTAACCGGTTGTGGTGTGTTCAATAATTGATAACAGTATTATTTATTTGGGAGAGCTTTCAAAATAACTGCTTGGGACGTCGTTGCGCAGTAATAAGGTGTAGAAGCGTAAATGCGACGATTGTGGGTTAGTCTCACCCGATAAACGAATAATTATGCTCTTGTAACAAGGCGAGTATTATGTTAAATGTCTCGAAAATTCGGCAGAAAGTGGAGAACGTAGTGTTTTAGTATTAGATTTTCTGTTTACTGTATATATATATATATATATTTATATATGCTTGAGCTTTATATCGTTGAACAATATTCATTTTAGATATACAAAAATAATATGAACAATTTATTAAATTCACTCAAATCCGCAATAAATCAATGAAACAAAACGATAGATTTTTAAATGATAAACACAAAAAACACACATATTTTTTCATTGCACCATCTGACATGTCGGAGATTTCAGTAATAAAACTTTATTATGGGGCGGGCTTACTGAATATGAAATACCAATAAATTCAATACGGCCCCAAAAACAAGGACGTACAAACTTTTTAAAAGCCCGGTAAAAGGTTTTTTTTGTTTGTCATCATGTTGTGACGCATCATCTGTATATGAAGGGATTGTGCTAAGATTCTTTTTATCTTTTTCAGTAGATAATAAAAAAAGGGTAATGAGTTTTCATGCGGGGTTTCACTTATAAATAAAGAAATTCAAGAGGAAGATTCAATATCGAATTATGAGTTTCTCTCGACTTCACCAAAATTCATGTTCACTGAAGATGTAATTCAAGATCATGGTTTAGCTCGACGATTTTTCTACGTACAGTCTACGTATATTGGCAAGTCAGAGTACCTTTAACACCTTAGGAGCGGACGGCTACATAGCCCAGTCCGATCGACGGCGTAAGCCGAGGTTCGAGTCCCGCAGGGGGCGCCCTTACGGCCGTCGGCATTCCCTCACAGGCAGCCAGTCAATGCCTGCATTATTCTGGGATAGAGTACCCTCTTCCCCCCCCCACCGGTTTCGCTGTAAAGGCCTCCAAGGCCAACAGCAATAATATCCATTCCGAAAAAAAAAAAAAAAAAAAAAAAAAAAAACGGCTACATAGAGGCGAGGGTTCAAATCCCGGTGCGTTACTTTTTAATACGTTTCCTAAATAAGTATTTATATCTTTTAAATCTTAAATACTTATTTAAGGATAATTCCATCATTTTTCAAAGTCAAATAATTTAAGTTTTTATTGTTTGACTCAAGATGCTCTGAATTCTATCTGTGTAGTTTTTAATTCATATTTTTAGTTTTCAATAGATGCTGTGTTTTTTTAATGAATTTATTTATTTTAATATATATTTTGTTATTTATTTTTACTACTAAAACTGGCCTAGAGGCCTCTCTGGCCTCATCATCACCAGAGAAATCTATTATTTATTTCATTTTTATAAATAATGATTGGAAAAACCGGAGAAGTGGAATAATAATATAAGAAAATGAAATATTGTATTTTTTAACGACATCTACAGCCCAAATACATCAACTCTGAACCCTTATTAACAAGCTCCAATCTATAGATGGCATTAGTTTCTATACAATAATTTTTTTCGATTCAAAGTACTGGAGTGCCACCCCCGTGATATACATTATAAGCAAGCTCAATATATACTAATCCACGAGGTTAACAAGGAACCTAGGGTTAGTGTAAATAATTCTATAAGGAGTCTACAAGGAGACGCAATTTCCTTCACACCGCTAGCCTAGCTCGTATCCTCATAGTGTTTTAATAGAAACGTATTTGAATTTCACTCACGTTTACGCACGATTGTCTGAATATTGGATAGTAAATACTGAAGTACTATATATTTACAAAGAAAAATATTTTTGGTGATTTATCACTCTTCTTCTTTGTAATTAATTATTTGATAGTGAATGTCTGATAACATGATTTTAAAATTGTAACAGCTAAAAATGTATGCTTAATTAATATTATATAATAAATACAATTATCATCATACAATACTTTGTTTTTCACTCAGTCTTTTTGTTTTTTTTTTCGTTCCTATGGAATAACAATGAATTTTTTTGGCAAGAAAATGCTATTTATATTTTTGTTTCACATATATTTTTGTGTTTAGAATGGCCTCGTCTCCACTATACTTATATACATATAATAATATATAAAGACAGCAGTGGCACGGTGGGATAGAGTTTGACTGTTCACGCGACCATTGAGGTTCGATCAATCGAAGTGGACATAATTCTCCATTCTGGTATCAGAAATGCATATAAAAATAAAATACAGAATTAAAAGAACACCAGGTCAAACAAACATTTGTCCTTCCATCGTCAGTTGTCCCACTTAGAGTATTTCCAAGCAAAATAAACGTAGAATTGTACATCCACAGCGACATACCGAACTTCTCTATAAAAACATAGTCTTCATTTTTAAGTGCTTTAAAGTTGTGAGAAGCATTCCATGTACAAACGATAGAAAAATAAAGTTATTTATTATATTTTTATTCAATACTAGCGGCCAGCCTACGGCTTCGCCCGCTTCAACTACATAATTATTCATTTAATAAAAAGAATGGACTAACAACTATAATGACTTTTATATGTTAATTAATTATCTAATGTGATGTTTTTACTACATTGTCGTAATTTTTATAAAAATTTTTGATCGTTTTGAATTTAAAAATACGACCAATGAGGAAAATTGACCAACTTGATAATTATAATAATATACTTAGAGCATTGATACATAAAGCTATTATAATATATTGTAACATTATATATTTTTTACAACTCTATTCTTAATTCTTTAAAAATCTAATCTTAAATATGCTGATTAATTTACACTTCTAGAACCAGCCTTAAATGATTAAAATTATTGATTTGGGTAAAAATTCATAATATTCTGTGTAAAATAACAGTAATGACTGCATATTAACTCTTGTACAGTGTTAAAATTAGTTACGTGTATTATTAGCTTAATGTACAATTAGTTAATATGTTGTTATTATAGAGTACACATAGAAATAATGATTTTGTGTATATTTATTTCCAACGAATATTTTATAAAATATGTAATAAATTCTTATATTTTGATTCAGAATATCTTACAAAAACTGCTCGCGTCGGCTCGAAGAGCCCATACTATGTGATAAAGATTTGTCATAAGCATCGTCGAATAGCGAAGGTGAAAGCGAAGTAGAACCGAAATATCTCGTACCCAGATCAAAATTCAGACAGCGAAATTATGTTGACAACAAGTCATCTTTTTATTTAGAAAGAAAAAATTCTACCAAATGTAGCAAATATATAACCCCCCCCCCCCATCCCTCCTTATCCTGATACTGTCGCAATAGAAGTCATAAAATTATAAATTAGTCATTGTTAGTGAAACTAATTAAATGTCATAAAAGAGAACTACAGATACAACCGTGTCTGTCGTTCTTTTTCAATCTAGACAAGTTCAACTGAACTCGTCTAGATTGTTGAGACTGAGATTTTCAGTTTTCGATGAATTCTGGAGACGTTGTGTGGTAAGTGCTGGAAATTAACGTCACGACCGGCTTCGTTACCAAAGCGAGGAAATAGAAATATTAAAATATTTCATTACCGGAGTTCAAACTAGATTTACGTTAACAATTTGTATTGTATACAATAACACGAAAGTAATTGTTGTTAGTTTTAAAAATATTTAGGTAAATATTTATTATATTTCGGACTTTTAAATTTGATATGTGATGCGGAATGTATAAATCTGTGAATTTCTAAATTTATCTCATGGTGATGGTCACTTTAGATTTTTCCCGTATGCAGGGACAGGATATTTGCATGTTGAGCGGCGTTACTCAACGCCGCGCTTCGACTACCAGAAAATTGCAGATTAACGGCACAACCGTCGCGCACAAGCTTTCCAACTATCCCACATCGGCCTCTAACCTCTTGTTGAGTTAGGAACGGAAAGGAACCCTAAAAACTATTCTATTTATGAGTGACTGACAGATAACTTACAGATTCAATTATTAGGGAGTGTAAAGCAAGCACCAAAAAAAAATAAAAAAAAAAAGAGAAGAATTAAATTCTCCATTTTATATCTTAAAGTTCAAAACACACTCTACATTCCATTCACAAGCCATAAGTGAAAGAATAAACCTAACAATAATATACGTATTTCCTAATTGGTTAGCTCCAGCACTCCCAACCGTACAAATGTAGGTCGTGACGTTGATATGTTCCACATTTACATGCAGATGAGTCGCAGCGACTATATCTCGTACTATCTCGTACTATCTCGTTGTGGTGCTCTATATTAAATTTTGTGACTTGCCTTTGACAAGGTTAGTGGCGTCTTACTTTATCTGTTTATGACCATTTTGGATGTTTTGTCACGTAATACACATTGTCTGTAGTTAGGGGGAGGAGGAGGAGGGGAAGAGGGAACGGGGGAGATTAGAGAATTTTGGTGTTAGTGTCTCCGTGCCTTGCCTGTTTTACGCAGAGTACAGTGTGGAGTTATAAAAAGTATATTTTTCCACGTTAATGAAATATTTCAATAAAAAAATTACAAGTGTGAACAATTAAAATGAACGAACAATGTTTTGCTCGAATTCCATTACTAAACACTAAACAATAAATGTCATGAAAATCTTGATTTGCGGAAAAAGCTTGAATTATTTTCGCTTTCTTCTCCGAATATTAGCAAAGGTCACTTTAAAGTTACAACCATTGCATTTCCATTGTTTAACTACACTATGACAGCCTCATAATATAACTTTTTCTTATAAATATGTATGAGAGGCCACCGTAGCGCAGTCGCACAGGGTTTAACCGTAATCTCAACGGTTGTGGGTTCGATTCTATAAAGGGGTTGAACTATTTTTATTTTCTCGCATTGCTAGAAAAAGTGCAAGTGATAATAATCATGAAACTACGTGTTAAGTTTTGTCATTCTATACGTAAAGTTTTGAAAATTTAATGGTAAGTGGGAAACGGAGTGACTTGACAATACCTATGTTCTACCTAACCTGCTATGTATGGTATGCAGCATTGCGCTAAATATACTGTTATAGACTAGACTGAATTTATTTCTCAGATCCCGACTAATCCAATTTCCTGTTCTTAATAAACCCTCTATAAAGTGTATAACGCGTGGAAATCGAGGTGTTGTAAATTATCACATACTAAGATCCTTCGCGATAAAATACGTAGTTTTTTCAAATATGAAAATATCGTTCGTTCTCTATTATTTTTTATATTTAAAATTGTGTTGTTCAAAGAATTACTTAACTCAGACTTTTTTTCTCCTCTTTCCACTCCAGCGATCAACATCAAGACACTTTGCACTGAATTCTGGGGGCATTGCGTGTTGACAGGCAGAAAACAACACCATGCACTGTCTCGTTACCAGAGCGAGGGAATGAAAATATTGAATAATTCATTTCCGGTGGTAGGAGTCGAACCCATAACCTATGGCGTTATAATTCGCACGCCTGTACCTATGCGCTATGACTAGCTTTTTAACATTTACACGACATAAATATTAAAACTAGACTTTTTGTTGCTGAAAAATAGGCAACAAGATGAAAAATTTTCCCCAAAGACCTTGACTTTAATATGCTGTAGCATCATACACCACTCGTCGTACTAATTACTCATTTTTAACTAAAAATCGTACAATTTTCATAGTAATAGCAGCTTTTTATAGTTATTTTGTATGCCAACATGTAAAAACATGCACATACATGTAAATCTAGAACGAATCAACGTCACGCCACTCATACATCAAGCGTTAGTTTAGAGTGCTTTGTAGTCAACCAATTACATGAGAGCGTTTCCCGTTGTTTTAAAGTTTCAAAAACACGTATTTAAAACATGAAATTTTAACATAATATTTTTGTAATCTTGACATATTTTTCGCATAACAAGATGTCAGAGAGAAGATAGCATCACGACACTGGTATTCGCTCTCTGCTGCAACTCAAGGCGTTGGTATATATGACGGAGCTCAACGCTGCACTTTGTTGTATCGGAGTTGGGAATCAAATATACTTTAAATATTAGGAATAGACGTCACGTGCCACTGCGATATAATGGCGATATAATAAAAATGTACCGCGCCTTGAAGTTTCTACAGTATAACTTAAAATATATTTGAAGGCCTTTGTTTATTTTTTTTGCTTTTGATTTATTTGTTTTCATTATTAGAGTATTCATCTCAGATATAATGTGGAAATCTCAAGAGAAAAGTCTATAATTTTAGCTTCACGTGGTACCCGCACTTAGCAGGGTAGGCAGAGGGAACCTAGCGCTTTTTACTTGCATACTTACTCTCGCATACATATAAAAAATATATATATTGAGGAATAAATCTAAAATCACATAAAATAGTACTAGATTTTCTTTTTCTATCTTGCAACATGTAAGATAAAGCGTATAACGCAAAAATAATGTAATTCCACATTAAAAACCAAATAAAATTACAGAAATCTCATTGAAATGAATCGATGAAACAATCAAAAATCTTCCGTGTTTCCATTTACTAGGACAATGGAACGCCAAATATTTGCAGCGCTGCCGTTATTCTTACTTGAGGTTGAGATTTAAGTAAAAGTAATAACTTACAGCCTCACTCAGGCGGTACAAAAGATCTTTCTTATGAAACTATCGTAGCGGACGGGCATTATGAGGTGTGATTAAAACTGTTCCACCGAAATTCCAAAGGATTTCCAATATTCCATTGACGTAGAATTAAAATTTAGTGGACGTTAATCATTGTGATGTATTTTTCTATAAAATTGAATCCACAAGTTATGGGAACAATTTCTATAACTTTGGGATCTTTTATATTTCAGAAATCCACTACTCAATGTGCAATGTCTCAAAAATTAAGCAGAAAGTGGGAAACTGAGTGTCTAAATAATAGTGTCCCTCTGCCAGCCTTGGTATACGCTGGTAAAAGGGAAAAACTCAAGGAAAAATATATATTCAGATAAAATATTGTAACGAATGGACAACCCCGATAAATTATTGAAAAGTTAGAAGTTCGATCGATCGAGATCAATTTATCTATTACTTACTGAATATCAGTAGTAATTAAAAGGAAAAATAAAGTTAATAATAATAATTACATTTTTAAATATTTTTATTAATAAAAAATACACATTGAATTATTTTCATTACCCAATCTTTGAAACATCCTTTCATTTTATGAGAGTGGAGGATACTCTGATTTGACATTATGTTATTTCAGACAAAACCAAAAACAAAGAGGAAGATTAGATTGATATGCGAATAATAAAAAGAGATCCAAAAGATGGATACACATAGGATAAACAGAGCAGATCGTAAAAAAATCTATTAAAGACGGTTCGAGCGGTAATTGAACCCACAACCCTTGCATTTACATTCAAATTCTACTTGTATATATTATATTCTATTCAGCTATTTCCACGTCAGCCAAGAAATACACAAAATGTACTCTTTACATGCACAATGAAATATAATGACGTCGAAATTCAAGCAACGGGCTGCCATTGTGTCGCGTTCCGTAATTTATGAACGAAAGAGAATTGGTCTGTTGCATGAACAAAATATTATAAAACTTTTATTATTTGCTCAACAACAATTACGGATGAGACTAAAATTTATGGCAGGATAATTCTTACTGCTATCCGAGACTGATATTTCTCTGTCCCAATTTATTTTGATGAATCTGTTGAATGAATACTGTCGTTGCATAAATAATACAATTTTGTTGATTTTTGGAAAATATAATCTTTAAGAAGTTGAATATAATTTACGTTGAAATGTGTTTTGGACTATTTGGTTAAACTTGTCACTGTTCTTTCTATATTCTTTTATAACCTTAACATTTGTTTTTCTCTTATATCCATATTTCATACATATATCATAGTAAAACATCGTAATAATTCAACTGACGTATAAAATACGATAATTGTATTGCAAACTTTTGTTAATATAATATATATAAAAAAGAACTTTAATCCCAAAAACTCTTAACTTATATGAGGTGTTCGTGTTAATTCAACTAAAATAGTGTCATAACAACTGGTTATTAAATGATCAAATCAGTGAATGAAAATTAGTTTTGTCATAATTTTTTATAAGCAGAGGGAACCTAATAGGAAACGCCTATTTTCTGCCGAATTCTGGAAACATTACGTGTTGAGTGGCGCACTTCGCCTCAACACCAGAGCGAAGAAATGGAAATATTAATTTAATTTACTATTTCATCCCCTCGAGTGGGGATCGACCCTACAACCAATCAGTTTTACAATCACATTTAGTGCCCATGCATCACGGCTGACCTCAATATGTCTATATAAACATATTAAAAGCATTAGAGCAAAAACTGCAAGGGTTAACAACTTTACTTGATCTTAGAAACCTTTCAAGTGTAAATTCCCGCAATGTGCCCCACATAACGGTAGAAATACGACACTTATAATGCGAACTATCTTAAAGCCTAAAGTAGAGCCAATAATGTAATGAAAAATAGTAGAGTCTACAACAAATTGCTGTATAAATAGTTTTTTCAATAAGAGATATCCCAAGAGATATCCAATATAATGGTTTCCCAGATTCTTAATTTGGGGCATTGAATTATCACCATGTAGGGGTGGACAGCCTGTGCGGTACACAGTGTGATAAAAATCTTCAAAAGAAGTTTTTAAGTTCAGCCACTCAACACACAACACCAGAATACGTTGCAAAGCAGGGAACGGAATGTCTAAGCATTAGGCTCCCAGGTGCCGCCTCCTCTGCTGTTTTTAGGCTACAGTGTGTAAATAAAAAAATCTTTCATGTATTTTTCAAATACACCATTACAATATTTACAATAAAGAATGCGACACTAGGATTTTTTTTGTCTATAATAAAACATGAACGTGCCTATCCAAGTGAATAAGCATCACGATAGCTACCTAGCAATATAATATATCACTTTTCTCGAACCTTGGAAATGTTTTTTTAACCATAAATATTGTCTACCTCAGGAAATGATAGATATATCGCATATATGCAAGTTATATCGAAATAGCAGTCTTATTGTACTACAGCATTCATAATAAATAGTACTAGAGTAGAAAAGATTCATTTTGATTAGAGTAGAAGAAGAACGTGACCATCCGAGTGGACGAATTCCCGATAGCGCCACTTGTGAACGTTTCAAATGTAATTGTGCGTTACGGTATATCGATATCTAGTTGTGGAAATAACTTAGAAATACAAGTGAAAAACATGATATGTGAAGAATAGAAATGTTAGACGTTATATTTGTGAAGTTATTTATTTATTTCTATTTTGTATCTTCACGCTTTACCCTAATATGGCGGGATAGGGAGAGGGAACCAGGGGGTTTAGTGTTAGGACACTCCGTTCTTATTAAGATATTTCGGTTTTTTCATTTTTGGCGAGTTTGCGCGTTATTTGGCGGAATACAACGCACCGTTTTGCCATGTTACCTGAGCCACGACCGCCATGATTGAAAAAAAAAGTAGATTTTCCTGTCTTTAAGTGTTTTTTATTTCAAGCAGAGAGTAAAATTTCTTTCTATTTAACCCTAGATTCAGATAGATAAATATACTTCTCTCATACATCCTCAACTAAAATAATTCGTATAGCGCCTGGCGGAAAACAGATGCAAATACATGGGTCTCAGAACCTTTTTAATACGACATAAGCTCCATTTGGCGTCAATAGTCTTGGCACGTGGTTCTACGTGTCTGAGATATGAAAACAACTTATTGAAAGTATTCAAAGTATTAATCGTAATGTGACTATCGACAATTGGTTCAATCATTAACAAATAATAATATAAATTACCTTGAACTGGAGTATAAATATTCATATATAGACAGTCTTCACTTTGGTTTTTCAATCGGGGCAGTAACCTCCTCAAGTACTCTAGTCGACCCTTCGGCATTTTTTCAAGAGTTAGCGTCTCATTGGAGATGTCTGGCAAACGTTGGGGGCACACCGGTCCCATTTGGTCTACTGTCTTCACGTCATCCCAAGGCGCTGGTGCCCTTGTGGGTGCGAATCTAATAAACATAATATGAGTTATTATAATATAGATATTTAATTAAATGTAACAATTATGATCGGGTATGATATGGGATAAGTACTGATTGGTACCTTGTAAGTAGTACATTAAATTAATTCTAGAATTATACGCTTCATTTATATATATTATGTATTTTATAAAATGGTAAATATTGATTAGATAAGTAAATCAAGTCAACTTCACGCTGTATCCCGCTCACAGCAGGATAGGCGTGTAAAGGAACCTAGTGTTGAGATACTCCGTCCCCCACTTTTTACCGAATTGCTTATTGGAGGCATTGTTTATTGAGTGGCGGAACTCAACGCCCCTCTCTGAATCGAGAGCACAGCGAAGAAACAAAAATATGAATGTACGTAAATATTTCATTTTCTAAAGTGGGAATCGATCCCGCAACCATCGCGTTACAGTTACACCCTTGTGCCTCTACGCTGACTAGAAAGATTTTTGTTATATAAATACATTATTTTAAATCTGTAAAGATAAAAAAAATAGAATTGTCCTAACTGCGCTCTGACTTTAATAAGAAATAGTACACTATTTCTTATGTCAAAATTTACTTAGAAAATATGATATTGTTTCTACTTCAATATGCTGCACACGTTCAACCAGTTCAAGACCCTACCGTAAACTATTTGTAATTGAATTGAAAATCTTGACGGCCGTGAATTTTACGTTATAAATTGAAAGGAAACTTTGTAAGTTACGTTTTTGTAATAATTTAATTTCCAATGGTAAGCTTTTCTTTGCTCTGTGTTGGTAGTTTCCATTTTTGTACTATTAAATATATACGTTTCTAGTTAGAAGAATTGTGATAATTGTGTGTAAAATCTATAAGATTTTATAAGTTTAATGTCATATTAAAAAATATTGATATAGGAGTTAAAATCGACAGTTTTATAACAAAAAATCTAACAAAAAACTGTAACGCTCAATTTAAAAAGAATACAAGTGTATTACATAATTTACATGTAATAGAATACAAGCGATTAGCCCTAATACGTACCTGTTAGACCCAGTGGGGGGCGTCGCGTACGGCACCCCCATGTACGCTTCAACCGGCTTCAAATACTTATGTTGATCCATGGGTAGTATAACACCTTGTAATTTACCGTACCTAGTCCCTATTATTCTAGTCCTTAACATAGAATTTCTACCTCCACTAAAATTGTTTCCACTAGAATTTGCACTCAATAACAGAACTAATAATATCACTAACTTGATCCTCTCTTGAGACTCTAATTTACATTTTCTCTTCAATTTACACTGAATATTCAATAAGAAGCATATTAATTTCACATGTATTAAATACTGCTTTATAGAATTGCATATATGTAAAGGCAGTTTGTGTAATGCCATCGTCATTATATATCACCTCCGCGGAACCATTGCCTTCATTAACTGCATCAGTTTTCATTGCATCTTGGGTTTTTGTTTTTGTTTTTTTCAAGTAAATCAATTTTGAGAATTTCTCCAGCGATGAACGTGAGTACACCTGAAACAAGAGGATAATAATTAAATACTGCTTCAATTAAGCTCAAATTGTCAAGAGTTCACTTAGGAATGGAGTTTGAATAGCAAATTTAAGTCCACTCACAGTTGGGGCATCAACCATTCTATAAGTTGTCGGACAAGTTAGCAGACTAATCAAATTGTTTCACATAAACAAAATGTAACAGCGAATTAACTGGAAATCGTAATTTATTAGACAAGTTTTGCAATTTTGGACACAATAACCGAAATATTCTAAACTATTTTGAACGGATCTATGATGAATAGGATACTTCTGTAGAATAATATTTATGACTATGGTTATGATATAATAATAAAGAGTATTTATAGAACCTAAACAGATTCAACTCTTTTTCAAAAATATATTAGACGGCACGACATACTATACTTATTAAAACGCATAAGACATGCGGAATATATGAGCTATTAGCGACTGAAATGTGGATTTGCCTCCTTATGTTTATTGTTAGGTTGTTGCCAGATTATATAATATACCTTCCTTTACATAAATAGTAGGTTACGTTTTATTCTGATATAATATTTCTGATCTGTATTAAACAATAGTCTATGGTAGAAATCTTGGTGGTTAAAGTTTTGAATTCAGTACGTACATATTATATATTTTTAAAAATACTTTCGAGGTGAAGCACGGCGTTGAGTTCTGCCACTCAACACGCAAAGCCTCCAGAATTCGGCAGAAAGAGGGAAACAGAGTGTCTTAACACCAGGGTTCCCTCTGCCTACCCTGCTGTGTGCGGGATACAGCGTGAAGCTTAAAAAAAAAGAACTTTAAGAGAGCACCTGCAATAGTCTCACAAAAGCTCATAATAACTCAACATAAATAAATAATTAGTTAAACAAGATAAAAGAATCTAAATTACAGAAACGCTTTGTTTGCTGTTGGTACCTGCTTTGAATGAAAATTTTAAAGAGAACCTCCGAAAACCGGAAACAATGTCCGGGGCTATACGCTCGTTATTGTTAATTTATTATGATAAAAAAAATGTACACACAAGAAAATTCAATATTGAAACTGTTATAAAATTTTACTCGTTTGTTTGCCTTATTTCAAACTAAACCTGATTCAGATTTATCATATTATTTTTATATTATCTTGTATTTTATATTCTCGTGAAGTTCTCTACTAATCAGCGGAGAATGGGAAACGAAAGTGTCTAAATGGGGACGGAGTGTTTCGACTCTCGTTTCCGGGGTCCCTCTAAAATTGACACAATAAAAATAAAATTAGCAACTTAAATAACTTTAACTATTTTAGAAATTATATACCACGAGGTAAGTATATATTTACATACAGCAAAACATGTACAAAATTTGCAGTATAGTTATGTTTTATTCTTTCGAACCCTTTTTACCGCACGTGTAACGTGGAATGCGATTATTTTTACTTATACCTTTGTATTTTTGAACAAAGGAAATGTTATTAAATAAAATATAGGGGTTTACCGTAATCCCTTTTAAAAGGCTTAAAATTTAATTGTATATATAACACGCAAGTTTTATCATATGGGTTTATGTATGAATGACTAAAACAGTTCAAGATATTAGTTTCACGCTGTATTCCACATGCAGTAGAGAGATTGGGTAGACAGAGATAACTTAGTGTTAAGACACTACATTTTGAGACATTGCGCGGAACTCAACACCATAGTTTGCCTCCTTGCCGGAGCGATTTATTGTACACCACAAATGGAAATAGAAGAAAATTACAAATTATACATAGTAAATGCACATAAAATTTTGTGAAGTACAAAAAACGGTCTTATCACTAATTAGCGATTCTTCCAGACAACCTTGAGGTTAATAGATATAAAAGGCGACACGATAGCTTCAATGATTGGTTAAAATGTATTATGAATTATTTCTATTATGGCGCTCTGATCAAAGACAAATCGCGGCGTTGAGTCTCGCTGATGAACACGCAATTTCTTCGAAATTGGCAGGAAAATGAGAAAATGAGTTAGTATAGACCTAACTCTAGGCTTACTTTCTACCTTGTTTTATACAGTATACACAAAATTAATGATTCAGCTCTACTAAATATATGTGCTGGAAAAGAGGGTAATCCGAAAACTGAGTGCCGTTAAAGACTACGTCAGTCTACTATTCCAATTCACTTAAAGTACTTCCTCAATCTCTCTCTCTAAGTAGACAAAAATACCATAATGTCCAATACATCAAACAAATGCTAAATCGATAGACATCGCTCACTTAATGTTGAGAAAAATCGACAGAAGCTCGTCTTCACACAGATCTTATTCCCTCAGCCAACGTCTTCCTTATGACGGAATATCTCATTACGTATTCTCCTCAAGTGACACGATAAATCAATAACAAATATTATTTTGAAACGGTTCGGGCTGATGGTGGTATAAAGATGACAAGTCGTAAAACTATAAGAATATCAATCAAGTTTGATAGTAACGTATGCCTTCGTGGTCAGAATAGTTTTATTAATCGCTACCTTAAAATTGTTGTACGTTTTGTATCGAAAAATAAATAAAACTTTCATAGGGAACATTAATTACGTTTGGTCAAATATGCTACAATTACGAATTGAAAAAAAAAAAAAGAATTATTTATCCCTCAATCGAGAATCAAATCCACAAGTCGCGCTAACAGTCAAACTCTGTGCCGCGCCTCGTTTTAATTTAAATATATTACCATTGTTTAATCTTAATTAAAAAAGAACCTTCATTTTTGCTTTAAAAATTGAAATGAAAGAAAATGGTTTTTAATTAATTAAATATATATTTAACTTCATTATAATTAATGAAAAGTAATTACAAAGTACAAAGTGATATTTCTAAGGAGTAATAAAAATATAATGGTTTACTATTTATTGTGGAGATTTTTTTCCGCTTTTTTTTATTATATAATATGTTTTTTTTTATTTTTTTTATTGTACACTTTGATTTAGCATTTTTTTTTATAAATTGCGTGCTGGATGGCACCTATACATGTTTTAAAAGTAAAAACTCCACTCAAATTTTATATATTGTACACATTTTGTTTTACCAGAATGAACCAATGAGGAAAAATTATTTCTCTGAGCGGTCGAATAATAAAAATAATTGAACCTAATACGATCATCAGCAATCTTTACTGTTCCAAAGCGTTTCCTAAAAAAATAAAAAATTAAACAGCTTTACACTGTCGTGCATAAGTTAGAACAGGCAGAAGGAACACAGTATTAAATTACACCCACTTGCCATCGAATTTTTTGAGACGTTGTATTCATTTTCATACCCACGATCACCGATAAGAGCCCACTACCATGGCGTTACAGTCACTCCCTTGTACCCCTGCGCCACAACGTTCTCTAAAGAAAACTGAATAGATAATATCATATCATCCAAATGTTCTTTTACTCAGGGAATACTGGATTCTACTGAACAGCAGATGGTAGACTCTCCTAATATAATATAAATATGATCAATATTTAATACAGTCAAGACTCACGAAACGAGGCCAAGCTCGTTAAAACATAGAGAATAAATGAAAAAAAGATAAGAAGTGGTGAAAGCTCTAAAAATAATTGAATAGTTTCCTGTTATCTATAAATGTATCGGATATTCTCGCAATAACCCTTAATGGGTTTTGAATAACAATCGTCCGATGGATACCGTTACGATATTTGATTTTTCAACCACTTTTTTTTTGGACTATCCTCTCGACCCAACACCGCTTGACCGGAAAATTCAATTGCGAACATTTATTTTCAAATCCTATGTTTACTATTCCGTTATCCGTTATATCAATTTTCCGTGGATCCGTTAAGCCGATATTGTTTGGATGTAAAAAGATTATATTTTGACTTGTGATTTGGATTTTGGTTGAATATAACGCTTTGTGTTATATTTTTTTAATCTACACATCTAAAACAATTTCATTTTTGTTGTTAAAAAAGAAAAAGAAGAATATTCATCTCTTAATCAATTATTTACCTGAAGGGTGAAAAAATTATTAAAAATGTTCTCTTTTCTTCCGGCATCATTAGATCTCTGAAATTCTAACACTCAAGCTAAGAAGCCGTAGGAACATCACATGATATTAAACATGTAGCTTGAGGTTTTTCTCGCATAACAGAGATGACCTTGTCCTAAAAAACTACGTCCTCTAAATCCTGCTCGAATTCGAGATGTTTCGTGTTGAATAGTGAATTCTATGCCCCATTTTTATCTTATCACACCACATTTCATCTATCCAGACAAGATAAATTTATATAATTTAAATATTCTCCGAAGTGGGAATCGAACCCACACAACTGCTGTACTTACAAATAGTATTTTAATAAAATAATCAATATGAAATAAATCAGACCGAGGCAAACGTTCTATCTGAAGGCTGAGTGTGATTTAAAGTGACGTTTGAATAAGATCTATTGCTGCGAAATGTGGCGATATCCATAATTGATTTCCAATCATCCTACTCTTGCGCAGACTGACGCTTATTTGAAATAAATTTTTGAAAAATGAAAAGACCTGGAATTATTAGGAAAATTTATATTTTTGATATTAAAGATGTTTGGCAGATTATTTACAAGAAAATACACGCAGAAGCTGTAAACTATATGGTTTTGATCTCTATTGGGGGGGATTTCAATTTCCCAGCTTTTCTAAGATAAAGTTCGGCGCTTAGTTTCGCCGCTCAATTTAATAAATTTATATAAATTTTAGTGTAGGAAATTATATATAAGATATATACTGGATAGAAGAAAGAACTAAACAAGAAAAATACTTTCACTAAAAAAATAAGAAACTAACCTAAATTCTCTCATACTGTTAACCTTAAAACCTAGTGTACACAGTAAAATAGGCAAAGATATTTACAAAGTCAACATAATGACACGACCGCGCCATTTAGGTGTCAAAATAAAGAAGGGGCGTCTGAAACAACACTTTATCTAGAGAAAACCGTCTATTTACTTTAATATATCTTTTAGACCATTGTGAAGTAGGGATACAAACTGGAATTATAAAGCGACGGTTCTGTATTCGATTCTCAGGTTTTGAAATAAAATTATTTTAATTTCCTCGCTCTGTCAGTATGAGAAAATGTGGCGTAAAATGCCGCCACTCACCATTAAGACGCAAATCGAACCCATAACCGTCGTGTTTACCACACACCTGTATACACTTCGCCACAGCGGCCTCAATGTTATTAAATATTATAACTCAAACTTATAAAGCAATAAGCATTTTTAAATGTAAAATTCTTATATAACAAGTATGGCCTGAAGCAGGACGACTGTCTTCGCTTCGTTCTTCATATTTGTTTTAAGTTTATTTCTTATTTAGTTTTTTGTCTGTTCAACAAAAGAAAGTTGTATTCTAATCTATTCTTTAATATTATTTATTTTTATTTGTTATAACTTTGTACCGATAAAATATATGAAATAACATGTGGTTAGACATCTGTCTAACCACAATAGTGACGTTCGGATTTGTATAGATTCATTTTGTGGGTTTGTTTCCCACATGGGGGAATTAATTCTTTTTATGGAAAATAAATTCCATTCCATTTCAAAAATTATACTAAATCCGGCATTGAGTCCTGCCACTTAATATGCATTGTTTATATATTTGATCGGAAAGTAGTGAACGAAGTGTCTGCATATGGAACCTAGCGTAGGTTCTATCTGTCTATCCTGCTCACACCGGATATAGACAGAAACTAAAAGAAACAGCTATATTAAAATGTAATCCCAAAATATTTTCGCAATATAATATTAATTATTTTTATATATTATTATTATTTTATATTATTATATAACATTAAAACATGTCAATATCCCTCCAAACGGCTTCCACGTCACGCTACGAAGACAACGATTGTAAAGTAACGACGGATCGTAGAACAATTTAATTAGAATTTTACGCAAGAACCCATACGCGCTGTCGGCTGCCGTTGTAAACTTAATATGAGTTTGTTTAAGGAAGGAAACGTTACTCTCTTGAACCTAAGTAGTTACATCTTTTGATTAATTTATACGTATAATTATTAAGAAAATCTTAATACTGATGCGTTATGTGGTGAAGGGTACAAGGGTGTAAACGGAACGGGTTGTGGGTTCATTTCTCACTCAGGGAAATAAGGATAATTCAATTTAATCAGGAAAATTAATAGTTTTATTTGCTCGCTCTGTTGACAAGGAAATGCTTTGCCGGCGCTGGCTGACTGATGGTAACAGAATGGCTTAACACTAGGTTCTTAATTTCCCTCTGCCTACGCTGCTATACAGCGTCATATAAAAAAAAGAAAAGAAAAAAGTTTTAATACCTACACTTATGTTCTTATGTAATTTGAGTTATGATCAGATTTTGCTTGGACTTTTAGGTCTTGTAAGTAATAACAAGATTCAATTCCTTATGTTTCATAGGAGATAGATTAAATAAGATTTCTAAATGTTCAAATTGTATTTTATACCTGTCGTGAGAAAGCGGCACAGTACTTGACTGTAAACGCGATGGTGAGTGACGGTTTCACCTGTTTATAGAAAGCACTCGCGGCTTCGACAGCATAAACTAATATACATATTTATTAATTTACTAACCTGAATTATTTTAGTGTTTCAATTATATTAACTACAAGACTTATACATTAAATAATAAACTTTCAAGTAATTTTGTATTTTTTATCAATTTTGCAGTTAAAATATTTTAAATTAATATAACTCTTTTATATATGAACTGATTGGAATAAAACAGATCCTAAATGTTAAGAGAAACTTGCTAAAATATATGCACAAACGTACAGATAAAGAAAAAAAAAATCTTGGGATTTATTACATTAGTAAATTCTCTCAATAATATTTTATTCATATATAATGTGGAAACTTTCAGACAGCGATCAGTTTTGTATTACTATAGATTATCTCCTTATTCCATACGGGAGAGAAGGCAAAGCACGGCATTGAGCCCTCTACTCAAAAACCAATGTTTCGAAAGCCGGCCTCTCGTCAATATTAAATAAAAATAAATTATTATTTTTTTTTTATGGGAGAGGACAAGGCAAACGAGCGTTCGGGTCACCTGATGGTAAGTGATCACCGCCGCCCACAACCTTATGCAACACCAGAGGAGCCACAGGTGCGTTGCCAGCCTTTAAGGTGGAGATGAAGAGCACCGGGGCCCGGCATTACCTAATGCGAAACGCAATGGCAAGGGCCACTACTTCACGCCGGTTTAAGATGCCGGGGGTGGTATTAAATCCGGTCGAGTCTGCCAATGCGTGTTGCCATTACTGGCGACGTGACTCTTCCACACGTACTTTAGTCGCCTCTTACGACACCGACAGTACCAGGGTGATTCTATTCTAAGCCGGGACCACACAGCTGACTTCACCAGAGCGAAGAAATGAAAACATAAATAAATATTTTCTTTCCTCGAGTGGGAATCGAACCCGCAACCAGTCGATTGTGCAGCACAATTTGTACCACTGCGCCACGACCAGCCTCGAAAAAAATTAAAGGAAAACGTAAATAATATATATAAATAATTGATAGGGAACTCTTCAAAAACTCTTTTCTACTTAAGCGTAAAACTGACGATTTTTTTTTTAATTTAAATTTTTCTTAAAAAAAAAAATTCTTTCAAAAGACTTTACCTTTTAATTGGAAAGCTATCTTACGATATCGACAAAAAATCCGGAGGCCAATCAAAATGAAATTGAGGCGCGACTCACGTCTGGAACATAATTGGAAGCGTGGAAATGTAATTTAAAATGTTCAACTGTACTTTATTAGGTATTTCTTTGAGTGTTAGATGGTTTTTGTTAAGATTTTGAGGTAGTTTTTATTTTTGATTCTTAATTTTGATTTTATTGCGTGTTGAGTGGGGGAATTCAAATTCCATTCAATATTCCATTTCTACGAATGGGAATCGAACCCATGTTTACGGTTGCACGGTTGTGCTCCTGCGCCATGACTGGCCTCAACAAAGAGGTTATCTTCTATAAACAGTTAAAACCGTTTCTGATCAGCATAATGTCACCATAACTCAAGTTTTGCGTTCAATTTCCGCGCCGCTTGTAATTAGTAAACGCCCGCGGCTTCCTTCTTTCAAAGTAAAAATGTCTCTCAATGAGTTTGTCTGGATGTTTTTTTAGTTAATTAAGAAAAAATATCCGTCTTTTCGACTATTTCGTGTGAACAGAAGATTCTTGTGTGTGTTCGGAAGAGTGTGCTGAAAAGCAATAGCCTGGGTTATTACGCTGTAGAATTTGCTTGATTGAACGGAAACTATATTATTCGTTCTTTATTGTCAATCCGCAAAATGCAGGACAGATGGTACATAGTGTTCTGTTCCCATTAAGACCCTTGGCGCAAAGGGACAAACATACCATTGTCAACAAAAAGGGGGGTAGATTTAATTTTTTTTTAGTTTGGTAAGGGAAATCGCGGCTTTGAATTCCAGTATTCCACACGCAATATCTCAAAAATAGGTGGAATGTAGGGAGCGGAGTATTTTATCAATACTTTATGCGGGATACAGCGTGAAGCTAGTAAATAATATTTCCATATAATAATTTTTTTTTTTTTTATGGAAAAGGACAAGGCAAACGAGCGCACGGGTCACCTGATGGTAAGTGATCACCGCCGCCCACGACCCCGTGCAACACCAGAGGAGCTGCAGGTGCGTTGCCGGCCTTTAAGGAGGAGGTAAACGCGCTTTTTGAAGGTACCCATGTCGTATCGACCCGGAAATACCGCCGCGGGTATTATACAATGTATAAATATTAAAAAAACAAAAGTAATCTTAGAAGTTTTTATTAATTCTCATTAAATATTTCTTTCCAATTATTCAACTTGAATCCACAAGAGACTCTTAGTAAAGGTAAATTTTTAAACATTTTTGTCGTAAAAACTTTGCTTATGGGGCCCTAATTATTATTTCCTTTTGCTCAAAAATAATTATTAAGGTGTTTTACTAGTTTCGAAATATTATTGGAAATATTATTTATCTATTTAATATAATTCTCTATTAATTTCCAATAAAAAAATTGAATATTTTTATTATTATGAAAGTTAATTCCTCTGCCTACCTTAGTATGTGCGAAATACAGCATGTAACTAAAAAACATATGAAAACAAATACGTACGTAATATAGTTAAAAAAAAAACAACCCATCTTAAGCAAAAATAATAAACAAGTACCCACATCCATTTACTAACCAACCTGAAACAAGCCATTCGGCCGTAACAATAAATTTTGTAATAAGAAGTTTTCCTTAATATCTGTAAAAATCCTCAATTTGGCAAAGAAATGAGATCCTTTGGAACGGGTCAAGGAACAGTCGTCAGGGATACCAGTCAAAAGTTATGTTATGAAACGTCGCCATTGGCGTTTTATGTTTTGTTTTATGAATAAAGTTAATTAGTTTTAGAATTTCTTTGTAATATTATGTAAATTTTTATTTTATTTTGTAATTTTTCAGGTGTAAATGTATATTATAATACATTGAGTATAATACTTGGTTTAACAAAAGTATGAGTTTTTGTAATTTTTAACCATTTTCTAAGGAATTTCCGGAAATTCTCTCTTAGTGTTGTCCTTACATTCATTTAAGTACCTGTTTGCCTAATTTCAGTGTTATACTGTGAGTTATCTATCCGTTACTTAGTAAAGAATGAGTCTTGTATATTATAATAAATATATAGTATGTTATAGTTATGCTTAGCATCCTATAGAGAGAGAGATCACTTATTTCCTGAGTTCTTTGCGAGATTAGATTTCAATTATTTATATTTGATTGCTAAAAAATTACGACTTATAAACTGTTCGCCACGAGGACATATTTTAGATATTCAAGTGTCCGATTGAAAATAGTTATTTTAATTTATTATTATATGTATAATAATAACAAAATAAATAATTGGAAATAATATATTAAAAAAAAATAATCTTTAGAGAAATTAAATTGGCAACAGTTTGACCTTCCTCGTTCAGCGAATGAATAACACTCAATCACTACGAAATATAAGTAAATTCCACTTTAAAAATTATTTAAAAATTTATCCATTTATTTTAAAAAATATTTACAACCTAACTGAATAAATTTAAAACTGTCGTGAGATATATATTACAATTCTTGATACAACAAAAATTTGGCGCTTGTAGCGACAGCAAAAAAAAAACAAAACATTTACTACCAGTCGTAGTATTGCCAACAAAAGAAAAAAAAATACAAAAAAAATTGGACACAGTTGCAAGAATGATATAATGCTACATTTAGATAATAAATATTCCGTATCGACAATAGTGCCAACCCTAGTTTCGACACACTTTTATTGCTACGACCCCATTTCGACCAGCTAAGCGGTTTTTAGAGAATGAAAAAAATATATATTTTATATAATATTTTTTTTGTACAACCTAGTGTCAGAAAACTCTGTTTTATACTTTTTGCGAGACACTGTGGATTGAGTGGTGGAACTTAACTCCGCTTATTATACCAGAGCTACCCACTTGGAAAGAATTAATTAAATCTTTTTTCTCTGTTCTGATAGTTCCACCATTTAACATCTTCTGACAATTCAGTAAAATTTCCAATAATTTGGAGCTTGGGCGGAAAGTAGAGAACGGAGAGTATATATAGAACTATCTATCTAAGAATCGAAGTATAATAAAACACGGTGTAAAGCTAAGAAAATATTAGTATTTAAAAACATATTATAATGTATGTATTATATTAAACAATACACTCAAATTACAAAAAGATTCCATTAGACGAACAAAGAAAGTAGAATGTAGTGTAGAATTTCTATTGACTTGTTTTAATAATTTCTAAGCGCGCCGTAATGGCGTTGCAGGTTAAATGACACGTTGTATAGAAGAGTATTAACAGTATTATATTATATCTAATATGAAGAATACCGTATCTGAAAGTCTTTACAATACTAGTTCTCGCACGTAACATTGTCCTGTATAGCATCATAGGCAGAGGGAACCTGGGTTTTCACTATGACAATTCCATTCCTCACTCTCCGCTGAATCTTGGTGGTATTTGTTGATTGGTGGAACTCAGCGTCGAGCTTTGCCTCGTTACCAGAGCAAGGAAATGAAAATATCAAATATTTAATAATCTCAATGACTATGGAATGGGAATAGAACCTACAACCATCGCTTTGCAGTCACACGCATATGACCGTGCACCACGACTGTCTCACTTCTATCTTTTTACAGGATATACAGCAGTTCACAGCATTTTTGCCCAACAATGTTTCTAAATCTATATTTCTGTCCGTGACTATTCAGCCTCATATCATACTTCCTGTTCTATTCAAGCGTACACCTCACCACGTTTGAAGAGGGAACATTACAATAAAAAAAAAACAAACACTTCTGTAGAATGGTTTTGTAATAAAATTCTACAGTCATTTTTGATATATGCAGATACCTATTAGAGCGTTTAAATTGTAATTTCACGAGATATAATTACTGGAACTGACGGAATATTTAATTTCCGCGCTTTTCTTACCACAGCAGTAAATTAAAATAATTTTGGTATAAATTTTACCGCCACACAAAAAAAATTTATCAGTTTCACGCTGTATCTCGCACCCTGCAGGGAAGGCAGAAAACGATTAAATGAAAATATTTTCATTCAAGGCAAACGCAGCGTTGAGTTCCGCCACTCAAAAATTCCTCTTCTGCCTTGAAAATTTGGTAGAAAGTGGCAAATAGAGTGTAACACAAGGCTTCCTCTGCCTACTCCACTAAATAAGGGTTACAGCGTGTAGCTGAAATAAAACAGAAATAAATTAATACTTTTTTTTATTGAAGTAATGATATATTTTATTATTAATTTTTTTTTCTGGCTCTCCTTTCAGTGATCACTCACGGAAATGCAAAACATAGCTTACGTTTCTAGGACGCGACGTGGGATGCGGACGGTAAGATTTTTTAACTAAGTATTTTCTACAAAGTAGATTTGTATTTTTTAAAGATATTTCTGAATGTCCCAGCTTATCCACTGTAATGCTGACCTTTCCGTAGCTTATGATAATACACAAGATCCCAAACTACTGGAGGTCAATCTAATTTGCCAATATAACGAATTTTATTTGTGACGAATTGTTTTTGGGTAGTTCAAGATTTAGTCAAGGAAGTGATCCTTCTTGACTATAACTAAGTTTAGGAGATATTTTAATAAATATAAGTATTAAAATGTCCGTGATTAAAGTATTAAAAACTAAGGTTCAAATTTTTTACTGATTTCGAAAAAGGAGAATATAAGCTTGTCATATATGTTTTGTATCTATATTTAGAAAATGAATAATATTTTAGTTCTCAGGTCCCTCTGCCTACACTGCCCCGTGCGTGATACAGCGTGAAGCTACAAAAAATTATGACATATTTAGGCTATCAATAACGTTTGCTTAATTTCATAAATATAAATGTACATAATATGTTGTTATGTTCATCCACAAATTTCTCATACACTAAAAATCATATCAAGATTAAAATCCCAACTAGATTAAAAGTGTCCACTACCGAAAAACGTGGATACTAAAAAAAGACACTAAACCAATTTTGATGAAACTTGGGTTGAGCTCAATATAACTTCTAGTTTCCGAGAAAGTTATTTACACATTTACATACGAGTATGTTTACGAAATACGTTGTCCAAATTAAGTACGTGTGCTTAGAAACTAAATCAAATAAAGGGCAGGTAGAGCAAAGCTAATATTACGACACTCCGTTTTCCACTTTCCGCCGAATTTTTTGAAGCATTGCGTGTTGACTGGCGGAACTCAACGCCGGGCTGTTGCCTTGATAACTTTTATTTACCGGTTAAACAGACAGTTCGTGTTCAATAAAATAGCAAAAAAAACGTAAATCGTGACACGGGTGCTTTATGAAATCTTATAATAACAGTTTTGTGGAAAACTGTAAAAACTTTTTTAGTGCCCCAGAATAACGTTGCGATATTATCAGTGGACCGAATAGTGAACGTTGAAACGCGTAGCTTATCTTTTATTAGAGAATCAAATCCACCTATAGAATGAAGTAATAAAAAATAACTTAATTATTACTATAAATATGCATGCTTTTTTTGCTAGGGCACAAGTAGTGACTTTAAAAGCAAGCTTTGGGTTTGATTTCCTGTCGAGGTAATGTAACTTTGCCTCGAAACCAGAGCAAATAAATTAATATATTTAAATAAATATTTAATTTCCTTGAGTAATGATCGAACCTACTACCAGTCACGCTTACATTCATACCCTGCGCCACGTCTGACCTCACAAAAAAATTGCATTCATGTAATATATGAGATTTAAACAATAAATTAACAATTTCTTCACACATTCAATAGAGTAGAGCGTTAATTCACGATAAAGACCGGTTTCAAAGCCGAAATTCAAAGTGATTTTCATTCAAAAACCGATAGGGTAATTTATTAGTGTATTTATCACGCTGGAACTTTAGAAGAATGGTTAAAGAAATCTTTTTAATTTTTGAATGGGCTAGAAACATTGTGTGTTTGCTTAACGAGAAGAATTTTGTTACTATATTTTAGGGGCTAAAAATATTATCAATAACGAGATTTAAGATTATTTCTTATCTTTTTTAATATATATTTGGAGTAGTAAATATTATTTTCTTTTTTTTTATTAATTTGAACTATCTCATCTCTCTGTATCTCCACATATAACCGGATAGGCAGGGACAAACTAATATCAATGCACTCCGTTTTACGGGACTAAACACAAGAGTGTAGGATTCGAACCAACATCTATCTTGTAACTTAACTTAATGTGGTTCCTGCACATGGTAATGAAGGCAGAGGTAAACTGGGAACCTAGCGTAAAATACACTTCCATTCCTCACTCTGCACCGAGTTCTTGACGCATTGTGTGTTGAACAGCGGAGCTCACTCTCCTTACCACGGCAAGAAAATGAACCCACAACCCTCTTATTTACAATCGCATGGTTATACCACTGTACCAAGAAAGATAAAATCACACAAACCCCATAACGTGGAAATAATTTACCGATTATATATTTACAACCCGTAAAATTGGAGGCAAAAGTAACCAAAATTCATCATGTAATTGTTTCTGCGTAGCACCGAAATCCATCTCAATTATTTCATCGGGCGTCAGTGATTTATAGTCTACACCTACATTAGATTATACTGTCGAGATTACCTTTCTCTAGTTAAATTTGTAAACAACAATATGTCTGTTCCTTTAGTTAAATCTGTGTCTTAATGGGAACGAATTTTTTTTCTTAAGTGACAAGGCACTGTGATTACCGATCGCCGCGCAAAGTCGAGACTGCGTATTTAGTAGCGGAATTTTATGCTCTAGTGGCGATCGAACCCACAACCACCACCGAACCACGATGTGCCTCAACTCAACTGCCATGACTATCACAAAGATATGAAAGTCATTTACTTTCATAAACATTTGAAAGTTATATACTTTTAAAGCCTTTATTTAAATAAGCTGTAATCTAACCTGATAATTTATGGTTATAATAAAAACTTTTATCAAGTCTTTGGTCACGCAAGATAAAAGAAAGATATTAAATATAATTCTTAGAAAGAAAGATATCGCCCGCCTTATAATTTTATATCTATTATTATAATTTGGAACTATAAAAAAGTTATTTAATTAGAGTTATGTATTTATAATGATGTCATATTTTTGAATTGAATTTAGTGAAAATTGAGGCCGTGATGGCGCCGGGGCACTAATGTATGATTATAACGCTACGATTGCGGGTTCTATCCCCAATCGGGGGAATGAATTATTATTTATTTATATTTTCACTTTTTCGCTTTCAGTTAAGTTGAGTTCCGCCACTAAACACGCAATGTCTAGGTAATTCGGCGTAAACTGGAGAACGGAGTATCATAACACTAAGTTCCCTCTGCCTACCTTGCTGTATGCGGGATACAGCGTGAAGCTGAAAAAATTGTGAAATTTAATCGTGAAATATAATACTGTAGTCTTTCACAGTTTTTTATTAGTACAGATCTCGAAACGAGGGATTGGCAAACGAAGCGTGTAAAGGTCCAAGGTCATACATATAATTTCAAAAATAAAAATAGAACCCATAAGACCGTTGTGGCATAATGCCTCAACTTCCGGCTCTAAAGACGAGGGTAGTAAGTTCGATTCGAAAACTTACAGTGTTTCCCGTTTATACGTAGGTTTGTGCGGGAAAGACTGTAAATTTGAAATATGTATGTTAAAACCCACAGTCACCATTCCAATTCAACAATTTCTAGTACATTTAAAAACCGTTTGCGCTTTTAAATAACCATATTTAATTATATTTTTAATTGCATATTATTTACAATTTCACTCATCAGTGGACGGAATACGGTAATTTTATTGAAGTGTACAGAACAATAACGTATATTATACGCAAAGTTGAATTCATTTTATGTCTCTACAAAGTACTGTTTTATATCAACGAATGGGGTCGATCAATTGTCTTAATTAATTGCGCGTGTGAATGTTGATTCACGTAATCGGTGGCAGTGGGTTTGATTATTCAGATGAATGAAGCTTATTTTTATAAAAAAAATTCTTCTAAAACTTTCTATATACTGCATCGTGCTAGTAATAAGACAGAGAGCAGCGTTGAATTCCACACATACAATATCTCGGTATATCTTAATATCTCGGTAATAGAGCGGAAAATTGATCGTCGGTCGGCACAGAGTGTGACTGTAAAACCGAATGGTTGTGGGTTCGATCCCCACTCAAGGAGATGAAATATTTATTTAAATTTGTATATTGATTTTACTTTTTAACACAATTGTGACTCTTTGCGCGGCCGTTGTAGAATCAATTCTCTTTTGGGGATTTAAGTAATATATTTTTATTATCAGGTAATCAAAAAGTGCAATAATCAAATCAAAAGGCGTTAAGTTCTATGTGAGAGCAACACCGTTAACCTAAAAAAATGAAAATTATTTTTGTTACATAAGTATAACATAACTTTATACAACAAAAACACAAATTGTTATTAAATCAAAATTAACTTTGATCTAAACTGCGTAATAAGTCAGCGAGTGTTAAATTAAAATCAAGTAACAAGTAAGTCAGTAACAGCGCGCATAACTTTACATGTTCCTCATATTATAGTTTGAACTTAAATTCTTCTTCTTAAGTTATTTTATTCTAACATTTTACTTGAAATTGAATTGAAATGTCTAAAATAGAATATAAAAATATTTTTTGTACACGATTTTAATGTATATTATAATAAAAACTACTTGTCTATAAAGTACACGGACGACATCAAAGGAGATGATTTGAATTGAATTATTATTAATTAATTATCAATATTTGGCATAACACAAAAAAAAATAACTTTCAATTCTTACACTAAATCAATATTTATGTGTATTTGCTCTTTTTCTATCTTCGTATCTTTTTATCCTGAAATTATGCAGATGAATTACAAGCAACAATGAATGGATTGACACGCTACAAGCCGAACGGCCGTGCCTTTCTATCGTTTGCTGCGCGCTCTCGCTTGCTCGCTCGGCTCAGGCGGAACGTGACAGCGAGTTATGCTGTTTCATGTGTGCAGCCGGTATCATTATTATACAATTATTACATATATTTTATTTTTACCCAATTAGGTTGGAATAAAAATAAAATGGAGTGTCTTAACACTGGGTTCCCTCTGCCTACTCTGGTATATCTGATATACAATGTGAAGCTACAAAAAGGAGTAATAAAAGTGAATTTAAAAATATTCAAATGCAATTTTCATTTCGAAATTGTAACTTAAAATATGATTTTGGTCTGGACCAGGTTCCAACTGAGAAATAATCCCAAGACGATTTGCGAAGAGGCAATTTATATTTCTTGGAGATTCACTGTAAATTTGAACGTGGCCGCGATTAGATTTAGGTCCTTTTGGGCTATGTGACCGGAATTTAAAATGTACTGCTAAAGTATTAAATAGTCCTTTACAATTTTGTAATATAAACAAGGATTTGTAATATTTCATAATATAACAATAAAGGTATAATATAACAACGTTGCGTGGTCGGGACGATTATGAGTTTGATTCTTATTTAAGGGCGTGAGTCATTCTAATTTCCGCTGTTCAACACAGAATACCTTAAATTATATTTGCGTGAATAAAGTAGTGTAATGACACTGAATTTCACGACACGTAAAGTTGTTTTTATTTAAGCCTTAACTTTACATCTGACTGTATATACAAAATAATTCAGAATTCTATATCAATTAAGATAATTGTCTTTTTACCAATGTCTTCATTTTTATAGTCAAAACGTACCAGTTTATTTAAAATGGAGAGTGTAGTGACCAATATCTAAGTCTCTATCTAAAATGGCGCCATTAAATTCACATACAATTTTTAAATCAAAAATGGAGTAAAATTTTTATGAAGGCAAAGCTCAACTACACAGGTAGGTACTGGATATAACGTACCACAATCGTACGTTCCGAGAGCTATTATCGAACAGGTATTCAATAGGAAATGTATTTTTAGAAAAGCATCTAAACGGGTGAAATTTGTATGCGTTTATTGTATGAAAATGTATGAAGCGAATAGGTTTCTTAGTGAAATTGGGGCTGTTCGCATATATATATTTATTATACATATATAACATGCTTAGGAACTACCTAATATCTATATTACATATCTTTTCCATTTTATCTTATTCTATTTCCCACTTTGGCGGAATTAAGCGCCGTGTTTAGCCTAACGAGGCTAACGAGGCCTAACAGAGCGACACAAAAATATTAAATATTTATTTCCTCTGAAAAAGGGAATCAAATCCACAACCGTCGTGTTTACAGTCACACGCTTGTGCCCCTGTGCCATGACGGTCTCTGAAATAATAAATAGAGAGCCTATTCGTGGAACCTATTCCTATGCAACTATAATCATAATATTCTAAGCTACCCCATAACAGGTTTAGAAAAAAGTAAAAGACAAAAGTTGGTAACATGCCAAAGCTCTTATGTTTTTGTGTTGAAATAATATCGTTCGATATCGCCCGCGGCTGAATCAAAACGGTTTCGAAAATTTCTGCGTATTTGTTTTAAATGTTTTTTTTTGTTTTATTTTCAAATTGTTTTCCACTGACGTTTAAAGGGAATCCCAATATATTTATGCGATTGTGTTTATTTTATGTGTATTTGTTTAACTTTTGTGTGTTGTGAGATTATTCGATCGTGAATATATATCGATACAGCAGATAATTGTGTGGGGTACAGCAAAAAATTATCAATTTTTATTGATGACACTTCCGAGTTTGAATTTTGTCTAACCTTTTTTCGCTTTCCGGGCCATTTTCAAATCATTGCTTGGTGAGTGACGGAACTCTACGCCGCGCTTTGCTTTTTTACCAGAACTTATATATGAAAACATAATAATAATATGTATAACAATTATTCCCCCGATTGAGAATCAAACCCAAAACTGTCGAGCTCACAATCATACGCTTAAGCCAGAGTGACAGCCCACACTAACTCTAGTAAATAATTTACACAAGAAAAAATACTAAAAGAATAGAATATTCATACAACGTTGATACAAAAAATGGGCAGCATTAATAAGATGGAGATCGTTAGGAATAGCTACCGTCAGCGCTGGATATGTGATTTTTCAAGCACAAGTACAAAAACTGTAGGCGATTTATATAGAAAGGTAAGGCTATTACTGTAACATATTGCATGGAGTGCCGAATATATCAATTATGTATGTATATTTTTATATGGGTATTGGGAGCTTATAAGCGATAATCACGCTGAATCCCGCTTATAGCAGGGTAGGCAATGGGAACCTCGAGTCAAGACACTCCTCACAAGACAAGACACTCTTTATTTTCATTATTGGTGTTTTATTTCAGTATGTTCTCGTAAATCAGAGCTTCTATTATCGAATATATTTGCTCGCTTTTTGGAATACTCATAACAGGATAGGCAGAGGAAACCTGTCCTATTATACTCCCGTTCCTCACTTTTCAACGAATTCATGAAGCATTACTTGTTGAGTAACAGGCTTAAACGCCGCACTTTGCCTTGTTATCCGAGAAGGAAATTAATTTATTTAATATTTATTTCCTCGGTATCGAACCCATAATCGTCGCGTTTAATGTCACGCACTTGTGCTTCTGGGCTTGGACGGCCTCAAAATTATGTTTATAATGTAAACAATTTCATCAAATAATAAAATAATTATTTTGTAACAATATTAATTTTGTTAAGAAAATATTAATTAAAATAGCTTAGAACGAAACGTAATTTGAAATTTCGTTCATTTTTATTGATCTAATTTTGTAACTATTTAGAAGCCCGCCAGGCGCAGAGGCACGATTTTTTTTATTAATATTACGTTTCTTTTAATTTCAAATTACAGAATAGCCAGAGAAATCCTAGTGTAAGACACTCCGTTCCCATTAAGGCACTTCTATTTCCCCATTTTCCACTGAACTCGTGACGCATTCCGTGAATATTGAAATATTGAAAAAAACACTAAATCCACTCAATGTAAGGAAAAATACATAAAAAATAGTAAATAATAAAGCACAAACATTACACCCTCTTAGTGGTGGCACAAGGAATCATATAAAGACGTGACGATAAAAAAGATTTCCTCGAAATATAGTTACAGCCACCCTATTTACATAAACAATGTTTGTCGATCGAATTACCTTTGGTGGAGCGATGGACGAAAACATGTATAGCGCAGATGATACTTAAAAGCTATATACGAGTATATAGCGTTTGTATACCAGTGGAATCTATCTTAATCTTTTGATTGTATTATTTTCGATTGGGTCTACTGTAGATACGACTGAAGTTGGCAAAGTAATAGGATTTTTTTTTCATCTTCACGCAACCGTCGCGTTACAGTCACACACTTGTGCCGCTGCGCCACGACGGCCTTTTTGTATAATTGATTTTCAAAAAATCCCGCTGAGTTTCTGACGCCGGTTGTTCTCCGGTCTCAGGCATTCACCATAGTGAACTGATGGTAAATTATTTGATGTTCAAAAAATTAAGCGTATAACTTCTTATTATATTTTGATTAACATTTTTTGACTTTGAATGAGGACGGATTTGTCTTAATATTAGGTTCCAAAGTGCCTTCTAAAAATACATTTTAGAATAACATTTTTTCTTTCGTTTGCTTCACGCAGTCGGGTAAATATTTTCGCACTTTTTTAATATAGAAAAAAAAATGTAAGTGGAAAAAATTCTTAAAGAATAGCTTCAACTAGGCAGTTTTAGGTCTGAAATTAATGAATCTTCGGTCTTTGTCAGTTTGACTGTCAGAAGCGTGCTACGAATGAGCTTAGCAAGACATTACTACCCATTTTTATATTTTCTTAGCTAGTTTAGTTTTACATTAATAAAAAACTAGATATAATCTATCTATTTTTAAGAGGAATTACTTTTTATTTAAAAGACAGGAATAAAGTTTCTAAGCTGTGGCAAAGGTGGGAACGTAGTGTAAAGAAACTCTGTTCCCATTAAGACAATTCCGGTCCTCAACTCCCGCTGAATTCTAGAGGCATTGCTTTCGAATGGAATTCGAACCCACCGCTTGTCACGTTTACTGACGCATACTTGTGCCTCTGCGTCACGACTAGCCTGAATCATGGTTTTTCTATGATTTTTTAAAATTGAGATGTAATGTAGTTGTATGGATAAATCTCAAGTTTTCCAACAAAAAAATTAATAAAATCTATATTTAACGCAGATTCCACACAAATTTTTTATACATAAATATACGGAACCGTACGTTCCGACTCGCACTTGGCAGGTTTTTATTTAAATAGTATTTTCAATGAAAGAACAAAGTTCAAAACGTGACTGAAGCTCTCAGACCAAGCGATGGTTATTCAATTGATTCGAAAGGAAAAAGCTTAATGCAATAGTAAATCTAATAAATTACTGACTCTAAGTACTTCCTAGTATTTTGTTCAAAAACTTTAAACGGTGCTAATGGAAATGTTGGCACGTGATAATTGTGAGTTCGAATCGTATAATGGGAAAGTGTATATTTTACGTAACCCGTAGGCAGAGGGAACTTAATGTCAAACACTCTATTGTCCGCTTTCTGGTCGAGACATTGCGTGGTGTGCCAGTACTTAACGCCACGATTTATATAAATAAGTTATTTAAATTCTTTGTCTGTGTTGTGTTTAAATATACAGCCAGCATCGGCCGTAGGAAGAAAATTAATGAGTACAGCCATACAAATGTTATACATTAATTATGATTCTGATGAAAAATTACAATGAATTAAGATACTAATTTATTTTTATATTTCATATTTCGTGAGATAACCAAAAGAAACGTATATTTCTTCTATGCCTTTCACCACCCAAAAGAAAGAAAAGAAAAGAAGAATTTTGTTTAATACAACTAGGAATCAAACCTAAACACATATATTCAAAATATTTCGTAAATAGGCCACAATAAAGTAAATTCTTTCTACCAAAATAATTTCAGAAAATAAATTCTCCATTGCTTTTTTCATTATAATTATATTAACGGCGGCCTCTCCACACTTTTCAGAGGCGATTCCTTTCAGTGGAAAATCTAAAAGATCAATTACCGGTGCGCCTCAAATTAAAAATAGCTATAGGTAGGTAGAAACTCAAGCGGCCGAAATGAAATATTTCTATTCAACAGGAAAATATTTGATTTCTAAACGGAAACTACGCGATTGAATTCGCTTAAATAAAGACTCTCTTTCTCTCTGTATTGCAAACTGAGCAGGTTTTTTATTTTTATTTAGCTTCATCCTTTTTCACTCGGCAAACAGATACTACATCTAGTGTTTAGACACTACGCTTTCTGACCAAAATTAAAATAATGACTCAACGACGCGTTACCTTACAAACGAACGAAGATGTCATTTTTTTGTTTGACGCTGTATCCCGTACATTTTAGAAGGAACCTGGGAAACTAGTGCTGAGATACTCAACTCCCACACATTTCGCCGCATTTTGAAGCATTGCCAGTTGAGTGGCGAAACTCGCGCTACGATGGCAAAATATAATGATTGAATTCCCGAATATAAGCTTTTACCGTCAAACGCTATGCCACAGTGACACGTTGATCACATGACCTAGTGTTTAAACACTCCATTCTCTCAATTTTCGAGATACGTGTTGAGATCGAAATCCAAATAGAAAATGCATAACCGCCCATCGTGTTCTGTTCAGAGGGAACGGGGGTGTTAAGATAGCCTTTTAATTTTAATACGTTTTCGAATCGAGGTAAAGTTTTTGCGGCTACGTTATTAATTTTATCGAACTAGGGCAGAGCAAATACAGCATCCCTTTAGGGGTTGATAATAAATTAATATTAGAATCGTCGGAGTTCTATTTTTAAATATGTTTTTGTTCAAGTTTCTTTAGATGTAGATGCAATTTGCGTAATTTGCATAGATTTATTTTTTAACGAAAAACAAACCGACAGTGCTAAAACACTGTGTCCCCCACTTTCCGTCCAAATTTTAGATGCATTGTATGATGAGTGGCTGTTACTGTGGTGCCAGAGCGAGGAAATGAAAATATTAATAAGTAATAACTAATTTCCCCGAGCGGGGATTGAACCGACAATCGTAGTGTTGCAGCCAAACCCTTGTGACCCACGACACGATGGCCTCTATCGGTGGGATACAGTGTGATGCAAAATAAAAAGAAAAGAAAATCAACTTTAAATAAGTATAACAATTTTAAATGAGTCTGCATTCCGCTATCAAGCACTTTCCATATATCCATTATTAAATTAAGTAATCAATACGATGAATAATTAAAAGCACTTTAAATCCCAAATGCTTCGCTTCGTAAATAATTAAAAATTTCCCCACAACCCAAAATTTTAAGCAAAACATGAAATCTATATTCACTCTGTCATTTTTTCTTTACATTTCACAAAATTTGGGAAAATGAACTTGGGAACGTAGTGTTAAGACACTCCGCTCCTATTAAAACGCGTCTCCCCGAATTCCGCCGAATTTTCAACGTATTATATGTTGAGTTTTGAAACTTAACAGTACCCTTTGCCTCGATACCTGATACCGACCGACCCGACTGGAAATCGAATCTACAACCCTTCCTGCATAACAACGGCCCCAATTAGGGAAGTCAAAATCTTTAATTAGGTCGAATAGGCCTTTGTTAGCCCTTCATTCTCTGATCGTCAGAACAATTGGAGTCGCCGAAGTAATTTCGGGATCTCGATAGACTACGAATCTCGGCTGACACTTGATTTTATTAAAACTAAGGGTGATTTATACAATTTATACGCTGTCGATACCATTGAAGTACGCGGACGATGAGTAAGCCTTCCTTTTCAAGTGGCAGTTCTTAAAAGGTTGTTGAGATCTTTTGCCTGAGGAATTTCTTTTTTATTTTTAGTCCAATTCTTATTAATGGTCATGGCATGTAAAGGTGAAAGATGTGAGTTTGATTCCTACTTGGAGCAATCAGTAATATTCACTTCCTCACTCGAGTTACAAGTCAATGTGTGGTGGTGGCACTTAACAACAGAGTGACTTAATCGTAAATTCGCTCTGTAAGCAGAGTGATATATGACGGATACAGTGTGAATTCAATAAAATTTTGCAATTATAATATGAATATTGAACTATACTAACGGTTGTTTTCTTGTTAGAATATTTATAATTACAGCTGGTTTTATATAATTAATTTAAAAAATATCAACTACACCCTTAACTTATATGTAAAGTTATACTATAGTTCACACATGCTGTGTACATAATATTTATAATTGTAGTGTACATAAACGTAGTTTTAATACGTAATATCTTATAAACAAATAAAAAGTTTGTTTTTTTAGTTTCATGGTGTATTGCATCTTAAATGGCAGAACAGCCCCCCTTTGCCTCGTGACCAAAGGAAGAGAAGGAAATTATAGAATGCTTCATTCACTCTTGTGAGAATCGTACCCACAACTTATTATATTTCCAGTCCCACACTTATGCTCTTGCGTCACGTGGCTAAGCCCACAAAAAGATTCTCCCCTCAATAATGACAGCGGTGAAGAAATGTCACTAATGACAAATATATGGCCAATCCATATATCATAAGTTATGAAACGTTCATTTGAATGAGTTGATGGATGTAGAGATGATGTGCTTACTTAAAAGGGTTACATAAAATTGTTGGTACCGGGTTAGGGCGGTCTACATATTTGTAATATAACCTTTTAAAATCTTATTACATATCTTATTATATTATATCTTATACTTTTTATAAATATTTTCTGAGGTGAGTGAGAATCGAATCCACAACAATATTAGTCAATTAGATTAACATCCACTATATCCTATCATAGCTAGTCTGTAGATTCGCGTTAAGTCTCCATGGTTTGTTGTATAATCTGCTTCCATGCTGGAGTATTACGGATTAAACTTTGAAAGCATTTCATTATTAGGAGATTACGGCATTGTTATCAATACAGCTTGTGATAATGTAAAATTTGTTGCGCAACATTCTCCTTTTAGTTTTGTTGTTAGCTTGGCGCGAAAGGTATGGGTTCGATTTTGCTTTAGAATAAAAAAATATTTCTCCATAAAATTATCCATTCAAGTTATTTTCCGCGCTTTGTCTAGTAACAAGAGCAAGCAAATAAAAATAATTCAATCCCCCAAGTGGAAATTGAATCAACAACCGCGTGTACAGTCTACAAGGTGTGCCACTGCGCCTCGACGGCCGCAATGATTTTTCAATATGATTTTATTTTATAAAGCAATTCAAAACTTATATAAGACGCAATATTTAAACTTAATGTATACCTAATTTGAGTTGACAGTAAATTGCTAGCTGAAATAATGCTGGTTAATAAACTTTATATTACTAGAGGCCCTCCCCTCTTCTTTCTTCTCTCTGATGTTGAGTTTGATACGCAACAAGCTGTGTCTCCAGAATATGGCAGAAATGGTAAACGGAGTGCTTTAACACTAGCTTCCCTCTGCCTACCCTGTTGTATAGAATTTCAAGAAGCTTGTTTTTTTCCCTGTATATTGATTGGATAAATTTTTTTCTTGGCTTCACGTTACATTACTCACATAGCTGTCTAGGCTGGGATATTTGGGAAGTATGACACTCACGCTATACAACACGGTTAACTGGTTTAACAGTTAGAAAGGAACAAAGGAACGGATCCATACATACACACTAAAAACACTACCCTCCTTTTGGGCTTCGCCACAGTCGTG
The DNA here is from genome assembly GCA_037355905.1 of Heliconius aoede. Taxonomy (NCBI): domain Eukaryota; kingdom Metazoa; phylum Arthropoda; class Insecta; order Lepidoptera; family Nymphalidae; genus Heliconius; species Heliconius aoede. The sequence goes on along the minus strand of JBAIZZ010000165.1, from coordinate 737,522 downwards.
AAAAAAATCTTCTAATTGAAGCATACAATATCAAAAGCCGAGGTGTAACACTTTCGTAAGTCTTTAGACTCGACTTTTTGTTAGGTCATTATAACAAAGGGAAGCAGCTTGAATACTCTTTACTCGGCTTAATGCAAAAAATACATTTAAATATAAAGGGTTTTTCTCTGTGATAAAAAAAATAATAGACACTGTTGTAGTGTAGATGTTTAATTATACGCACGATAGTTGTGGGTTCGAATATTATTTATTTATCCTAAGATTACAAGAGTTTTATATGTTTGATTGGATTCCATATCTCACGATCAACTTTTATTTTTTTAGCTTGAAGCTGTCTCCAAGATATAGGAAGCCAGGAAGAAGGAACCTGGAAACATATTGTAAATATATTTTTATTTCAAATGATTAATCTTTTGCTTTTATATGTTATTAAAACAATATGATAAAAAGCCCGCAGGCCAGCAAGAGGCAAAGTGCCCAGAATTCGTCTAAAAATTTACGGAATAAAATATATTTCTTTCTACATTTTACACTAGGTTGCTTCCTAGAAGTACCCTACTGTTTGCGTGAAACAGCAAAAAGCTATTTACTATATGGTAAAAAAATTCAAATTTAACGGTAGCAATACATATTACGGAAAAATTTGCACAGAAAGTGAAGTGACTGTCTCAACACTAAGTAATGTACACTGCTCCCCGTCTGAAGCCTTACATTAGTACAAACTTCATTTTACATATTGTGAAAAACTACTAACCGTATTAATTGAAATGGCTGCCCACCGTCAATACTTGTTAACTTGTAGGTGGCTATAGAAACAAAAAAGTATTTACTTAACCAATAACAATTTTATTTTAATACATTTTTTATTAATAACGCTGTATCTCGCAGTTATATATTGACCTGGAGGTATTGTGTCAATTGGCGGAACTCAACGCCGCGTTTTACCCAGTTAGTTGGATGAAGAAATTAACGTATTAAATATTTCGTCCCCCCGAGTGGGAATTGAATCCACAACCGTCGCGTTTACATTCACAAGCTTGTGATCCTGCACCACAGCGGCCTCAGTTTCATTAAGATTTCATTCTGCAGTTAGGTCGGTAAGTCAGTTAAATAATAAGTAAACACTTATACTGAATGAATCATAATATATCCATTTGTAGATGTAGTTTTATGTTATTTAATTTTTATTTAAATATTAAAATATTAAAGATCTTTATTAAAGAATCAATAAAAAAAAAGAGGTTTTTCCTGTATATACAAAGATAATTTATAAAAAATAGCATTGCTAAACGTTATTCCATATAACGATAAGAACCTCTTGAAAGGTGCCCAAGAGGCGCGGGGTCTATGTCCCTTACGTAAAATTTTTATACATAATCTAAAATTATTTTTCATAAAAATATTGTATAAGCCTACATTACAGTATACGCTATAAATATATTAATGACAATAATAATTAATTAATATGTGGTATTTTCAGAACTGACGGGCGCATGTCGCGAACGAAGTTCGCTGCGGTTAGAATGATCTAAGCTGATACACTATATTTTAGTGTCATAAATAGTTATTCTACATAAAGGAACAAAAATACTTTTTTAAAAAAATAACATAGCGGGATTTGAACCAGCACTTCTTGAAAACCGGCCAAACGTTCTGCCATACGTAAGTTATAGTATAAATGTTTTTTTTTTCAGCTTCACGCTGTATCTCGCACACACCAAGGTAGACAGAGGGGAACCTCTATGCTAGGACACCTCGTTCCCCACTTTCTGCTGAATTGTGGAGGCATTGCGTTTTGAGTTCCAGAACACAATCCCGCGCTTTGCCTCGTCACCAGAGCGAAGATTCCAAAAATTTTAGATTTCCAAAAATGGAAATATACACATAAATAAATATTTCACTTCCTCGAGTGGGAATCGAACCCACAACCGTCGCGTTATAGTCACACCCTTGTGCCGCTGCGCCACGACGAAGATAATACTTATATTTTTGTATTATAATAAATATAGATATTCCTGTATGAATAAACAAAATCTGAATATTTATATATATTTGATTAATACGATTTCAAAACATAAACAATGTCTAATCTAATAATTAATATAATATTATACTTTGATATTCTGTCTGAAGTTAAATGACACTTGACATTATCACAAACCTTTATTTGTCTTTACCAAAAATTAAGCAAAAAAATTCATAAAAACAGTTAAAAACGACGATATATGTGATAATTTTCTAAATATGTCAATTTTCAAAAACCCATTCGACTTATCTTGGCCAAAATTTAGTGAAAAACACAAAAAAATACAATTTTACTTACATGCTTCACACAGTCCTTGTCAGTTCGATCACAGCACAGATCACTGCACAGAGACACTTGTGTAATTAAAAAAAAATCACTTTGAAAAACACTTGGTGACCTTATTTTGGTTATGAACGTGTACACGCGGATTACGATATACAATTACTAGGGAACCTCACAAAGTAGCACTTTCAGCCGGCGTTCCGAACACACTGAACAGTGTGGACCCGGCCGTGTCTCTAAATATATCTGTCCCTTTCTCACTTGAGAGGATTTCAGCTTGTAATGTACTCTGTCCCGTTCTGACTGCCTGAAAACGTGGAGTTAGTAGTAAGTATAGGTCAATATAAAACCTTCTCGGATACTGAGGCTGCAGTTAGGGTGACTGTGGTTTATTGCTCAAATGTGGGACGATACTCGTACGTCATTGATAGTGTAGGAGGGTAGGCCTCAATGCCTTAGTGCTCATAGTGCTTTAACACTAGGTTCCCTCTGCCTACTCGTTAGTTTTTACTTTTCGTACAATTTTTGAAATATTGTGTGACGAGTGATGAAACTCAACGCTTAATCATTTTATTTTTTACCGATTTTTCTAAATAGAACGACCTTTTATAGTAAATTTTTAGTTAAATGTTTTTATAGAAATGAAAAAAAAAAAAAAGATTTTACAATTTAGAGCGAGAATGGATTTTACCTAAGAAATATTACGTAGTTTTGCTAGTAGGTACAAATACATTTTCAATAATATTAATCGTAATTATCATATACTTAGTACTTTAAGCATATGTAAACTGAAAGTTAAGAAAAACATATTTTTATTTCCATCTGTCAAAATTTCATACCAAAACGGGGAATACCCTAGCCAATCCGCTTCGCAGCGACCTTCGATACGCATGCGTAGAGCGACCCGTCACAGAGTCACACACCCTGGCCACAGAGTAAATAATACAGAATCACCATTACGCACACAAACGTATCTTTATGTAAAATTATAAGAAGTCCGTCATAGCGCAGAGGCACATGCGTGTGACCGTGAACACGATGGTTCTGGATTCCATTCATACTTGGGGGAATGAAATATCCAATATTTTCAGTTCCTTGATCTGGTAACGAGGCTACATGCGGCGTTAAGTTCCGTAACTCAACACACCACCAGACTTCTCTGGAAAGTGGGGAACTAGATGTTTAAGGGGAACTAGATTTTTACCCTGCAATAGGAGCTAGTGTGCTAGTGTGTTAAAATTTTTATTGAAAAGTTAGTAATAAAATACTGTAAAATATTAGAAATTTGTAATAAAATCTTTTTGAATTGTCTCTCAATGCACGTATAGATACAATATAAGCATTTGTGTCACACACACATGTGTACATTACTCACACATATGCAATCTGAGACGTAAAGACACGTCGTATTCCATTATACACACATACATAATATTCTACTTTGGAACACACACATAGGTGTAATGTTTTCATAAAAGTTTATGTTATCGTAACTAAAATTAATACTTCACGCTAAGAAATTAGTTAAAGTTCATAGTTTCGCGTTTCTCGTTAAACTACGAGTATATGAAGGAATGGATGCAAATTATTACTTTTTAATATCATACTTCAAGAATATCACAATTTCTTTTATAAAACGATTTCATTTTAACGTCAGACAAAGGGAACCTGGGAACCTGGTGTTAAAAAACTTCCGTTCCCCTCTTACTGCTGAATTCGGTATTGTATGGTAAGGTGGCGGAACTTAGCGCCGCGCTATACCTAATTACAAGAGCGAGGAAATAAAAATGTTAAATATTTAATTTCCCTGAACGGGAATCAAACTTACAACCATCGCGTTTTGATGCATACAGACGTAAAATAACTACTATAAATGCTCAATATAATTCCACTAAACAATCCAAAGAGAGTAAAGAAAACTTTTTGTGCTTAATGTTTGTTATACGTCTGAAAACTTTTACACGTATAAATTAAATAGTTAAATTTATATTCAAGATTCATTCTTAACTTCATTACATATTTACAAATATTAGAGTTCATCATGACGTAGGGTATGAGTTTAACGTACATGGGTTCATGTTCGATTCTCACGCGTACAATTTTTGGCAATACAAAGCGCTACGTTGAATTCCGCCAGTCAACACAATGTCTTGAGTGTGAATTAGTCCAGTCAAAAGGTTTGAGGTGACAAACATAAAAAATATAGTCAAATTTACAACCTCCTCCTTCTGCAGAAATCGGTTAAACACATCAATCACACATAATAAAAGAATTAGATAGATCTTTGAAATGGAATCTTTAATCTTCTGACATTATACGAGTACGTCAAATGGGTCACTAATATTGTATAAAATTAACTAGCTTTTCATTTTAACTAGCGTTATAAACATTTTTTTTTCAGCTCCACGCTGTATCCTGCAAAACGCAGGGTAGGCAGAGGAAACATAGTGTTAAGACCCTCCAACCCCTACTTTCCATCGATTTCTCGCATTTTCATGATTCAAAAGTATATATTTTAATGTATAATCTACAAATATTGTTTTATATATTTTTTATACATTTATAATAAATAATATCGTAGCTACCATAACGAGCCCCTAGTTTTTGCGTATAATGTTTATTATTATAAACATCATACCTTCCATACAAATTTTCGTGTCGAGGTCGAATCGAGACGCCTCCTGTCTATTGCATCCATATTCTGATTATAATTGGCCTTTATCCTACTAATATTAAAAATGTATAATGTAAACGCAAAAACTACTACACCAATTTAGATTAAACTTAGAAACAGAGACAATGGGGCGCCTATCACAACGATCTCTTTATACCTCTTTTGCCTCGTCCACTCTCATCAACCTCTTCATACATGCCCTCCGGGGGATCCTCATGTTTTCTCCTGACATTCTGTGTATTTCTTCATTGTGAATTCTATCAGCTAAGTTGACTTCGCATATCTTACGAAGAGATCACATCTCCAGAATATTAATTTTTGTTTCATTCTTCTTCTTTAATATCCAAGTCTCGCTGGATTATAACAGCGTCGGTATGAAAACTGCATTGTGTACAGCCAAACTACACTCAATCATCTGTGTACGCAGGCAAATTACATTCAAGTCACCTACTCTCACTTCTATGTTACTTTGTTACACTCCAAACGCGTTCACCTTATAACGTCCAACATTTTAAATACTTTAAAAAAATCTTCACAAGTTTAAGGCAAATCTTTTAAAATCTTACGATTTATGAGCGAAAATAAACTTACGTAGTTTGCCCGAGACTATCTGCTAAGTATATAATTGAGTTCAGTATTACTTGCCTGACTCATTAAGTAGTCGTCCTTACTGAGAAGTGAGAGCAAACTAGACGCGCATTGTTGGATAAACTAGCTGTTTGTACAGGATCTGTTCTCAGATCAAAGTGGACCTCGTAGAGTCAATTTGGGTCATTTTCACGTTTTGAGGAAGTTTCAGGCTTTTTACGACATGGAGTAGACAGGGAGAACTTAGTGTTAAGAGAATTCGTTACTAAACATATTTATTGTCTGACTGTCTTTTGAGAATCGAATGTATTACACATGTATGGCATTATGTATTAAAATAGTATTTTTGTCTTGAAAATCAAATCGCATATTGGAGTATAAAATCCTGAATGTGCCTTTGAAGTACGCAAAAACGCAAATATTAGGCGGTAGGTACTTATTTACGCGAATAGTATATTAAAGAAGCAAGGCTAATTTACTCGGAAATATATTTGGTTCTTGGATTTTTATGGGGCCAGGAAATGTTAGTAGTTCTATCCTAAATGGGACTCGAACCCCTAACAGTAGCGTTTACAGTTTTTTTTGCCATTAAGTTATTTATATTACCGCGTTCTGGGGATTAGAATGACTTGACAGGCGTTCTTAGAACAAGGAAATGAAAATATTGAATATTTGGTTCTCCCTGAGTAGGAATTGAACTATCTATCAGTTACCTTGAGTGTGGATTGAACCTTCGACCACGCTTAGGGTCAGATACTATTCTACTGCGTCACGATGTCCACTTATAATAACTTAATCCAGAATAAGGAGTTGCCATTGTGAGGGCTGAATACAAAATAAGGTGCTATCGAAGATTTCTTACTGCCGCGACGAGAGATATTTTAAATGCATAAAATGATAAAGTTGAAAAGTCATTCGCTATATTTGCGGTATAAAAGTATTGTGGAAGAGTAACGTCGTTAAAAGAGGAAGATAGTGTGTTATAATCTTATTAAATTTAATCATCATAAGAATTTTTCTTAAAGGCCGTTGTGGTGCAGCGGTAAAAGGGTGTGACTGTGACGCGACGGTTGTGGGTTCGATCTCCACTCGTGGAAGTGAAATATTTATTTACATTTATATTTCCATTTCTTCACTCTAGTGTCGAGGCAAAGCGCGGCGTTGAGTTCTGCCACTCAACACAATGCATCCAGACTCAAATTCTAAACAATAGGTTCCCTCTACCAATATAACTGTATGCAGGGTATAGCGTGAAGCTGAAAAAGAATAATTAATACACCAAGTTACGTTACCACGATCATTAATTAAGACAAATTTGATGAATAGCTCGGTTTATAACAGTACAATGAAATACTGTACTTTTCTTTATTACATACTCAAGTGTTACTTCGCGGTATAATGGAATGACGTAATGGAAAGAGTTTAGAATAGAAATGTATAGAGTCTCTTTGTTAGAAATGTCAAAAATTATTGTTTTATATAGTTAGTTTTTTTTTTTAACACAAACCTCTTAAACAGTATACCTCTAATAGATTTCCACGTCAGATATTCCCAGTTTTAAATATTTGGTTGAAATATCTAGTAGCTACCAGAGCTGAAGCTGAAGAGCAATGAAATTAAATCATTCTTTTTTTCTCAATTCTAATTCCTTATCATCGAAAATGTGGTAAACATATAACAATATCTATAAGAACTAAAAATTCATTAGAAACCATCTCCACAGCTGCCTGAGTCCACATTTTCATATCACACCCCGGGGTAACAACAAACGATGCCTTAGATTGCACAGTTTATTTCATCTCAGTCGTCATGTCATGTCATATTTACAGTTGCCTGCGCGAGGTGATACGGGGTGTGGTTAGTCTTAGCGTGTGGAAAATGCATTATGTTATTGAATTTATATCAGCTTCACGCTGTATTTTGCACACAGTAGAGTACTCAGAAGGAAGCTAGTGTTAAGACACTCCATTTGCCATCTTTTGCCGAACTCTAGAGGTATTGCGTTTTAACTGGTGGAACTGGTTTTAACGCCGCGCTTTGCTTCGATATCCGAGCCAAGAAACGTAAATAGAAATTTCCTCCATTTCCTCGAGTGGTGATTGAACCCACAACCAGTCGCGTTTGCAGTCACACTTTGTGCCCCTACGCCACAATTGGTCTCAATATTAACTTAACATAATTATATTATTGAATTCTGTAGTTTTTAAATGGTAGTACGTTTCGTTTTTGGGCGAATAACGCAAATCGCAGTGTTTTATCACTACGCAGTCTCTGCAACAATAAATATTATAATCGCTATCAGTACCACCAAGCCTCTAATGCCTGTTCACATGTCAAAATGTATGAATTCGCCGTTGATAGAATTCTTTATATCAAAATCCTTAGTTAGAAACACATTTATTATGACAACGTGGATTATTGTGATGACGTAATATCACTTGAGATTCATTCGTTATACGTATATTTTTAGCGGCTATTTTTTTTAGCATAACTGCCAAAAGGAACCTCGAAACTTAGTGTTAAGATATTTCCCAACTATCCATGGAATTCTAGAGGCATTGAGTGTTGAACGGTGGAACTTAACGTCGCACCTTCATTCGTTACTAGAGCGAGGAAATGAAAATTTTAAATATTTCATTCCCTCGTTTGAGAATCGAATCCACAACATTTACAGTCGCAAACTTGTGAACATACGATTGTGATCAGCCCAAGATCCCAGGGTCCCCAGATGTACGTCATTTTAGCAATATTAAATAAAGTAAGTCTGGGGGCCCTGGGATCCCAATCTGAATACATTTTAAGCAAATAAAGTCTAAGTATGAAACATCTCAACAAATCGTGGCAATATAACGCTAAGTCGTTACCGCTTAACCGTAATGGCAGTTGCATAAATTATAAGGGAATGTTTCTTCAGACTCAACTTCATCCCCTAATACCGACTAATTAACCCGACAAACCCTAATTTCCTACATTTTTGGGTGACTTCAAGGAAATTTTGAATTTTAAGATGATTTTGTGTTGTTGTGAGAGTATATATTGTATTCTGTTAGTGGCTTCATCCAAGTGGACACAATTTTAAATTGGCGTTCCGCCACTCAACACTTCTTTTCTTGAAAATTGGGAAAAAGCGTGATGCAGCTTTCTTAATTCTTATCTAAACTTGTAATAAACCCACTAAAATGATTTTTTTTGTCAGTTTGTCTGTACTCAAGACCGCTTCAGTAAAATTCAGTTTTCACAATTGTATTTTGGCATATATGCCTCGTTATTTGCACAGTAATTTAGAATTCCTTAGAAAAACTTTTTAAAATAAGTAACTTATTATCTGGTTTTTAGTTTCCTGTGTGGAATAACACCTTAAAAATGTTATAAGCAGATTGTTCAGGGCTTTGTAGTTTATTTAAATTATTTTTAATTTTGGTGGGTAGGCAAAGCGTGGTATTGAAATTCGCCATTCACCACGTTTTTTTAAATTGTAGAATCTAGCAACCGGAGGGTCTGAATATTTTTTCTCTACCTATTCTATACTGTATTATGTAGACATATTTCAACTTCGATACAAATATTATTTTTCAATACCTTATATAAACACTTTGATCTACTTACAACACTATTCACAAGAGTCACACTAGAAACGATTTTTCTAACTAAATTTTCACAAAAGAAAGTAAATTTCTTAACTTATATAAGTGGATTTCGAACAAAAATAAGGTCTCCTATAAATAATGTGTAAACAAGTGTTGTTTCTTAAGAACTTTCCCTATGAATAATATTATGGCAGATGGAAGTTCGTGAAAATTGTCCATAGCGTTTTCTCGTTAAAAGCGAATTTAATAAAAAAAAAACCATAACAACCCCATCGTGACCAGGGGACGTGTTAACAACGAAATGCATCAATCAACGTCTAAAAAATCGTTTCCATAGTACATCTGTTATCTTTTAACGTCATACGTTATATTAAACCCTTTTTTTATTTATTTTTTTTGTATTAGTAGGCAGAGTGCTCTTACGCTGCGGAGACATGGACCTTGCGTCAGGTCGAGAAGAAAAAAAATTGATGCTCCGGAGATGTGGTGCTGGAGACGAATGCTGGGAGTATCATGGACCGAATTTTGCACCGACGTCTTTATTCTCCAAGAAATCAGCACTTTGATTTTTATAATGACATAATTATATGTATAATGAAAAATACATTAATCTCGTTTACTTCACGCAGTGGAGTAAAAAATACTTGTTTATATTTTTTCAATAAAATTAATTTACTATTATCGTTTGTATTAATATTCTTAAAAAAGTTTACAGTGCAACGAAAACGATGTCTGAAAGTTACGTTCCACGAAAATATTGTCGTAATTTTATAATGTTTTTATTGGAACAAAGTTTTATTGGTTCACATTTTAACGAAGATTTATTTTCATCTAAACGTGACACGTAATTTGTATTGAAAGTTACACTTTTTGTAAAAGTTTTTATTTAATAAACCAAATTAAAGGCTAGCGCAGCGGTTCACGTCGTCGGACCGTAAGTGCGATTGTCGTGGGGTGAAATTCTACTGAGATAAATAACCTGTTTCCTATTCCATTTCCTCCATCGTTCTGGAAAGAACACAAAAATACAAAGCGCGGTGTTGAGTTCCACCACTCAATAAACGATGTCTCGAAATTAAGGAAGTGAAGTAAAAAGTATCTTAGTACTACGATACCTCTGTCCACGTGCTATATGTGGAATACAGCGTGAAGCTAAAAGAAAAAATATATATAAAGTTATATACGTTTATATATCTACGTTTAGCGTTTTCTAAACGTTTGGTTAAACACATTAATATCAAGAACTACTGGTATAAAATGTTTTTTATGCCACACTTTTATATTGGAAGGCTATATATAATAGGCTATATTACATCACGTTTACCGTTTCGATATAACCCAATCTTTCACTTCCTTTGGTCAAAGTTACATAGGTTGAGCACGTAGAGCATATAATGTCATACAAAATCTTAAGTACTTTTGTATAGACATGCTTAAAGCTCGGCTTCCATCGCAAGCGGAGCATAAAGATTGAGAGAAAGAGAAATAGATTGAAACTACGTTGAGACTGCAAGAGTCAGCTGCATTCTTTTATTTCCACATATAAATAATCAGACGGATAAGATTTAAATGAAAGAGTAACAATAAGCTCACAAACAACAAAACTGTCTTTTGAAGGAAATGTTAACTTATTTTATAAAAAAAGGAGTCCGTTCCGCCTAAGCTTTATTCACTTATTTCCTTTACGCGGTGGAAATCGGGCTTTAAGATGAGAAAGAGGGGTCTTAGAAATTTATCGAATTCCTTCAGCAGAATGCCTAAGGAAATTTTCCTTTTGTGGATATGTTTGTGAGAAACAAAGAAGGCGTTTTATATTCTTAATGAAGCCTATCAATGCGTGATTGAAGATTTTTTTTACTTTAGATTTATTTTTGAGATTAGATTGGCAGTTTACTTTGTACATTGATTATAGATTGTAATGGGTAAATCAAAGGTGCGGCACACCGTCGATTCGATTGCCACTAGGGAGATTCTTTTTAATATTTGATTTTGTCATTCATAGTGCAAGGACGAAACACGACATCGAGTTCTGCCACTCAAACACTCAATGCCTTCAGAATTCGGTGGACACTGGAGTACGAAGGTATCATAATGAAAACGGGATACACTAGGTTCTCAAGTTCTCTCTGCCTATCTTCTTATGCAATTCATCACGCAAAATTAATGCCCCGTATCCGTATAGCTGGATATGCAGAGGTAATCTAGTGCTAAGCCACTCCGTTCTCTACTTTCCGCCTAGTTCTTAAAACACGCGTGTTGATTGGCGGAAATTGGATCGTAACTTGCAAAAACACCAATTAATAACTTAAGATAACAATGAACTTACGTGAATTTCCTTCTAATAAATATTTAGCTAGAAATTGAGATTTTCTACATCAAAAGAAATTGAATTGAATGTAACAAAATCCCGCTGAGATTGAGTTTTTTTTATATTTTCACCGAAATAGGTTTCTATGAATAATAGAAGAAACAAGGCTTATTTATGCATAACTTTATACATAAAATCGAAATTACAATTTTTTAAATTATTCAAGATATTTAAAATACGGTAAAATAGCACAGTATCTGTCTGTAAAACTAACAGTGTGTTCCTCTATTCAATACTCTATATCTCGATAATGGCAAAATGGCAAAAAATAAACTATAAAAAGTAGAAAATAAAATACATTTTAAGATATAAAATTTTAATAGAGACGTTTAAATTGCAAAGTATACTGTAATTAAGTAGAACCGTTTTTTGTTTACTTACAAACAAAGGGATTCGATTATCGCAAAGAAAAGCTCGAATCTCGCGAGCTCGAGGAAAAATACCGAGGGAAATAAGGCTTGGAGAGATCTTTGGAAAATACGATCTGGAATTGGACTGTAAATCTATTAGGGAAATTAAAAATTCTATTCATCGGAAAGTGGTGAACGGAAGTGTCTTAATGGGAACGGAGTGTCTGAATATGTTCCTAGGTTCCCTCTGCCTATTTTGCTATGTGTGATATACCGCGTGTAGCTAAAAAACATTAAAATGTACAAAAATAAAGGCAACTTCTAAATAAGCGTACAATTTATTTTCTTTAACGCTAAAAACATTGTGCTATCTGTATAATGTATCGGGGCAATTTTGTTATCACACCCGTTTTTCTAACTCTTACGTATACGTTTAGGTCCTCACGGGGTTTGTGCTTATTACTGAATTTGGGTCCCCACGTGATTTATGTATTGTATAAATTACAGTAGATAGAAGGAACCTAGTGAAAAAACTCTCCGTATTCTACTTTCCAATCAATTTTTAAGACAATGCGTGTTGAGTGAATCGAGTGGGAATCGAACTCTTAGTTGTCGCATTGTAGCCACTAACCGCGCAAATATTTTTTAATATTACCTTTTTTACTTATTAAATGAAATGAAGAAGAATGATTATCTGTAATTTGGTTATTGAACTGAACTTTTTAATTTAATTTTGATTTTTTTATAACAGCCCATATTTACAGGTAGAGTATGGCGTCAATAATTTATACAGTTTGTTCAATTTGATTTCTTTTTCTGGTATAATATGTCATATCTTTGATATTTGAAGAAGAATAGCAAAAATCTAATTATTAATATTACAATTTAGATTTAATTGGGTCTCAGTGGTGGGTCCAGCTAGACCCTAGAAAGAATGAAAAAAGATGCAAAAATACATTCTTAAAGAAATAAACTAATATATAATAAATACAAAATAACACAATTATAATAGTGTTTATATGAGGATGTTGAGTGAAGTATAGGACAATAATTGGAAACGCCCTACAATAGTACATTTTTGGTACAAGCGTGTATGAAAACGACGTATGAGTGATATGGGTTTCTAATAACTTATTAGCTTCATACGTTTGAAATGGAATAGAACTATCAAGAATAGTAATTGAAACGAAAGGGTTATTAGGCTTAACTAATTAGGGAGTCTGGCGGTCTGTCTGTCAAGACCCTTTATCTCAGGCACGTTTGTAGATATCGTGTAAAAATTTAAAACATATACTCTAGTAGATCTGAATCTACCCGTGATTCTCTGAAAAAAAAAAACATATTTCTATCTTTACTTAGAAAAAATACATGGCCGTTTACAACGGAGAAAACGCGTTTTAAACGGCCATATCTTTTTTTATTTTAATTGTGACAGTATGAAGGAAATCAAAATTCATAGGGTAATTACGAAATTTATTAGCTACCCTCTAAATTTTTTCATGTGAGATCTACACAGTATTACGGCGGCTACATACAGTATATACGCACGACACCGAGACGTGTAGATTCAATTTCCAATTGAAGAAAAGAAATATTTAATATTTTTAATTCCTCGCTGTATAAAGCTCAGCTAATACACTACTAAGATATCCTTTAATTAATATAATATTTAAGACGTTCATTCAACATGGCTTATTGAAATCCAAACACAATTTACTTATTTAAACATTAAGGTCTAACGTACGCACAATTATTTCAATTAGCTACATATCTATGCAAATATAATCAAGATGAAGAGATTATACAGTTTTATTATACATTTGAAACGTGACCACAGACTACTGCAAAGTGTTCGAAACAGATATTCCAATATATATAAAATAGATATTCTAAGAGATATGAACGTTTTAGAATCTTTTTATTTTTAAATCTTCAATCACTGTTTTAATAAATCCTTTGGTTTGGTTTGTATAAGTTAAGAGTGGATATAACTTCTACTTTTTTAGCTTCACATCGTATCCCGGATATGTAGTGTAGTAGGGTAGACAGAGGTGACCTGGGAATCTAGTGTTAAGACACTCCGTTCCCATTAAGATACTACCATTCCCCACTTTCACTATTTTACCTAACAAACTTTAATAAGTTATACAGGATGTATACGCTAGTTTGAAATATATATTTACCGGATTACTATATTCAGTATAATATTTCCTTATAAGCATTTCCTCATATATTAGGCAAACCGTCGTAAACCTCCCATGCTTCAACTTACCTCATATAGAAGCCCCGAAACTGTTTTATTACTAGATATGCCATTTAATAATAAATATATATATATATGAACCCAATAGTGACGTAGCGTAAACGCGACGCTTGTTCTATAACCACTCGAGGAAATATATTTTTAAGAGTGAAGTGGAAGTGAAATGTGGGGGACAAAATTATCTAAATAGGAGAAAAGTCTCTGAACACAAGGTTCCCTGGATCCATCTGCATATCCTGCTATGTGCGAGATACAGCGTGAAACTAACATTAGTTGCTGTTTTGCTTAATTTTCTGACGAAAACACATTTTAAATTGACTGTTATGATTTTGTCCGAGATAATATCGAACCTATAACCATTACGCTTAAAGTCAGTCAATATCCGACAATGACGCGTCAGCGAATCTTGAAATGTACTAAAAAATAACATCCCCAATGCTTTTCCCCACAGTGTTAATGTTATGATAATCGCATTATTGGAATATTGATTTTTCGATTTATTTGTAAAGAGAACTGGAGTTTCGAAACGATATATAAAATATTTATAGCGGAGAGTGTCATTTTCGACGGTCCCCAAGTAAAGTATGGAAAGTGAAAAATTGCATATTTCTTTTATAGCTGGTTTGTTTTTGATTAAATTTGCGTTTTAAAATCGCACAAGATAGGATTTTTATTGAAATAACTGAAATTCTCATTAAAACTACCTTCTTTTTTAATCTAAAAGAGCAAATAAAAAAAATTACGATTTTTCACTTTCGATACTTTATATAGGGAGCAACGTTTTGTTTGGGAACACTGACGCGTGTGAATTAACACAAATTATCGGATTCAAAGAAATTTCTGTATGACACTTAAATAAATGTCAATTTTATATACAACATTTTATTATTTGTGCAACTGAAAGGTGTTGCGATCTTTGTATGTATGTAAATAATGTTAAAAATGAAACTTGCTAAGTGTAAGTGCGACTGACTCACGGAGGGTTCCGTATCATCGTATTGTATGGAATGATCTGCAAACTAAAGTTAATAATGGATTTTTTTCTGCAGTATACTTAAACCATCTCAATTTCTTTAGACGGACAAACATGAACGGACATGCTTAAAGCATAAAGTGATCCATCCTAACATTATCATCGACATTATTCTAGCTTTTATGATCTTATAATAGTACCGCTTTTTTCTTACGAGAAACAGAACTCTAAAAATGTACATAATTTATTCGCTGTAAAACGATTTTCGACAGCGCTTTTGAAGAATATATATGTAATGATTGCTTTTGTTTTTGTTTCATTAACAGATGAATATTATTGTGTGTTCTTTATTTTACCAGTAATTTGTGCATTTAATGATGTCTATCTTTTATGTTCAATAATTTTTGCAGTTTTTTTAGCTTCACGCTGTATCTCGCACGTGGCAGGGCAGGCAGAGAGAAACCTAGTGTTATGAAACTCCGTTCTCCATTAAAATTCTTCCGTTTTCTACTTTCCGCTGAATTCTTGACGTTTTGCGTCTTAAGTGGTGGAACTTAATGGCACACATAACTTTGTTCCCAGCGCGAGAAAATGAAAACATTAAATATTTCATTTCATTCCCGAGTGGAAATCGAACTCACAACCCCTACAATCGCCCAATCGGCGTCAGTTATTTAAGATATATATATTATTATTATATAATATTTATATAATATATCTTATAATGTTCTGATCCAGGCAGGGAAATATGGCGCTCCGTTGCAACTACCCTAAAATTGACCCTCATAAGAAAAAAGCTTAAATAGGCTTCACGCTGTATCCCGCACACAGGAGGATAGCCAGAGGAAACCGAATATTAAGACACTCATTTTTCAATTTCCGACCGAATTCTGGAGTCATTGCGTGTTGAGTGACAGAACTCAACGCCGCGCTTTGTCTCGACACCAGAGCGCAGAAATGGAAATCCGATTGTCCTAGAAAAGAAAAATTTTAAAACTGTTCACTCACATTTTGTGGTAAACACTTCCAAATATAAATTTTGCATTATTTTATTAAACAAGTTAATCAGTTAAAACTTTTTCAGTATAACTTTCGGCGTATGTCGTGAAATCTGAACGAGAAAAAAATTACAGCTCTTTCCAAGTAGTAAATTAGCTAATTTCTTATAGTGTGTTCGGAGCTTCCAGTTACAAACGGAGAAGCATAATTCTAATTATCCGTGGACAGTTTTATGGTGTGATTTGGCTTTAAGGGAAACAATGGCTTCGCGATTTCTTTGGGTTAGTCTTAATATGAAGAAACGACAGTTGGTGCTTACATCTTAAGTCGTAGTATACTCTTAGAGGTGACGATAGTTGATACTTGTTAAAATAATTGATTGGGAATTTAATTCTATTATCATTGTTAGTCTCACACTAAATTCCGTATATTCCTTAGTATACGTAAAGAAAATCATTGAGCGTCTACGCTTTGTCGGTTGAAGGCTATGCATTATTCATATAAATAATTTAAATATAATTATTGACGCGAGTGAAAATTGAACCTACAACCAACCTATTTACAGCGAAAGGCTGCTCCACTGCTACATAATATTATAAACTAACCGGTAAAATTTCAAAGGGAATTACAACTGAAGCTCATAGAAGGAAGACATATTCTTGGAGCATAACACTTCACTTAGGAACATTTTAAAGACTTCAAAATAATAGTTTTATCGGTCCTCGCAGACGGCACTCAGCACCACTTACGTAGTAAAGTTGTGTTTAAAGTTGAAGAGAGAGGAGAATTTATGATGGAATGATAATAAAAAATAGCAATATAACAATGCTGTGAGTTTTAAATGTATTTTTTCTATGTTTTTTAACGTATTTTTTAATAATAAGAGGCCGTTTCGGCGCCGAATGAATGTCTAGCTGAAAGATTGAAGGTTGTGCATTCGATTCCCAATACCCAATAATTAGCTATGAAAACAAGACAGAACGTGAAAGTGAAGAACAGAGTGCCTTAAAACTCGATTCAACAGCTCAATATTATAATAATAATAATAAAGGTTTTAAATAAATTCATGCCTAAGTTAATAGAGTATTTATTCAATTAAAGTAACGTAACGTAACCATAAATATAATATAACAGCAAATAAATATATATACATTTCTGATCTTATTAAATAATTTATTATTAGGTACTTTAATCTTTGAAGAACGTCTGTCTCTGTTGACATATTTATTATGCCAAGATCTGGAGTAGTGTCTGGAGCTTCGTAAGTATCTAGTATTAATGATAACATTAACACATCTCACAAATAGAAAGTGTTGACCGTCGTGGCACAGCGTCTGAATGTAAACGCGACGGTGGTGGGGGTTCGGTTTTCATTTAAACACGTTTTTCATTATCTCGCTCTAGTATTAAATCAAAAAATATAACGCATATAGTCATGCGTTTACATGCAATTGTATGTTTTCATTTATTTTTTATTTAAATGGTTCATTTTAAGCTGTATCCATTTTCATAATCATCATGTAAATTGTTGTGTCATAATCTGAAATATTTAATGATAATCTCGCCGATGTCTCTCCGTTCTCAACGCTATACAAAAAACAGAGACATCGCAGTTATTAGAAGTTAAACACAGCACATCCAAGTACCAGACCAAGTAAAAAAAAACATTTTAAATAAATATCTCCATCGTCATTCAAATAAATAATTATCAAGCCCGTTCATTTGTAATTCGATTAAATTTCGAGAAATTTTATATATGACGTAACTCAACGCCACAAAGTTGGAACGAGATTAATCAAATCAAAAGATATTAAGGCAACGGGTTATACCGTACGGTGCACTCGCTGTGACGTTCTGTCTATCTATTTAGTGAATAAATTAAACGTGCACTAGAATAGACAACTTCTGTGTCATCTGCATATAAAGTGGTGCGATATTAAATTATGTATCAACGTCTTGGGCTCAGTGGTTAAAATGTACAAGGATTTTGTGGAGTCATAGATTCCAAAAATGGTAGAGAAAAGTTCGGTAACGTACTACTGTAAACGTGACAATTGTGCCTTCGAATTTCACTGGGAACAATGATATATTTTATATTGTCGGTTTCTTGCTTTGGTATTGAAGTAGAGCGCGGCGTTGAGTTCCGCCACTCAACACGCAATGCCATCAGAATTCGGCAGAAAGTAGGCTACGGAAGTGTCTTAATACCAGTGAGTGTCTCTTATTTTTTTTAGGATCTAGCCTCCGGTTGATTCTGCGGTTCCACTTTAATTAAAATAAAGCACACACACACACACACACACACACATTCAGACACTTACAGCTCCATATAAATAAGTCACATAATACTTAAATATATTACTGACTTTAAAATAAAATTCTGGGTTGCTTATATCTTTAATATCTTAAAGCAAAGTTTGTCTTTTAAACCTTATGTATGAAATTAATATAATAATATTCAGAGTTTACGTAATTTTAACGTTTTTCATAAAAATAGTAATATAAATATATAAAAGTGTAATATAAGTATAATCTGATTCTAATCTTGGTTACAAAGGTTTCGTGAACAAAGAGTACAATTAGATTCAAAATTACGTTAGCAATTAGGAACAGATGCGGTCAAAACACTGGGTAACGCATTTAAATTTCGTAGCATTTATTTTTTAACCGATCGCGGCGATGAATAAAAGGAGAGTTATGTTTTAAGCGTATGAAACCGTTCCTTTGTTCCCTTATAACTGTTAAAATCAATGAATCGATGTTGATAAATGAAACGTCGTTGGTTTTTTCTCGATTCACCCGAGTATATGAATAAATTTAGTAAATGAAGTTTAGTTTATAATTAATTTATTTATTAGTGTCTTAGAGGGAACCTAGTGTTTGGACACTCCGTTCGTCACTTTCCGCAGAATTTTTGGGATAATGCGTTTTGATTGGCGGACCTGAAAACCCTGTTTTGCTTACTGCCTTGATGATTTAAATAAAAATATTAAATTATAACTCGTACCTCTGAGTGCCGGATTCGAGCTCGCAACAGTCACATTACAATCGCGCTTATGCCACTTCGCCACGACGGCCTTGGCACTTGCCACTTAATGTAACTACTTTATTTTATTATACGAGTGAAAGTTAAGCTCAGTTACTTTTTAACTAAGTGGTTATTTTTTTGGGAGCTGTTATGAAATTGTGGCATAAAAGTGGTTATGGGTCTTAAGCTGCTATTTTCACCAATTCTATAAAGGAGGAGGATTTTTCAATTTGAATGTGTGACTTTCCTATTTGTAGTCTACCTCTTTGTATGTTTGTTATGCGATTTCTCCACCACTTACGAGTATCGTATTTAACTATTTGTATTATTATTTTTTTTCCGGATGTTTAAATTTTTAGTTAATCTTATATATTTTTTGGCACTTAGTCCAGTATTTTTTATAAATCAATTAATAAAATTTATTTATAGAATATTTTTATTATTTGCTTCACGCTGTATCACGAACATACCAAGGCAGGCAGAGGGAACCTTGTAACAAAACAGTCCATACCTATCAAGACACTTCCGTCTCCCACTTTTATAATATAATATTTTTTATCCGAACAGCAAATGCAGAAAATCCATTTAATTTTATAATAGAAGATAACGATTCGCGGTAGACGGAATATGAAATTTCCTCATGTCGTTATACAGAACGGTACTCGAGTGTATAATTTTCAAAGCAAGTGTCGGCTTCAGTACTTTTATTTGTGACGAGGAATGCTACGTTGTTGTTAGAAAATTTTCTCATACGAATGTTTACTATAGACATTGCATTTTTGTTAACTATATAGATACTTATAATGAGGTTAGAGGCAGTTGTGGTCGTCTTTTAACAGTAAAGGGCGATGATTGTGGGTTCGATCCCCATTTGGAAAAATTATTATATATAATACATTTTCGTATTTCTGGCCCATGTAGGCTAAGCGCGGCGTTAAGTTCCAGTGTTCAAAAGTATGAAGCTAATATAGGCTCTGCTGCTGTATTTTCATCCTTTTAAAGAGTAGTATGTAATATTATATCTAAACCATCGGAAAGTGACAAAACAGAGAAGACAGAGAAGTTACATAACTATTTTCATAAAACCCTGAAAAGAGATTTTCCAGATGCATAATAAAATATATATGTAAAGAAATTATATTGAGAAAAAATTACAATTCACAGCACACATATAACCCACAAAGTAACACATTTTTAGTTTAAAACTCGATGACAGGGCCCCGGTCCCAGCGGCATCAACGTCTTGCAAATTTACCACAATATAATGTAAAGTAAAAATTTAAATTTTTGTACTAGTATAAATGTGAATAGTGCAGTGGCATAAACTTTTGACTGTTATGCGACGGTTCTGGGTTCGATTCCAATTCGGGTACAAAAAATGAAATAAATTATTATTTATTTCATTATTTCATATTTTCATTTCTTAGCTCTGGTATCAAGGCAAAATCGTGACATTGAGTTCCGCCACTCAACACGCACGCAGCCATGAAATTACAGACCAAAGAAGGTCTATCTGCTTACCTTATACGCGGGATTCAGCGTGAAATCGAAAAAAACAAACCCTAACTCATCAAAAGTCGTCATGGCAAATCCTCCGATAACAAGACAAACCGCGGTACTGAGCTCTACCGTTTATCACACGATGTCTCAAAGTTTGTCCAGAAAGTGAGGAAAAAAGTTGGTTAACGTTAGGTTCCCTCTGCCTTATATATATATAGATAAAACGAGAAAAACTTTAACACTCAATTGTAGCGGCTTTTTAAACTTTTATATCATGATGAAGGTGTTACTGTCTTTTAATCACGCGGTTCGAAAAGCTCAGGTGTCAAAGATATCGGGTCAGTTTAACTTGGCGCGTCTCCAGGAAGCAAATTGTCTTTTTGTTACACGATATGTCACGAAGTACTCACACAGCAGAACGGTAATTCTTTTATACCTTCGTGGCCTAAGAGCCAAGTTTGCGACTGTAAGCGCGACGGTTATGGCTTCGATGCCCACTCAGAGAAATTTAATATTTTCGTTTCCTCGTCCTGGTGAAGGGGCAAAGGTCGACGTTGGGTTCCGCCACTCAATACGCAATGTCTTGAGTAATTATAATTAATTCCTATTAGTGGGAACCGAACCCCATACATGTATTTACTGTCTCTAAAACGGCGCAAAAAAGTAAAAGAAGAACAAAAAAAAACAAACAATAACTCGAATACCGCAGAACATTTCTTTACGCCTCATATCTGGTGAATTGATGACTGCTATTACCTCATATACTATAACTTTGCTGTAGTCAATCAATTTCCCTTACAAATACTAAATAGCTGTATTGGAAAGGAATTGGACTATTATTGGAATAAATATTGACATGGAAAATTTATTTGAAAATATTATTATATGTTTATTATTTCTTATAGTTTAGAAAGGAGAGTGATGCAACACTACATTTTCTGTTTCTTGCTGGTTTTTTAAATATGAAGAAAAGTAGACAATACAGCAAATGATGCTGGGAGGTTAGCTTCTTCACTCCAATCCCCGATTTGTTTCTCCTATATAACACGCAATATGCAAAATAAAGTGAGTGTACTGAGAACACCGAGGGTTTTGTATCAAAGTCATCGGGAACGTAACTTACATACAGACAAACGTACAACAAAGATATACTATAAGAATTACAATTCTTCTTTTCTTTAAAAAAAAATGTAATATATTATAATTTTAATTTTTAAATTTAAAAAATAAATAAATAAAGAAGTAAATTTGAAAAAAAAAGAACAATAATAACGCTTTGTTTCGTTATATTACGATTGGTATCTTACGTGAACGAGTGCGATGGACAGACAACACAATGTTTTATTCATTCGCGTTTCTTCACACCCTTTTGACTTGTAAAACCTATTTGTTTGATATGATAATTATTTCAAGAAAAGATCAGTCAGTGCTTTTCAGTTTTCATGTAGCTCGTGTAGTAATAAAACGAGAAAATGAAAAGATTTAATATTCCATTTCCCGAATGGGGGTCGAACCCACAACCGTCGCGTTTATAGTCGCACGATTGTACCCCATGCGCCGCACAATATCTCAAAGCCCCAAATTAATTTCATTTGCACACGTAGCTGTATTGTATCCGCGATAAGTGTAAACAGTCCATTTCGTATTGGTTCGGTGCTTATTAAAATTGGTGCGGTTTATCATTTACTTTCATTCGATGAATTTCCATTTTGTACACAATTGAATGGATTTTTTGCTGGAGCTTCTTGATTAAGGTGATGTGTTTCAAGCTTAAGAGTTTGTTTGGTTGAACGATGTAATATAAGGAACTACTGGTTTAAAATTAACATATATTTTGGTGTTCCATAGAGTACTTGTCAAGAAAGGATGAAGCGTAATGGCTTCTCAATTTCGGAAGAAAGTGGGAAAGGGAAGTATTGTAATAGCAACAGAATGTATTAACACTAAAGAACTTGTGGAAGGTAGTAGATATGCTCATTTCGATGTATTTCACTGCTCCTGCGGCCCGCGTTATCATTGTTCATTAAGAACGTGTTAAAAGACGCTTTCATCGACGTCTTAAAATTCCCTAAGAGTTCAAGACATTGCATAAAGGAACTAAACGCTTGGCTATATCTATTACCTGAACGAGGAAACAGAAAAAATGTGGGATTAAATCCACTAACATAGAGTTTAAAGTCAGATGCTGTACCGCTGCGCCATGACGCTTTCTGACTTGTAGCATAATAATTAATTCCATATTAACTTCGCTTCACATCTGCCATCGAGCATCATGATAATGTTATTATTTGCTCTGACGACTCGCATAATTGCATAGATATTAGTATTGCAGTGGTAATATACCTCACTAACCTGTTATAAATTGACTGTAAGTTTGACTTTTTTAGGTCCACGCTGTAACGAAGAAATAAAATTATTTATTTAAATGAATATTTTACATTCTGGACTATTACGATCAAATCAGTCGCGATCACAGTCGCGTACTAGTGATCCTGCGCCATGAACGGTTTCTTACAAAATTAAATTTAATTATATTTTTTATATTTAAACCGTCATAGCACAGCGAAAAAGCATCTGACTGAAAATGAGATTGTTTTGGGCTCGATTTCCACTCGAGGAAATTAGATATTTAATATTTTTATCGCTCTGGCGTCGAGGCAAAGCTCAAGTGTGCTTGTGAGATCTACAACTGCCTCAACCTAAGCACGCCATGCCTCCAAAATTCGAAAGTAAAGAACGAAAGTGTCCTAATCGGAACGGAGTGTCTTTACACTAGGCTTTCCTTCCATCTGCTTATTCTGCAATATGCAGGATACATTTAAATTTTTTATATCTATATATTACTACATTATCTTATATACAAATAATATTCAGGCCAATAAATAAAACTCCTTTCAATAAGAATGTATCTCCAACTAACAAATTACCGAAGTAAAGAATTTGCAATTAAAACTGAGATGTATTGAGTACAGTAAATTTTACTAAAAGGTAGAATCGAATGAAATACTCGTCGATCCTGAATTTCTAAGTATTGGTTTATTTTAATTTGCTATAAATGAATATATGTATGTATGTCAGGCAGAGGGAAGATGGAAAAGCGGTGTTAAAACACTCCGTTTCCATTATGAGAATTATTATTATCCACTTTCTGACGAATTCTAAATACATTGAGTGCTGAGCGGCGGAACTCAACGCCGGACCTGCCTTGTTACTAGAGCGAGGAAAATAACAATATTGAATATTACATTTCCTCAAGTGGAAATCGAACCCAATACCTATCGCGTTTACAGTTTCAAGCTTGTGCCTTGTGCCACAACTAGCCTCAAAGTAAAACTTATTCTTATAAATAATTGAAACATATGAAAAGTGAAATTACTTATTTCATATTATTGAGGAAAAATTTCAATATTATCAAAGTGAAATAAAGTCAATAGTATATTGACTTTCTTCGTTTACCATAACAACAAAAAAGACCTGTAACACAAATTTTCATTTCCTATAAGTCAAAGGAAGTCAAATATTTTTTTTTATATAATATATACATTACCTGAGAGTCAAATCTAGGACTTTAATTCTATGTGTGATAAATATTTGTTTGGTAGATATGTAAGTATGTTCTTCGCAATTTACTTTAATACATAAATACTGTTGAACAGAATCATCTCGTAAAAATTGTTCTCACCATAATAAGAGTGTAGAACGGCTATATTTGTATGGTGACCACAAATTGTGCTAAATTAGATACTTTGTAAGGAAATTGTATTTCTTTTTATCGTGAGGCCAGTCGTGGCACGGGGGGCTGGCATTTTCATTTCAAGTGTGCCTGTAAAAGCGACTGGTTGTAGGTTCGATCCTTACTCAAGGAAATAAAATATTAATTACAATTTATATTTTCATTTCTTTATACTAGTGTTGAAGCAAGGCTCTGCGTTGAGTTCCGCTACTCAACACGCAATGCCTCCATAATTCGTAAAGCTGACTTGATTTATTTTTTTTATTATTATATTCTCCGATGTTTTATACGTTTACGGTCTCATATATTATGGCTGTGACTCCAAAAAAGTTTATTATTATTATTTTTTTTTAATATTTTATAGTATTTACGGCCTCACGCTATATAGTATAAACTATCAATTTCATCTTTTTTAAAAATATTTTTATGATTAAGTCAATACTTGGATTTAGGCAAATTATTATATTTACCAAAATTAATGGACCACCCAAAATATAAGTACAGTTTACGATCAATCCTATCGACGAGCTTCGTAAGATGGTGTGGTGAAGAATTTACGACGCCTATAAAAACCACAAATGTCAGTAAAATGGTTTTTAATGGTACGCCCCTCTGATCGTTCAATATTGTTTGCTTGTGTTATACAATTAAACGACAATTACTTAACAAAGTAATTTATTTGGAACGGAATGGTTGTGAGTTCGATTCCTGCTGGGAAAATTAATGATTATAATTTGCTTACTCTGGTAACAAGATTTCACCACTCAACACGCAATGCCTCGACAATTTAGAGGAAATCGGTGAACGGAAGTATCTCAATGGGAAAGGCACTAGGTGGCCATGTTCCCAGATTCCCTCCGCCTACATAGCTATGTGCGGGATATAAAGTGAAGCTTAGAAAAAGAGATGGATAAAAATAAATATAGAAAAATGAAAACGTTTATCACTATTAACCTCTAAAATTATCAAATTCCAAAAACGTGGAAAACACAAATAATACAATATTTAAACAGATATTAAATATTATAACAATTCATTCACAATTTAAGTGTTTACACCTCGTTAACTATAAATAAAACCGTCTTTTGTGTCTTAAGCGTACGGTTCAGTTTGGGATAAACTGTCTATTGAAAATTTCGTGATATCAAACAATAGGGGCTTTACTCCATATTTTTCGTGACCTCCATACAGGCAGTGACGAGTTATATTGTATTTTTTTTTTTAGTTTCACGCTGTATCCCGCATTTTTACAAGTTTTCACTTGCAATGTTAGTATGCGTCAACTCTTAACAACTATAACGAATTACGTAACCCACGAGCGCTATAATGGGTACAAAAATACCTTATTCTTTAAAGTCATGAAATTATTACTGAGTTGTAGGAAATTATGAACAATAGATTATACTTTTAAGAGTTAATTTGGATCTTTGTTAATAAATATCCGTGTAAAAAACTCTAAACAGCTGACTACACAAAATGGAATTTAAAAAAACATATTTTGAAAATTACATGACAAAATCCCTAAGCCGTATCCGTGTAGGCATGATTTATTAGAAAACTTCTATTGTGCCCAACTCATGCCATTGTGGACTACTGTTTATGATGTAGATAATTCGCTTATTTAGTTCTGGTATATGCCACATGTGGAATTTGTGTGTTAGATAACCCTATTTGAACAAAGTACTATAAATATTATAAAATAGTTGTTATATATGGTTTATTATTGAGGACTGCAAGCGCCATGGTAGCGGATTCGATTTGCGCTCAGTGCAATTTATTTTAATTTTCTCGCTCTTCCAAACGGAGTGTCATAACATTAGGTACTCTAGTGTAAAGAACAAAGATTAGTATTTAATTATTTATAACCATCTCCTTCTAATGTATTCCTCTTTTAATTTGTACTTTATATTTTAATTGTAAATACGAATCTAAATGAAGGAAAGTTTCAAAGTAAGTTTTGATCGACGAACAAGAAGTGCATTGTTCAACAGAATCTTTTGAAATCCCCATACAAATACTTCGTCTCAAGATAAATAATAATCTTTGTTAAATAATACTAACAATACTATGAACAAGTCGAAAGGCCATCCATTGTATTACTTTAACTGACGGGAGTTGAAACTGTTTACAAATTATAACCAGGGTAATTCTTTAAGGTACTATCTTATTTTTTTTAGCTTCACGCTGTATCCTGCATATAGCAGGATAGGGAGGGGGAAATTAGACTGACTACACTCCGTACCCATACTTTTTACAACATTTCCAAGACATTTCATGAGTGGTGGAATTTAACTTAGGAAATGAAAACAATTTAAATATATTCATTCGGATAACTTGACATTGAATTTATGACGTCTACATTCAGATACAATGTCGTTGTGCCATGACGGTGATAAGATATTTTAAGCATTCTTAATTTTGAGCTGATATTAAATACTTAAAGATTTTTTCCAGTTTCACGCTGTAGCCCGTATGTAGCGGCAGAGGATCCTAGTGTTACGACACTGCGCTCTCCACTTTCTGCCAAATTCTGAAGGCATTGCGTGTTGAGCGTAACTCAATGCCTCTCTTGGCTCAATACCATAGCGAAGAAATGACAATATTTAATATTTCATTTCCTCGAGTGAAATCGAACCTACAACCTGTCTCGTTTACAGTCGCACGCTAATGCCCATACGCACCGACTAGTTATAAATTATAATTTATTTTAATATAAAAAGAACCCTATATTAAATAATCTATGTTTATCTAGTACATTTTATACTACGATTTTTTTTAAAAAAAGGTAAAACCAGTATCTTTGGAATTACCATAATAATATGTTAACAAATTCGTCTTCGAGGTGATGTTGTATGAGTTACCTACATGTATATACAGCGTGTAGCTATAGTAGTTTTAGATAGATTATAACAAAACATCGAGGGAAGTCGTAGCACAGGTGCATCAGTGTGGAACTGAAAGCGCGACGGGTTGTGGATTTGATTTCCACTCGGGGAGATGAATTATTAAATATTTTCATTTCAACGGCACTCAACGCGCAATAAATTGAGAATTTAACGGCGGTAGGGAACTTGGAATGTAGAGTACAGAAACTGAAAGAAATAGTTAACAGAAAGTAGAGAAACTGAAGAAATAAAACTTGTGTGCGGGATTCAACATGACGCAAAAAAATAGAAATCCTATATATTTCTTGAACTGTAATCTGCGAGGTTATTGAAATACAAGTCCGTCCTAATTATTATATATTATTACGTTAGAGAATCATCCAGAGATGGCAATGGAAATAGTTCGCTCCTTCAAAAGCTATAAAAGAATAATAACAAAGTGATGTCATAAAAAAGGCACATATAATATTTTACCTCTCATTTTAAGATTACAGAAAGGCATTAACCTGAGAAATTTCGCCCGAAAGCGAAAAAACGAAACATTTACCTATACCTCTCTAGCGTGTCATAATTCATGAAAAAAATGTTCGTATCAACGCGACCTCGACATCCTTTGTATAAATATGGTAACGGCGGCTGAGCTATTAGATACAAAGATATACAGTCATAGATGGATTATTATTTACCAAAAAAAGAAATTAATTATCTTCATGTTGTGTGCCGCACGCGGCAGCACAGGGAGCGCAGAGGAAACCTATTGTTAAGACACTCCGTTCTCCTTTTCGCCAAATTTTAGACGCATTGCGTATTGAGTGGCGGAATTCACCGCCGCGCTTCGCTTTGACACCGTTGCGAAAAAGTAAAATGTAAATTTAAATAAATATTTCATTTCCTCAAGAGGGAATCGAACCAGGTACAATGGGCTACACCGTAACACTTAACGTGATGTAATATAGTTTAAATCCTTCCTCTATAAATGGACTTCGAAAATATTTTTTGGACGTCGCCAAGGGCACGTGTAAGTGTGTTCCTGAGATTAGCGCATTCTGTTCAACTGACCTTTTTGTTTTTTAATAATAGTATATTCTTTGTATATTATGTTAAAATAAGCTGAGCTGAGCTGTATTTGTATATACAAGGATATACAAATCAAGTTTTTTAATTTAAATAGATATTTCTGAGTTTGAATCTGTGCCACTTGGGACTTTAAACATCTAAGCCAATGTACATACGTAAAAATATCTAATATATAAAAATATTTATTTTTCAATCTGATAATATAAAATGAGGCGTTAAGTTACGCCAATCAAGATGCGAGCAATTATATAAATTTGGAAAGAATATGAGAACCGAAATGTGTTGAAATTAAGCTTGACTTCTTCATAATGAACATATTTCTAATTCCTTAGTTTTGAATAACTATTCATAAATAAAACTTTAAAACATGTTAACAATCATTTAAATTCTACGAATACAAATAAATTCAGCACTTTGCAATGGTATTTTTCAAACATATAATATTCCTATTCCATCCGTTTCTTTTACATTTGTATCGCAGCCATTCGAGGGTAGTTTCCACAATATGTCACCCGAATCCGCATAGTAAATATACCGCGGCCTGCAGTCATCTCTCACGTTGTCAGATATATTATAAAGTAAATATTAATGTGTTTGTCGTGGCGTAAAGGCACAAGCGTGTGACTGTTAACAAGGTTTGATTCTTACTCAAGAAAATTAAATAATTAATATATTCGTTTCCTTATGAGTTTCTATTTAGATTTTAATACATACATTCGTTTAAAACAAAAATCAATACAAATACGTAAGAACTATTTAATTTTTTCAAATCTTGCAACTTACAAATTTAATGCTAAATTAACAACTTTAATATACATTACAAAAAATAATAAAATATGTACATAACTTTTTAACGATTTTCAAAGTATTCTGTACTAAGTAATGAAATATATTTTATAAAACGTATAAAAAATTTAACGCAGGAATCACTTTTAAGCTATTAAGTCACTTTTAAGTTAAATCTAAAACATTTTTTTAGCGTCACTTTGTATCCCGTACGTAATCACGCTTCATCCGCACACTGCAGGTTAGGCAGAGGGAACTGCGTGTTAAGATACTTTTTCTCCAATATTGTATGACTAAAAATAATCAATACAATTGAATACTCCACCTGTCTCACGGAAATGCCCGAAGTGGTTTTTGGCTAAGGCCCTTTATTATAATTCCAAGCAAATTCCTCCGCCAACTTAAGGGTCGGTATTTACAGATTTAATCAATTCAAACGAACGATTTGTAATAATTGTGTAATAAGAGAAACTATTTAGGGCGTTATGTAGATTATTTCATTTGTAATATATTGAAGGGTAGGCAATGGGAACCTATTGACACTCCGTTCCCCACATTCTGCCGAATTTTCAAGGCATCGCGTTTTGAGCGTTAGAACGCTGCGCCGTGCTACGAGACCGAAGAATTGAAAATAGTAGTAAATAATAAAAAAAATCTCTGAGTGGAAGTCGAATTCTCGATTATGGTAATATAACATTGACAGCGTAATCCTATTCTAGGCCGAGATCACACGGTATGAACTGAAATGAAGCATGAAAAAGAAGGAACTTTTCTTTTTTTCAGCTTCATGCTGTATTCGTACGTAGTAATGCGGGCAGACGGAGTGTTAAAACACTGCGCTCCCCTCTTTCTATAGATAAATCGTGAAACTGGAAGAAAAAGACATCTATCTGTAAATATTTCTATCTATTTATATCTATAATTAAATAGCGATATCTAAACCAACAACCGATGTAATCATGGAATAAACATGGCAGATATCAAATTAGCTGTTACGCATATCACTCACAAATTATAAACGACAGATTCATTGACGCCACATTATCAAAGCTAGTTCTGAATTTTGGAACGTTTAACGCTTTTGGGCGTATAAATTTAAATTACATGTTATTGGGATGCCGTTTTCGATAAGATTAGTGAATATGATAAGATATTTTATTATTACAGTAGGTTCTGTTGTATTGTTTTTGCTGGTGGCGGTTTAGTATCGTCTGATTTAAAGCGCAGTGGTAATAGGTTTGATTTTCAGTCGGGATTCAATTTTGGTCTTAAGGGTAAACCAAAATATGGAGGTGAATTTTTACACTCAATAAGCAGTGACTCGTTTTCGTGATGTTTCTTATTAATTTGTTACTAAATACATTAAACACGATGTGACATTCTAAAAGGAACACGCAAAAACCAGTAATTCAAGCCATCATTCGCGGAGACTGTTATTAAATATTATATTGTTCTTGCTTAAAATACACATTGTCCTTACAAATTACAAACAATCGTCTAAGAAATTTGTATGTGAAATAAATCGATGGAAATTCAGTAATAACTGTGGAAGAGAAAGCGAGGGTTGTGGGGTCTTTTCCCATCGGGAGAATAAAACTTATAAATTAATATTTTCATTTCTTCGAATCATAAGTGCTAGGATTTATGTGATTTTGTCATGGTTACGACTGTCAGAAATGGAACAAATTAAAATGGCACCATACGAGAAGTATTAGCTTAGAAATCATATTTCAAATTATAACACTTAGTTAATAGTTTTAACACAAAATATAAAAAGCAGTTAAATTGATGTTTTGCTTTTACAGAAGTCGGTTAAAAAAACCTTCTATTTCCGAATGAACTTACCATAAAGATAAAAAAAATATATATGATATGAATTTTTGCTTGCCACCCGCAACAGCTATACATACGCTCTAATTAATATAGAGACAAAGTTATCGCATAAATTGTACTTTAGAACAATAATTTGGATCCTTGTCCTGCCAGTGTCACCCTAAAGCTGCCATGTAATTCAATAATTCCTATTTCTTTGGATTTGTTTTTTCATAGATTTTCCTGAAATGAACAAAACTAATGACACAAACTGAATATTTTTGTGTGATTCACAAAAAAATGCTTAAAATGCAACTTCTGCTTTGACGTTTTAAAGTATCATGAAAGTTTACTACGTTTTTTGATCTGTTCATGTTTTTTGTGTATTTATGAATATTTATTAATGTTTTATGAATTTATGTTTAAAAAGATTAAATTTACAAAGAAACATTAAAATTTCCAATATTTTAATTTAAGTTTGGCTCATTGTATGACTTGGCTAACTTCCTGGTTATATCATTTGCCAAGAACTGTAAAGTGGATCTTACAAATTGTAATTTGAATAGAAAAAAGATGAATCCTATCTGCTATCCTAGCATGCTCAAAGTGGTTAGCGGATAGCACGCCATACCACTTAGAGTAAAGAATTAACATTAAAAAAAAATCACTGAAAGGTACGTGAGTCCCACTAGAGGAAATAGTTAATTTTTATTTCCCGGAACTGGTAGAAGTATGGTATGAGTGCCACCAATAAGCATATAAATCTGGAGGAAAGGAGTGTCTTGACACTAAATTCTCTTAACTTACACTGTTTTTTGGTGTACAGCCTTGAAAGATATGAAAGTTAGTTTAGATATTAGTTAGTGGCGTTAGAGTTCTCCGAGTCACAAAATGACGTCCCATTGAAGTTCTGGTCTGCTGTAAATGTTATACTAGTGCATAGTATATACATTTTCTTTCTGAAAAAAAATGTTTCTTATGTTACTCTAAGATCCCATACATGGGTTTTTGTAATCAAAATCTTGTATAAAAGAATTTCAATTAAGATTTCCTAGCTGGGGCCGCCATAATGAATATAACAGTGTAAAGCCAATATAACCGTCTAATTATTAAAGTTAAGCGCTAAAACTTAGTCCCAGCTAATTTGTTTCGTCTCTTCACAATGTAATTTCCAGAGATCTCTAAATTTAGTTCTTTAAACTAATTTTACATTCGTTCCTTGCATTGTTGAGCAAGTTAAATATTTTTGCTGTGTTTTATGACGTTTTATTTCATAATTTATAAATCTCTTGCTACAAGTTCTAATGATTTTTTTTTCAGCTTCACGCTGTATCCCGCACACAGCAGGGTAAGCAGAGGGAACCACGGTGTTAAGACACTCCGTTCCCCACTTCCTGCCGAATTCTGGAGGCATTGCGTGTTGAGTGGCAGAACTCATTGCCGCCCTTTGCCTCGATTTCTAACAATATCTATATTTTGTAATTGGGACCGTCGTTGTACAGTAAGGTTTTAACTGACACACGTTTGACACACAGAATAATTTTAATATAATCAATCATAAAATGGGGAAAAACTACACCACCCGTTTACAGGCGAAGCCGACGGCACATATATGTATCGATGTATGATCATCTAAAATGTTGTGAACGTTGGCGCTAACCACAGTTAAACATTTATTTTACTAGCTGCACTAGTTCTAACCTCAAATCCCACTAAGTGAGAATGTTTATAATTAACATACAATTAAGTTTGTGTTTTCTAATTGTCATCGTGATATTCTTTAGTATATAAGATTTTTTTTTTTTGTATTTCATTATTATCTTGTAAATAATTATTTTTTTTATTTTATATTCATCGAGTTCCGTCACTCTACAAACAATGATTTCAGAAATCGACAGTAAACGGAGAAAAGAAATATGTTAATGGGAGAGCATCTTAACTCTAGGTTCCTAGGTTCGTACCATGGTTGCCTATCCTGGTAGACAGATGGAAACAGCGTGAACCTAAAAAAAAAACATTATACTAACCAAAACCGGAAAGAAACCATTCGAATGAAAACCATTCAAACCCACTTAAGTAAAGTCTGAAGTTTTGAAATAATAGAAGGAAACATCAATCACTTCTGTACACTTGGCTCTTAATTACTAAAGTTGAATGCAAACACAGGCGTAGAAACAAATCTGTTGGTATAAAACGGTTAACTTCACTCGGCGGTTTTTAGGGCAATTCCATTTAAAAATGTGGGCTAAGTCAATAGGGATGGATCAGCGTTTTTTATTTCATGATAGATATTTGGTTAGAAATGTTATATATCTATTATTAATATAGGGTTAATTTTAAAATATTATGTTTTGTGGTTTTTGCGAAAACGAGGTGGTTGTGGGTACGGTATCTCAAATGTAAAAGAATGTTAAGTCAGTGTTATATTTTTCAGTGTTAACAATTAATATTCTCTTAAATAGAAAAAAAATTGAGTTTCCTTTCACAATTTGAATAGTTCTGCAAGCTGCTAATATCGGTACAGTCATTGTGATTATAAGATACATTCCATACAAAAAATATATATACATAAAAGCAATATATTTATAATTTTAATTAATTTCGGACCGTCATGGCAAGAGGCACAAAAGTGTGACAATTGATGTGGGTTCGTTTCCCACTCGGGGGAAATAATAATTATTTATTCATATTTTAATTTCGTCGCTCTGACGCCAAGGCAAAAGCTGAGCGTTGAGTACCGCCGCTCAACACAAAATGCCTCGAATAAATTAGCGGAAAATGAGAAGCGGAGTATATTAACACAAGGTTCCCTCTGACTACGCTACTGCTTGCGGCATGCAGCGTAAAACTGACGATATGTCATCTCTAAAATTGAGCAGAAAGTAGGGAATGGTATATTAATCATAACAAATCCACTATATACCTTAGCATCTATCATCTTCTATCCTAAGTCAGATACGAATACAGAACCAAACAAGCATATCGTACAAATTAAACAGGACGACGTTACAGTCGTATAATATCCACATATATTATATGTGCTTTGTAATATATGTGTAGAGGTATGTTAATTCACGATATACATTCAAAGTAATTTACCTCATGGCCTCATGCGCTGTTGGCGCTTAGATGGAGTGATGTGGGCTTACTATGTAATATAATATTGTTTGTTATTCGAGTATATATATATATATATATATATATATGTATACTGCCGATGCCATAGGCCATGGTTCAGTTAATGCCAGTTTCAGGTGAACCTGAAAATATAACGTACCCATCGTCTTCACCGTAAGCGTCATGAGACCATCTCGACAATTTACTTACATACCTGTAACCATTCATCTGCGAGCGGAGAAAAGTAAGATTGTTTTGTAATTATTTTTATATTTATAATTTTTAGCTTAACGCTGTATGCTATATTGGCCTAGGAAATTAAAATTTTGTTAAGTGGCGTAACTGAACGCCGCACTTTATGAATAGATATATATTTTATATCATTATAGAGATTAAATCCAATTCTAAACCTATCATTGTCACAGTTAAAGCACTAAAGAGCAACCTCACCCAATAACTATAAATTGTGCCTCGTGGTCTCGGTACACTTGTTACGTCGTTTTAATGCTTGTTAAGGTAAAATTTAGCGGAAAAGCCTTAAAATGCAATTTAGTACTGTTTTAGATGTGATTTTTACGCTTGGTTTTTTTTAGTTTTTTATTGTCATGTAATTTGTTATGATATTTGGGTCAGCCGTACCTCACTCTGGTACCGAGGCGAGCGCAGTGTTGAATTCCGCCAATCATTACGCACTGTCTCTCGGCGGAAGTTTTTAATCGGTACAGAGTGTCTCAATACAGATTCACTCTGTCTACGTCGTAAGTTATAAAAAAAAACATTTATGAAGATAAAGAAAAGCAGTACCACTGTAAGGAATGCCAAAGGAGACCTTGATTGCTATTCAAGAATACAGTGTTGACGTCACTGGAAAAGAAGATTACGACGATTACGATTACACTGTGCTCCACAACTTGATACACAAACGCTGGGTTCTTAGGTTCTGACCTCTAAAATTGCTGTAGTTATCTTTATATAACAATAATTAACTAATAACAATTCTATCTCAATTTCCAGTCATATTAATACATATGAAATACCCTAGATATATTCTGTCTTGAGCCCAAGCATTATTGAATTTGGAAAGTGGCCAATGCTCTTGAGCCAACTGGGCTGGTCAGATTTACGCATCTTCACATATCATAGTTAGTTAACTTCATTTAAACTGAATTCGTTATGGCACTGATTTTATAGATCGTATACTCTTAAGAAGATTTTTTTATAAAAAGTTTAGAACAAATGAAGGGGTTATCGTTTTTGAAGTGGAGTAGCTGTATCAAGATTTTGGGTTGAAATAGAATAGAAGTTAGAGTTATTTTATTTACAAAATTTAGTCATTAGTCTGGTTAGATGGTCATAATTTTCTAATATTTTTACATTTTATATGTGTTATCAATACACTATTTTAGCTACTTGCTGTGTAACATATAATATGGCAGAGAAGGCAGAGGGAAACTAATGCTATGACATCTTACGCTCACTTTTCTAGACATTGTACTTGTATGTCACTCGTTGTGGTGCTACTTCTTCAACGGAAAATATTTAGTCAACGAAAATTTTTGCATAACGGGACTCAAACTTCAAACGAGCTCTATCAAATAGTCCATACATCTATCGTTAACTTAGCTATATTTAGCAAAGCACGGCGCCGAGTTCCGTCACTCTACACGAATTTCCTCCAGAATTCGGCGAAAAATAGGGAGTGTCTTAACACTTGGCCTCTATTACTTACAAAATAAGCAAAATAAAGCGTGAAGCTCAAAAACAAAATTTCCTTGGAACGAGAAATTAATTCAAACTATACAGTATAATTAAAACACTGGTATAACCCATACAATAATTTAAAGCGCCATGTCACGATTCTGTATTTAAAGCGGAGGTCCTTGTACAACGCGGGGCTTTTAAAATGATGGATGGCTGTGTTTCAATACAGTGAAGCAATTTTTCAGCCCTCTCTGAAGTTATCCTGGAACAAATCTCGGATTTCCGTAGCGTCATCTTGTAGATGGAATTGGTAAGGATTAAGTAAGGCTTTTATTTAGCTTTTTTTTTATTTTTTCCACTTTTGCTGATGGGTAGATTGGATCTGTTGATATAATTTTCGGTATCAATTTTTGCCTTTTTATATTGAGATATTAGGTTCAAAATTTATAAAAAGCAATCAAAGTAACAGATAATAAAGTAATAATTAGGTTTCAATGCAAATAAACATAAAATTAAAGTACAAAAATTAAATTAAGGAACAAAATAACTACCATCCGCTGCATGCTGTGCACGGCGGGGGGAGCTGAGCGAGGCTACATTGTGCAATGTGTTTTCGTATTTTGAATGTATTATTAGTAATCAAACCTCTTTGACTTCATTGGATGTAACTGGCTGAAATTAATACCATTAAATGTGACATTCTCATAATTCAATAAATAAAAAAAAAACCCGCCATTTTTAAATATGTTTTTTAAGCGAACAAAATAAATATACCGCACACAGCAGGGTAGGGAACCTAGTATTAGGACACTCCGTTCAAGTATAAATATTATAATATATAATGTATAATTGTATAGAATATAGATATAGTATAACCAACGCCCACTCCTAAATCCGAAACCAATTAGTATGAAAATATGAGGCCGATGAAGATTGATGGTTTCCAATGTGGGAAATGGTACTGAAAAATATATTTCCAAGTTCACCTGGTGAGTTTTATATATAAATCAAACGGCTTGCGACTGAAATATCGGATTTCGGATTTCACTTCGAGTGTCATAATGCCTAATGGATTGTTATTAAACGACGTGTTGTGATGGGAGGGTCATTTTGTGTTATTCACTTGGAGAGCGACTGTTTCGTTGATAAATTGAATAAAAACTAAAATTTTATTTTATATATAGGAATAATTGATAAATTTCTTTGCTCTTTGTTTTCCACTCACTTTGCACAAATATCCATCTTCTAGTAATTTAGACGGTTTGTCTACTACTCTAGACAATTTCTTGACAATTTTTTTTTAGTTTCACCCTTAATTCTGCACGTAACAGTATAGGCACAGGAAGAGTCCGTTTTGATATCAAGATTTCAAGACGTTGTTTATTCACAATGTAAAGCGGAACTCAACTATATATATATACATATATTTGTGCGAAGATGGTTCGAAGTGTGTTCATGCTATCTAAATATGTTGAAGTGGGACTCACTGGACACACGGAGTTGTATATTTGTAAATTATTTTTATTTATATCTGTTGTGGTAATATCTCCGTATATTTTTCACAATTCTTTAACAGAACAGAACACATGTTACTATAATTTCACTTATATTGGTTAAAGTGTGTTGTTATATAATCCAAAGCAATCCTGGATGAAATATCTTTTGGATAAAAATATATATTTTAAAATCACTAGTAATTCTAAAGATTAGTCTGCTCAATCACACAAACTTCAGCTTTATAATATTTTTATTATAGTATAGATCGTTGTGCAAAACCAAAAAATATATACTCTAAATATAAATTATTTCTAGAATTCATTATCTTAACCATAATTTAAGCCTTTAAAGAAAGTCTTGTAAAAGCGAAAAAAAATCTAACATTTAAGAGTAAAACAAATGGAGGAAAAACCCAACGCGTAAAAGAACCTCGTGGATTTATTATGTTACCTATTATATCAGCAATGTTTTCTATGCCGTGTGACTGTAGTTGCGATAGTTGTGGGTTCAATTCTTAACTTACTACACATTATGAAAATATTTACTATTACCTATATCCTGATACAAAAGATATACATACAACAGCTAAAACCTCGTTACAATTTTACTATAATATACATACGTACAAAACATGCACATCTTTATATATACACGTATGTATATATTTATATACAACTATATAAATGAGCTTGGATAGCTTCCAAAGCTTGATCTTTTCACGGTCTCCGCACAGGTTACGTACGTAAAATTGTACGTTCTTTTTCTGATGATAAAATATGCATCGAATTTATCTGTGTGCCGAAATAAAATGAATGCCTCCTTTCACAGTGAACGAGAATGGCTGAAACATGGCTGATGAAACAGTACATATATAGTGGCATACTTTGCTTCCTTTATTTACTTTTTGGATAATCCAACAATTTATATTAGAACTAGAGGCCGGCCGCAGGCGCACAAGACTGAATGACTTACTCTGCCTAATGTGTTGTATATAGTACGTTGTGTGTAAGTAAAAAAATACGTAGTAGGTGTGGAACCTACTCTTCTTGAATAGCTATATTTCTTACCCTTTTATTAATAGATGCAATATTGAGAGATCCATTGAAGACTTTGGAGATTATTGGAATTCAAATCAAATCATTCAAATATTGTTTTTGTTATCTGCACGGTATATCCCATGTACAATTTTTGAGAAATTGTGAGCTGAATGCTGCGTTTTGTTGTGTGAGTGTAGAACAATTAAATCTCACTTGTACATTTACTAATAGTACAAGTGAGAACGGAACCCGCAACCGTCGCCCTTACAAAAAGACGCTGTCTCTTTTCTACCACATTGTAACGTGCAAATCATTCAAATCGTTCAACGAATTAAATAAAACACGGTTTGGTTAGGGATTCACTGGATAAAAGTTTTTAGTGGCCCTATCCCGGATATCCGAGATATCGGGACCCCACGGGATTTGATGAAGATAAACGATCCCCATAGCTAATGTAGCACTGAACCAGACAAATTAGTATTTCATATAACATGTTGTATTTCTATGCAATACCTACTGTTATTTATTGTCATACATTTATGTTATGTTGTGAATAGTTGAATTATTTTTAACATTTTCATAATCGTTTAACATATTATATATATATATATATATATATATATATATAAGAACTAGAGGCCGGGTGCGGGATATATACGCTATATATCCCGCACATTGTAGGGTACCCAAAATGTACCTGTGAACCTCTGTCATTCGACGAGTGTAAATCAAACCCAAAACTACGATAGACATATAGACGATACCATCAAAGCAACTAACACATTTCCCAACGCCACATTTGTAATAACAAAATTTGTAAAGACAAAAAGTCTTTGAAAATAAATTGGAAGGATCGACAAAAACCGTTTCGACAGTGAGTTTCGAATTTTAGGCGATTTAGGACGAACTTTTTCAGATTGTTAATGACAGTTGAAGGGTTCTGTCGTTAAGTAATTTAGGGTGACTTCACTGACCCGATTCAATAATACGACCCTCATGTTTCACTATGAATTTAGCTTTTGTTTCATTATATAAAAAACCAGCTTCAAGCTTTTTTTCACATAGCAGGACAGAGGGATACTCGTGTTAAGATACTTTTTTCTCATTAAGGCACTTTCGTCCCCCACTTTCTGCTAAATTCTGAAGGTAATTCAAAATAAAGAACTGCGTTGAGTCAAGAGCGAGAATTGAGCGGAAAGTATGGAACGGAGTTTCTTAGTACTAGGTTACATCTGTTTAACCTGCTTTATGCGGGATATAGCATGAAACAGAAAAAAATATAATATTTTTTTTGTAAATTCACAGACAGAGTAAAGAACGCCAGATGCAAGTGAAACTATTAAAGGCTGCGGTAAGGCGTTCGGCGCGCTTTAATGAGAACGTTCGTTTAGGCGCGCCGCAAACTAACCCAGGAATTTCATGAGAAAACTGGCTTTAATTTGCGGTTCTGCTTAAACTCTCATCGTGTCCTTGTACTCTGTATGAATACAAATCAAATCACAATTGCGTCACGTTAAATTATCCCGTATAGGCAGAGGGAATCTAGTGTTAAATCACTCCATTTCCCCCACCCCCCATTTCTGCTGACATTGTTTGAGTGGAACTTAGCGCTACGAATTGCCTCAATACCAGAACAAGGAAATGAAGATATATATATATAAGTTCATATATATATTTTCATATATATATTTCTTAAGTGAAGATTGAACCCACAACCACAAGTCGCATTCACACTAACACTTTGCTCCTGCACCAGGAATAGCTTCTCAGTATGAATAGGAGTGCTCGTAGTTGCCAAATTTATTGTGACATTGAGCTCCTCTATTATATCCATACCTATATTATAAATTCAAAAGTAACTGTATGTCTGTTTGCGTAGTAATGAGGGCGAAACTGCTGAACCAATTGTGATAGAATTTTATATAGAGATATTTGCGGCTCTAGGATGGATGAATATAGGTTACTTATTTTTTTATATTTTCAATATTCTCGAATATATTCTAATGTATTAAAATATTTCTCAATTTGACACGCAATTTATTCTGCCATGTTATTTCATGCGTCGTTAAGCAACCGTTGCTAAGCAACAAGGGATTTTGTTGTTAACGGAAAGGGTCAAGGAAAAGGAAATTTCGGGAAAAAGTAGCGTTTTTTTTGCATAACCCCCTCTATAGGTCAGTGAAAGAGTAAGAGAGTGAAGAAATGAATTCAGCTGTTCAGGACATTAGCTTGGGGATAGAATTTATTAGATAGATACAAAATTGGGGAATAGAAAGACAGACAGACAATTCGTCAATTGTGTGTCATTTAAATATGCAAAACCAGTGATTTTGTTATCATGAACAGAATTTTCATATTTTTATATATTTTTTAGTTTGTAGAAGCCTTTGAGTTCTGCTCGGTTGGGAAAATCAATTCATTTATCTGCAATCGGTATTTTCGTGGAATTTCCTAATCTCTACATTCATGGTCGAAATTTTCATTCGTGTAATAGCTTTTTATTGCTTAAAATTAAAACGCCTAATAAATTTAAAACGCTTAACGTTTTAAATGTATTAGGTTAAATTTATTTTTTTTAAATTACGTTATATACTTTTACTTTCTATATATACGTTTTATATACTATTTTGACAGTCTCCTGATTTTTTATTTTTGCTAAACTCTTAATTGCAGCAGTGAAATTGTGTGTTAAGCGGAAATGATTATTAAGTAAGAATTCCAAAATAAAATTTATTTAGGATACCCACCTATTTTCATAAATGTTAAGTGAAGAGGCCTAGCGCCACTCTTTGTCATGTTACCAGAGTGAGAAAATGTAAATAATTCACTCTTCTAATAAATCAAACGCGTAGTCGTCGCATTAACAAGTAGATGCTGTACCTATGCGCCACTATGGCTTCTGTCTTTTATATAATAAAAGATAACAATTTCTTTACTCGTAAATTTTGTATTTACAAAATACAATAAACAAACGCCGACAAGGAAGTCCCCTTTGATATATAACCTACCATTACTTTGTTCGATATTCGATTGCGAGCGCTTTAATTTTTAAGTCAATTAATTATACAGTCGAATTTTGCTTCCATTGAAATTATACTTTATGTAATTTTATGTAAAAAGATCTCAAGGCATAACATTGTCTACACAAGCCGTGGCAAAGCGGCGCAGCGTCTGAATATAAATGCGACAATTGTGGGTTCGATCCCCCCTAGGGGAAATTAATTATTTCTTTTTCTTTGCTCTGGTAACAGGACAAACGAGGCGTTATGTTCTGCTTAAGCTTATGCTTACAGCTAAGCTAAGCTAATACTTAAGCTAACACTAGGTGGTGCGGGATTAAGCGTGAAATTATAAAAAAAATTAATAAGCCATTCATTCATTCATTCATTCACACAATACTTGACACCGGGAACGAAAACCTACACACGTAGTAGGGGAAAAGGTAGAAAAAAAGCAAACGTTTCTATCGAACGCGTCGACTTCCATCAAGGTGGAATTATTTTTCTGATTCTTTTGTAAAGATCGTAAGTATTTCAATCCTTTGTGAACGCTATCTTTGAGAGTGGATCAGGTGATTCTTATAAGGTATATTGAATTTTGTTTGAGATTTAATGGAATTTTTGTGTGAAAAGCCGTCGGGATTGTAAACGCGACAGTTGTGGGTCGACACAGTAGGTTCGATTACTACGTATACGAAAAAGAGACCAATGCTTGCAAAATTTTACGGTTTACCGAGCAAGGAGTGCTTAAACACTAAATTCCCTGTGGTACTTTACTAAATGTGAAATACAGCGTGAACTTAATAAAACAATAAATTTCTTCATAATTACTTCTAAAATGCTGTATAACTAAATTAATGTAAGAACGTTAGTCCCCAGCTTCGACAAGAACAGATAGAATAAGTTATTATATAGTCTGACGTCACACCCATATTATATGTTACATAGAACAAGACAAAGGAATCGTTAAATATAAAAGGAAATAAATTGATTTAAAATTATTCACCCCTAAAAGCTTAAACAGCTTCAGGCGTATTGAGTAGCGGAACTCAACGCCACGCTTTGTCTTGTTATCAGAGCTAGTAAATGAAAATAATTCATCACTCCGAGTCAACAAATACCCAAAATCGTTGCTTACAATTAAAATTAATATTATATAACCGATAATTAACAAGAATTATACCGATGCATTATAATTTTAGTGTTAGTGTAACAGTGTAACCCACGCCATTACGTGAGTAAACAAAATATTAGTTATGTAGGGCGAGTGTGTCAAACTTGAAGGGAATGGAGCTTAAAGTGTAATAAACTTGAAAACTTCATTTATAGTTATAACTGTTTATTTATATGGAAGACTATTAATATAATACGATGTCATTGTTTGGATGTCTGCTTTAAGTTCGATTTCTACTTAACTTCCGTTGGAAATATGTTCAGATTAAAAACAGAGAATCACTATTCAGGTGGACAAGGCGCGGCGTTGACATTCTGTCACTCAATACGCAATGCCTTCAAAACTTAAGCAAACAGTGGTGGAACGGAGTATCCTAACACTAAGCTCGCTTTGCGTACTTTGCTAGCCATGAGTTTTTATGGACAGCAAGATCTTAATAATTTGTGATCTTATATACAAATACCTTATTACTTTATCAGTAAACAATCTATTGACTCGGGCTTACTGATTTTATATATAAAGCAAGAGTAGTAGTACTATGTGGGTGTTCGTGAAGCTAAAAGAATTAATGCAAGCCGGCATCATTAACATTAACAAAACTTTACTACTATTTAAATAATAAATGATGAAGCAAATGGTAGAGAAAATCTATAAGTTAATCTTTAGTTTATTATCAATTCTTACTGTGAAACGATCGTGGAACTACATTGATAGAATTAAAGTTTCACCTTATATTTAAAAGAAATTTAATGTTCACAATATT
Source organism: Heliconius aoede (assembly GCA_037355905.1). Classification (NCBI taxonomy): domain Eukaryota; kingdom Metazoa; phylum Arthropoda; class Insecta; order Lepidoptera; family Nymphalidae; genus Heliconius; species Heliconius aoede. The sequence goes on along the minus strand of JBAIZZ010000165.1, from coordinate 694,303 downwards.
TTTATGCATTAAGTTGGGCTATAGGGCATCTGACGGTAGGACGATAGTTTTGCGTTCGATTCCCACTAGAAGGAACAATTTATATTTATTCTGGTAAGAAGACAAAACGCGGAGTTGAGTTCCGCTACTCACTACTGTAGCGTGAATGTTAAAATTGTTACAATTATGGAGGCAAATTAATGTTTTTATTTTGATATTTAGTTTTTATTTATGACTAAGTCGTGAAGATTTATGAGAATTTAGTGTCAGAACAAACCATTTTATGCTTTTCCGTTTCGTCCGTTTGACACATAACACAGTAAAATAAATATAAATATTTAAAATATAAATATTATATATTTATTTCTCTTATGTAAGAAAAGTAATACAGTTATATAACATTTTGAAGCCAGTTCTGGCGCAGGGGCACATGTCTGTTGCCGAGACGCGACATGTTATAGGTTCGATTGCCACTCAAGGAAATTAAATATTATTTTCATTTCTTCGCATTGGTGTCGAGGCAAAGCGCGGCGTTGAGGTCCGTTACTCATCACATAAGGCCTCCAGAGCTCGGCGGAAAGTGGGGAGCACAGTGTCATAGCAATAGAGTCCCTCTGCCTACATTGTGCCTTTCGGGAAAAAACGTAAAGATAAAAGAAGAATACATGAAAAATATATAAAAAGTTCGTAAAGAAAACGAACTAAACGCCTTTAATTTTGCATTTCACTTTATTGGAAAGCAATACTGCCAACTAAAACCTCTTAAACGTTAAAGTAATTGTTGGGATTGCCATCTGGTTCTACCATCAGACCCTCGTCGTAGATGATAATGAGTGAGTCATTTTAATTCACTCCAATGTATACTGGTAGTACATTTTCGATAATCGATATTGTATTTTATATTATATTTTATATTATATAGTCCTTAGCCTTTTTAAATGGATTAAAGAAAGAAGAAACCAGTTTGAAATTTAAGAATGGTTTTTTTTGTAGCTTCACCCAGTATCCCACATATGGTAGCGTAGACAGAGGAAACGTATTGTTGAGACATTGCATGTTAAGTAGCGGAAGTCAACGCCGTGCTTTTTCATGTTACAAAAGCGAAGAAATTAGAATATTAAATTATTTATTCCCCGGTGTAGGAATCGAACCCTCGACCGTCGCTTTAACAGTAAGCACTAAGCCAGCACGGTATATCTATATGTATGATACATTCTTATCTGACCGTTGTGTTGTATAGAAACAACTGTCTCATTCTCATCTAACGAAACAAATCATTAATCATAATGTTCAGGTGATTCTGGAGACAGTATCCATCACAATAAAGGATTATATACATATGGCAACCAAAGTATATAATTATATATAGAATATTCTACTAAGTCATAGAGGCCGTCCTTGCGCAGAAAGACAGCTGATGTGAACGCAATGGTAGTGGATTCGATCGTCACTGGAAAAAGTTTATATTAAAATTATTTACACGCAGCGGCAAGGGATGCCGCCCGTAAGCGCGACAGTTGTGGGTTCGATTCCCACTCGAGGAGGTGAGATATTTATTAAAAATGTATGTTTTTTTTCTTCACTCTGGTGTCGAGGCAAAGCGTGGCGTTGAATTCTGCCACTCAACACAATGCCTCCAGAATTCAGCGGAAAGTGGGGAACGGAGTGTCTTAAGAATAGGTTCCCTCTGCCTACCCTGCTGTTTGCGGGATACTGCGTGAAGCCTCTGATCTCTACTTTCTAGATATATATCTTGATTTCGTAATTCTACTTATATATACCAGAGTTAAGTTCTGCCATCCAAAATTCAATCTCTAAAATGAACCAAATACAGATCAGCACTTCTCTTTGCCTATTGTACAAAAATGGAAGTATATTATATACTTAAAAGTATATAGAAGATATACTTGTGTGGAAGGCTGTACAGTAATTACGACGGCATCCCAGGTGCCCTCGGTTTGATGACGAATATATCATTCGGTAATTTTATATGGATATTCTATGGACTTCGCTAAGATGTTCAATATATTTTATTGCCTTTTATCTACTACAGTCTATAGCGATGAGTTGGCTTAAACATAAGAAAATTACTATACTTTTGTCTTTCTGTTTGTCCTTGTATTGTGATTAAGAACTGGTATAAAAAATTGAGGCCACTTGTGGTGCGGGGTAACAAACGTGCTAGGAAATGATAATATTTTAATTTCCTTATACATTGAAAAAGGGCAATCAGCGGCGGCAGAATTTAACGGTAAGTGGGTGACGAAAGTTTCTTTTATTGAAAATATAACAAATATATATTTTTCAAAAATCAAGAGTAAGTATTATGGGAGGCAGAGGGAAATCTCATTTGAAAAAGTCAAAAACAAAACAATATCTAGAATGAATATATAGACAGCGCAAGAGGCGAAAGTAGTATCTAGAGACTAGCATTCGGAGCTCCGTCCTCTATAGCAAAGTAGCCTGCCTTGGAATAAATTATGCCATAACCTATTGTCATCAATTTATTTCTGGTAAAATAAATTTACCAGAAATAAAATGAGATTGAATCAGTAAAAATTGTGTCATCAGTGGAACGATATTTAACAAAACTAAAATGGTGTCGCTGAAATGTATGTCAAGTTTAAATACAAATAACTGTATAAACAAAAAACAATATTCAATGAGGAAAATATCATAAACATATCCTTTGGAATAATTTATTTAATCTTAAGAGAGTGATTTACGAACAATAATTTTCTCAATTACTACTTAATATTTTTTTCCAAATGGGAATCAAACCCACAGCCATCGTGCTTAAAGTCAGATGCTGTACTACAACGGATAATGGCGTTTTAGCAAATTCCATTAATATAGGAAAGAAGTGAATTAAATAAATACACCTCCTATACATTTAATATACAATCAATAAAAATTCAAATTACTTAAATCGTTAAACTCGTCATTCTGTACCGAGAGCGGCGCAAGCGCAGACGCTACAATGAAGTTGTTTGTCATTACTTGTGTTATATTGAAATTTGTTTGTGGAAATGAAGAAGATTGTGAGTTTTTCTTTATTTTTTTATCATTTATTATATAGCATAGCAAAGTAGGTATGCTAATACTGTCTTGGCGTTGACTGTCTAGACTTTCACCTCAGAGCAATGAGTATATTTTATTTCCTCGTTTTGGAGATAAGGTCAGCGTGGCGTTGATTTCCGCCACTCACCTGTCAATATCTAGAATAAACCAAAAATATTGTTCTTAACACTACCTAACCTGCTATGCTAAAATAAATGAGAATAGGTTGTTAACAAAGTTATATCAGCTTCACCCTGTATCCCGCACACAGCAGGGTAGGCAGAGGGAACCAATTTTTAAGACACTCCGTTCCCCACTTTTCGCCGAATTCTGGAGGCATTGTGTGTTGAGTGGCAGAATTCTCTCGGCAGGGGCAGAATTATATCGGCTTTGTTTCCACACCAGAGCGATGGAAATGAATATCTCATCCTCCCCGAGTGGGAATCGAACCCACAATTGTCGAAATTACGGTCACACTTTGCGCCCCTGCGCCACGATTGGTGTAATTTTAATCGATTCGTTCCTTAATTACGACAAAAGTGGAAAATTAAATAATTCAATAACAGTTAATCTGACAGCTTGGTGAAGTACTGAGAGCGGGTCCTCGGTCTTTATTAGCATAACCTTTGTAATGTAAAATAATACCATCGTTTTCGTTTCCTTAGCGGTTTTGGGAGATCTTCAAATGGCCGTGGTGCCACATCGCGTCTTTGAAAGCGCAATCAGTTTCAGAGTTCGATTTCTATTTGGGGGAATGAATCATTGCTAATCCCTTGCTCTGGCAAACAGTGTTGATAGTAAATGCTTAAAAATTGTGGCAATTGTGGGTTCAATTCCCACTCGGGATAGTGAAATATTTAATATTTTCATTTCATCATTCTCTTAAAATCTCTTATCTTCTTCTTATTCTTCTTCTAATCTTATTATTTTTCAAATATTTAGAAACAGCAAGGAAGGCAATTAATGTTTTATTATAAGCGTATAAACATACATACTCGTAGTGCAACAATAACATATTTAATATTAGTCGTTCAGTAAAAACAATGATGTCTATTTCACGGTAACAAAAACTATAATTATAGTTAGTATGGCTCAGTGGGACAATATACGAGTATGTTTGTAAAGGCGAGGTTTGTGGGTTCTGTTTCCACTCGGGGATCATTTACATAGCGCTGCGTTAAGTTCCGCCACTCATCACGCTTGACAAAGTCTCGTCTTATCGTGTCGTTGATGGTGTATCTGACAACTAGATTACGGGGGAAAACGTGAATCAGCTTCACTTTTTTGTATTATTTATCTCTTTTTCTTTACTACAATGTTTAAAAAAATTATACAGAAATTCATATGTCAAGACAATAATCATATCAAGATAACAAATGTCTGTAGTTGTACCCTGAACCTTGCTCTTTTTATTATCTTGCCAATTTTACTTTTTTATTCAACTTCACGCTGTATCAATATATAATCTACACACAGCAGAGTAGGCAGAGGGAACATTGGTGTTAAGACACCCAACTTTCTGCCGAATTTTGGAGGCACTGCGTGTTGAGTGGCGGAACTCAACGTCGCGCTTTGCCTCGACACCAGAACGAAGAAAATAGAAATACAAACGTAAATAAATATTTCACTTCTTCGATAATATTTTATATTTTTATTTTCTGGCTCAGATATCAAGAAGCAGAGTTGGATTCCATTCATTTCATTTAGCTATTCAACACGCAATGCCTCTAGAATTCGGCGGAAAGTGAAAAACGGAGTGTCTTATCACTAGGTTCTCAAATTTCCTCAGTCTACCCTGCAATATGATATTGCGTGTTTATTTTACTTGTTTTGTTCATGCATTCATGCAATCTATATACGAGTAAAACACCGCCGTTACAAACTAAGTGAGTGACAGAATCTATACATAGAAAAATACTGAGCCAACGAGTTCCCCGGATTTTTTGTTAGAGGTACCGACTAGCCTTCATACAATTTTACAGCTAACTTTAAAAAAAGGAAGTTATCAGTTTGACACGTATGTATGTGACGTTGTTAGAATTGAATGCATAATGTTTTAAATTGTTTATACAGGCGGAGTCCGTTTGATAGGTTTATGTCTGCGTGCGTCATTCTTATTATACAAATGGTGTTTTATTTTACAACGATAATTTTATTAATTATTTTTGTATGAAAAATTCACTTTTCCATTTTTAATTTTATTAAACTTTTATAAAGTAATTAAAACTGTGATTTCATTTAAAGCGGTGATGACAAGAACACGCTGTATAAATGTCTAACCTACTAAAATAGTCGCCTACAGTTTTGTTTGCGTGACGTAAAATGATCCACTTTATTGTTATCCATTTGAGATCTTTTCTTAGCACTTCTTAATACTCTCTAATCAAATCTCGACTTTCTAAGTCCAATGGTTTCGTTTGTACGTTGACTGCCACTCCTGTCAGTCACTTAGTAACGGAAAAGTTTACACTAGCGGCCCTTACGCGCTTCACTATACGAATACTTATTTAATATTATTTACGTTGTGTAGAGAAAATTAATTAAGCATTTTAGTTGGTCGCCTATAATGTTATCCTCGTAATAAATCTTCTGGGATGTTATTTGAGTTTGCTTGCAAAAAATGTCGTATTAGTTGTTTATATACTTATTTTATGCAAAAGGCAAACACGGTTTCTTCTCAAAAAATCCAGAATCCGCGGGATTCAGGGGATAAATACTCGTAGTAGTGTTTACTACGTTGCTCCATAATGCTCTCTATATTTCAGTCAAAGTTTCATAAAATTCTGTTCAACCATACCGGAGATTAGCCATATACTGGAAACATAGCGTATTGAGTAGATGAGTCCAACGCTAAGTTTTTCCTTGTCAAAGCGAGGAAATGAAAATATTATTATTGAACCCACATTATAACCTATCACCTTTACGACCATAAACAAGATACTATAAACACGATAGGCGTTTGGCTCGCCTCAAAACACTCATATTATTTATATGTATAGTTAATTATAAGTATATTACGATACACTAGTTCATAATATATATCCATTATTAATGTGAAATATCAAAAAGAAAATATCGGTACAAAGGAATAATACGAGACAATATAAAACAAGTTCTGATAAAGAAAATGTACCAAGTATTCTGCGACCTCTTGTATTGTATTATAAATTTTGTTTCATCAGAAAGTCGACTATTCTCAATGAATATCTGTTTGTTATTTCAGATTTCATTTCACTGTAATTTTTCAAGGCCGTATAGGCAATTATTCTAAAATTGTTGTGTGCCTATATCTATACAAAACAGGGTAGGCATAGGGAACCTGGAAACATAGTGTTAAGACACTCTGTTCCCCATTAAGATACTTACGTTATCCACTTTACGTCGAATTATCGATGCATTGCGTATTGAGTGGTGGAACTCAACGCCGCGCTTTACTTCGTTACCAGATCGAGGAGATCAAAATGTTAAATATTTCATTTAACAGAATATAAATTGAAACCAAATCCGCCGTGTATACAATCACACGCCTATGCCACAGCGACCTTAATTTTTTTTTAATATTTATGCGTCTACTTCCCCTTAGTCACTTAGTTTAGTAGATATTAACAAAGTAATAAGCTCAATGCGTTCACAAACATACATACATATAAACAATACAACAATAGCATACAACTATAAAGATATGTTTTATCCTATTAATAAGGAAAGCGATCATTATTCAATCGTCTTTGTCTGCTCGAGTCATCGCTCCTTATATTAGTAGCTGAGAAAACCATTCAGTCTCAATTTCAACTTTATTCCGTTGTAAAAAGAGCCACCTTGAATATGAAGTGAATATTTTTTTGTATTCGCATTGGACTATAGCAATACATTTAATACATTGGAGATATATATATTTATTTGTGTCCATCGGATTTGCAACTAAAAATGAAAATAATCCTGAGTATCAAAGAAAAAATTAATTTCATGCTTTCTCAGATTAGGCACACTAAATCTAGTGTTAAGTCACTATGCATTCTACTTTTTGCCCAATTTTTGGTTACATTACGTGTGAGTGGTGGAACTCGACGCCGACATCTAGAGCAGGGAAATGAAAATAATTTACGAGTATATATTATCATTCCCTCAAATGGTAATCGAGTACACAACAGTTAATTTTACGTTTCAACTTTGTTAAAACTACGCCTAGAAAGCTTAAACATTACCTAATTTATACGTTTCAATTATTTCAGTCAGAATCATCGATTCCATAATACAAGAAACGCCATGTGTAGAAGCAGGCGGTATTTGTACGGTGGCAGTTGACTGCCCTAAGGGTCACCTTGCGGAGAGGCCAGGGCTTTGTCCTACTCAGAAGAAACAAGGGATTGATTGTTGTCATGGAGGTAAAATATGTTAATGACAGACTAAAGGGCTAAACCTTACTGTAACTCAACGCCGCGCATTGTCCATAATAACGAATAAATGAAACTAAATATAGTCATTCCCACGAGTAGAGATCGAACTTAAATAATATAAATCCCGTTTACAGTCAGAAATTGATCGAAATTACTCAAACCTATATTCAATATTTAATCTTTTCCATAAAATTTATTAAATTCTTCAGGAAGATGATGATAATAATCATTGAGAACTTTTCTTTCTGTCCATTTGTCAGCTGTCTACCGTCATCCGTCACTAGTCTTCCATTGTTCATCATTCGTTCGTCATTCATCATCTTAGATTTAAGGTATATCAATGATTTCGATCAATCTATCACTAGACATTGCTAGACCTGCCTTCAGATGAATCATATTATATCATATTATTTTATGTGATATATGTATATAAACTTCACGCTTTATTCCAAGTGGGGTAGTCGGAGAGAACGATGTCCCAAACGCTACGGTCCACTGTCATCATACATCCCTCCTACTCCTAATACTTTTTACGTGACCTTCCGCCAGTATCTTCGATACTATGTTTTTGAAGGTCACTCTACCTCTTAATTTTTTTTCCATTCGTTCGACGTGCCTATACCAGGTGAGCACGTCCTTTTTTATTCTCCCCGTGAAATTCTCGCTAGTATCGTTCATTCGAATTCGCAATGAAGCCAAAAAAAAAAAATAACTGAAGTTTATTCAATATTCCACTTGTTATTCATGTGTTATTATTTCAGTATCAATGAGAGAGACCCGGTGTATTAAACACGGCGGAATCTGTACAAAACCAGAAGACTTCTGCAATCCCAGTCTAGTGTTTGATGGTGCCACCGACTGCGGTGATAAAAAATGCTGTATAATGGCCTTTTAAACTTATATAACTATTAAAATTTAATATAATCATTTTTTACATTTCTTTTCCTTTGGAGCCATGAGAGTGAGAGGAAATCATGAGAGTGATTTCTCGCTATATTCTCTCTTACCTACTTAAAAATAATCTGTGAATATTGTTAGTATTTGACGAACCATATATGAACCTTAAGAGACAAATGAGACAATAAGCATGTTAAGAAAATTTTTATTATCAAATTATATTTAAATTAAAAAATAATAATAATTTCAACATAATTTGGTAACTAAACTAGACTAGTTAGGAACGGAATTCCATTTATTTTTCCATGACGATGTTAATAAGGGCAGAATTTCCGGGAGAAAATTGGGAAAACCCATTAATCCAATATTGGAGATATTGCTTATTAGGGTTACGTCCCCTTATCTGTAACGTCAGGGATTTTACTTGTCCTTATTGTGTCAAAATGATATATTTAGAGTTGACTAGCATTTATTATATAATAGTATAGCTTTATTGTAGCTTTCCTTAGTAACCTTCTGCTTTTCCCTCACAGAAGAAGAGACAGTATATAAAACTTGTGTTAAGACACTCCCTTCCTCACTCTCCGCCAATTTCTAGAGGAATTGTGTATTGAGTGGCGAAGCTCAACGCTGCACTTTGCCTACACCGATGGAATGGAAATATAAATTTAATAAACATTTCATTTCTTCGAGTGGGGATCGAACCCACAACCTTGTTTATGTGTATCGAGCTGATTTTTTCAGCCTACCTGTGTCTTGCATATAGCAGGGAAACTGTTAAGACTCCGTTCTCTCGCGTCGCCGTATTTTTTAGACATTGCATATTGCTTGGCGGAACTCGACGCTGCGGTTTGTCTTGTCGCCAGAGCAGGGAAATGAAAGTATACATATTGTGAGAATTAGGAGATAAATACTGGTAAATGTATGATTATATAGTTTATATAATTGGAGTTGTGAGCTTTATAAGACAAAATTATTTAATAGACTGGACTGTTTCCACGAGACCTTTACAACGAAAGAATAAATTAAAACACCAAATACAAAAGTATTTATACAATTGTTTTATTACATAAAACCAACATATTTGAATATTTTCAAAATAAAAAAAAACATAATATTCGTATATACACAGATATAAGCAATTATTTTAAGCTTTTTTCTCATTATTCGTTTACGTTCAAGTTCAACGAGATTTGGTACTATAACGCACATCTACTTTGTAAGATCTTAGTTCAGCTTTGTTGATTAAGTGTCTGCTTAAGTCCCTGGGTGCTTGAGATGCTATGAACTAATTTAAAAAAATCAATTGATAATTTTCTCCTTTTACAGAACTCGGTTAAAAAAAGAGATAAAACTGCTGTGCCATGAATTTATTCTGGAGTGATAAGGAAAGGAATTGAATCAGTGCCTGGGAATTGCGACCAAGTTTAGGATTAAGGGACCCCCAAAAATGGGAATGGCCCTCATCTCGACTATCTGAGCTTCTAAATTTTTCGAAGCTAATTAAAACCTTTTTTCGACCGTTTATTATAATGTTACCAATGAATCAATATTTTGAGGCTAGTCACGTCAGCGTCACATAAAATGTGACTGTAAATGAGACAAGTTGAGATTTCGATTCCCACACGAGGAGATGAAATATTTAATATTTTCCTTTTTTCGCTCTGGCGTTGACGCAAAGTGTGGCGTTGAGTTTTACCATACAAAACGCAATGTCTCCAGACAGAAGAAGGGGCAACGTAGTGTCTTAAAACTAGGTTCTATCTTTCTACCTGCTGTGTGCGGAAGCGTGAAGCTAACAAAAAAAATAACCAACATTTAAAGCTTAACCTACCTCATTTGAATTAAATTGTTTCCTCAGTTGTCTGCTGATAAAATCCTTTGGGCCCCACTCAGGTAAAGGTTTAAATAATTGAGTCCAATCCTGCAAACACACCTATGTATGAAAAATTTATATTAATAATAGTTCTTACTACTAAAGAAGAAATTTCATAGAATATCATCTCATCTCATCGTAGGTTTCGCTGTATAAACTCTTATTAACGTCAAACCAAAGAAAAATACGCGTCAGCACACTATTCACTTCCGCATAGATTGTGAAGCTCCTGTCAACTTAAAATAGCACACACGACAAACGATTCAAAGGGGAAAAGTAGGTACTAATGAACATTTGTCACTTTTAAAATAAAATCTGCGACAACGTTTGTCTATCTTTTATAAACAAGTCACAAATAAGATATTTTGTGACTAAGAATAATAAAAAAATGCAAGGTGGTATTTATCACCTTACCTTATATTATACCTTTTTTTGTTTATAAACGTATTTGTATACGGAAATCATTATGCCCAATAAACATAAGGCGCATTGGGCTATATATGTATTTTGAGGATCGTTGAGGAATGTATAGTCTACGACTCCAAAATATTCAAACTTTAAAAATCTGCTGAACATTACATACATTTTGATCTGAAAGTAATGTTTTCTATATTATTACACATAAATCACTCAGTCGCTTACTCTGGTAAAACCGAGTACATAATGTCATAATTTGATGCTTTTCATGAAAAAAATTATAAATAATATACATATTACTTAACATAAAGTTTAATTTTATAAAAAAAAATTAGAAAAATTTTATTATTTCGATGTCGGTGTCTGGCTTTTGCTACAACAACCTTACTACAAAACTACATTACTATTATTACTAGAGTGATACAAAACTAGCTTTTCAATATCTGTCTAACAAAAAGAATTGAAAGGATTGGAAAGAATTGAAACTCACCAAATAAAATATTGGTAAAATTCTAAAACTCCAAACCCTTAGTTTTGTAGGTGGTGCGCCACAATGAAAGGTTATATCATCAACAAATCTACTGAGGGGGTACATCCAGAATATTGTAACTGCTTCAGCCAGTGTGCAAAAGCCTGTCCAAGTTATAAAACAAATTTCTGCCATCTGAAATTTTTCTCAATCTAATAATGGTGTAAAAATCGATTGTATGTCTAACCTAGGTGACATGCCAGCTCCAGTTCACGCGCAGGATGAGTGATATCTGTGTTACACTCTGCAATAAGGGTCGGCTCACATTGTCTCCTATAATTTCTTTCTCACACTGCTATCAAATCTTTTCTAAGTCCACAAGAGCATAGATTTTTTTTGGTTTACGGCTAAGACTTGCGTGCTTTTACGATAAGGACAAGATAAATCAGAATTCCTACACTTTCATCAAGATCTAAAACGTCTGTGACTATAAAGCGACGGTTGTGAGTTCAATCCCCACTCGGGGAAATGAATAATTAAAAAAAGCAATAAACAAAGTAAAAATATAAAACGTGATTGCCACTTTACCATAAAATTTTGAGGAAAATGATCAATAATAATGACAATTAATATTAACACCATGATGCACCATGGCTTTATCCATTTCCATTCACTTCGAATAGTTTCCACTATGCAGTGCAATGTTAGTAACTGAAAAATTTAATATTTTATGATTTTAAATTCATCTTTATCTTATCTTATCTTATCTTATCAACAGTGAAGTGTGATCAACGAAAATGAACCCCAAAATGAGGTTATTCAGAAAACTAATGATTTTTTTAATAGTTTTATCCTGGTAGTATACTTACACAAACACAATAATCAACAACAGCATTGAGCGCAAAGAATATCAGAATAAAGAAATCACCAAAATATATTGTGGCAAAATAAATAGGCCAGATGTAGAAAGCTGACGATTTGTCTGAAATTCAATATTTTAATCTATACTTACAAAAAAAACCGATCGTTGTCTGTTCATGAAAGATATATATCAGAAAAACTTTTACCAGTGGCATTTATTACGCTTAGAAAGAAATAATATTGAATATCTTTCATATACACACACACCGTATTCACTTTTTCCAGAAAGATTTACCAGAAGAAAATCTTAAAATAATTTCTATAATAATAATAACCGTAATGCCAATAAATAATAGGGACATTCACAAAACGTTCACAGTGTTTCTCCATCAAATAAGATGTAAGAGCTTTGAATATATACATGGCTGCATTCGACGTTGTTATGATACCACTTCCGAAACTTGGCTGTATCTATGGATGATCATTTTTTAAATTATATTAAAATATATAACAAGCCTTATTAAATGTCATAATAATAGGAAACCTAGAGGCCGTCGTGGCGCAGTGGCAGAAGGGTGTCGCGAGTAAACGCGACGGTTGTGGGTTCGAGTCCCACTCGAGGAATTCAGCAGAAAATGGGGAACGGAGTGTCTAAACACCGAGGGTTCCCTCTGCCTACCCTGCTGTGTGCGGGATACAGCGTGAAGCTGAAGAATAGGAAACCTTCGTTCGAGATCAATATACCTAGGTACAATTTTCACTGAGAATTTGTGGCTGTTTTTGTTGTTTACTCTTCTAGTTAACCTAAGAACGAATTTAGTAAATTTAGAAATTATATGTTTTATGTAAGCTTCTCAATTGATAAGAAGAATTAAACTCACTTGATTAACGCTTCTCGAATTTATTACGTGAACAATAGGTGGAGCAGTCATGGACTCAGCGAGGAGATCGAAATCAGCGTTCTAGAAAAACGTAAAACTATTTAGAGTCTTGTCTTGTCTTGTTGACCATCACATACATATATCTCGGACGAACAGTCCAGCTAGATAAGTACAATCACGAGAAACAGATCTCTCGTCGAGCCCAGTTCGGATGGATAGCGTTAGGGAAGCTACGACGAAATCTTCGCGCTTAAAGTACGTCAATGTCTCAAGACGAAAGTCTTCGACCTGAGAGTGTTACGCGTAATGACATACGGGAGCGAGTCGGAACCTCCAATTGAAGGCTTGTGTAGGCTCAGTGTCATACATTGCGAAATAAAATCGGTAGGCGCGGAGGCTTCGGGGGAGACCTATGTCCAATAGAGGACTTCAAAAGGCGATATGATAATGATGATGATGATGATGATGATGATTATTATTAACTGTAATTTCCCAATTTACGTAACTAAAGAAAAACATAACTTCCTCACCATTAAAAACTCACTCGTCTTTGCGTCAGTAGATAAAATATCTTTTACTGGTTTATTTTCATACGCTATCACAACGTGAACAAATATACCCAGCAAGAAAGCGCATAACGCCATGTGAGAGTAGAAAAGCACCTAATAATTACATTACTGTGTTTATTCATATATTAAAATGCCTAAAAATAAAAATAGAAGCCGAAGTGAGACCATTGTGATGCAGTGCGATAATATCTAGCTTTAAATGCGATGGTTGCCGATTCGTTTCCGACCTTAATAATTATTTATTATATCTTCTTCTTTTCGATATTTCGAACTTAAATATTTCTTTCCCTCGAGTGGGGATCGAACCCACAACCAATCGGTTTACAGTCACACTCTGTACCCGACAATTAATACAGATACGAGTGCTTGAAATTATTCATGGCAATATTGGCTGTAATGCGTAAGAAAGCATCGTCCCTACTGCAGCGCATGAGGGTCAGTCACAACAGCATTCTGAAGACAATCACGGCCCGCCGAGATTGTTGTATCCACTATATCCGAAATAATTTTTTTATTTTTTTTTTATTTTTTAATATTAAAATAATAAAATTATAACTAACCTTCCAAATAAACTCTTTATATAATTGATGATAGGTAAAGAGTGCCAATATAATTACAATAGCAGTAATAACATATAATGGCGGCAATAAATTCGACTCAACGTATCCTATGAGAGAGCTGGAAGTAAATATACTGTTTAGTAACGACTCACGCGCGGCTTCGCCCGCTTTAATTTATTGTTATAATACAGCCAACTATACTCAAACTTGCCATAAATTATAGCATACATATTATTCTGATGTAACTATATTACTCGCTGGATAGGTAATAAGTCCAGTTACATTGGGCAGGGTTGCCCGCTTTTATACAATAGGTCAGCTTGAGGTGAAAACGGTGTGGCGATGGTATTTATATTACCCACACATCATTAATGTCAGGAAAAGAGAGAGAGAGAGAGAATAACTATGCAATTTAGTTTCATCTAAATCCTTTATTGCTGCGAACATACATCTCAACACACTATTCTTAAGTAGTTAGCAGTATACCATTTGCAATAAAATTTCGAATTAATCAAAGTACCATATAGATTTTTTTTTAATTATTAAAAACATCTCTGCTAATTGATTCATTTTAACAAAGCTGTATCTATAAAACAGTCAAAGAAATATCTCTACACTCTGCTTACTTCTCTGCATAATACAAAATATGCAAAACAAAGAAGAGGAGACTTGCATTGATTAGAGATATATTAAGAATAGCAAGTGTCATTCTAGATAACCTCGATCAGAGAGTTGAACGGCTTTAAGTGCTGCTACGTTAAACTCTTACATATCTTCTTAAAATAATGTGAAATGAAACTTACTCAAAGTATTCAATTTGTGCGAGAGAGAAGTTCTCCTCTGGAGATGAATAAAAGAAGGAATTGTAAATTATATCCGCGTTATTGCACTTTCTAGCAAATTCAGCTAAATTATAGCAATTATACGACAATCCGTTTACAATTGAAGTATTTGAAATACACCTGGAAAATAAAGTAGAAAACTTCTGGAACCTTGATTGCAGATTGAATGTATATGTACACTGGGAGAAGCGTTTATTTATTATTATTATTCTTTTTTACTTGTTTTATTGCAACAAGACTGGATAATATACTCGTAGTCTACATAAAGATATTTCCGCATTAAGATCCCTCACGCCTTGATGTTTGCGGGAAAAATTATTAAAAATAAAAATTTTAATTCATCTTAGAATATCCACATAGTTATAAAGTTTTTAAAATATGATATATGCTTGACGCTGTATCCTGCATATAGCAAGGAAGGCAAAGGGAACATGGGAACCTAACGTTCAGACACTCCGTTCCCATTAAGACACTTCTGTTTCCCAATGTCTGCCAAATTCTGAAGTGGCGTAACTGAACACCATAGCAAGACAATGAAAATATTAAATATTCATTTTAAGAGTGAGAATCGAACCCACAACATATGGTCATACAGTCACAGTACAACGATTGCAACGATTATAGCAAACATAAATATATTCCTCGATTAGGAATTAGACAAATTACTATATACTTATTACTAGGCTACAAAATATACTATCGTTACCTTTTCCATGGCACCTTGTCATAGATGCCCAAGATAAAGTAAGCGAAATATACAGAACTTGCATTCAGCATAACTATTAGTTGAAATACCGCCGTTATAGCAAATATCCAGTTGGTACCTGAAGGGATTAGGGGGGGGACTTAGGACTTCGTCTCTTCTTTCTATTTTGTAGGGGGTAAGGAGAGCCCTGTGATGTAGGTTTCACTTTATGTTTATTCGAAAGCGGTGGTAGTTCTACTACGAATCATTTTGATTTTTTTAAGAGAGATTTTGATTTTGATTTTTTTTAGAGAAGAAGGAGAGTAATGCTAATTCTATTCTGGGTTGAGAGAGTCAATAAAAACTTTGTCTACACTTTCTATATATAAACTATCCTCAAAATTTTATGTGAACATTCAATGATAACTAACCATAACATAGTGGTACCATCTTCGAAATATATAAATGGTTATCTGGAGCGTATGCGCTTAAAAATAAATAAACATATGTCATTGGTAGACTTTTGCATAGTACATTTGCTATGTAAAGCCAGAAAAATCTGTAAAACGGAAAAAAATCTGTAAAACGAAAAGAAGAAAATATATATATGTATTTAGAGTTTGAGGAGAAGAAGAATTAACTTTATTTAACATTTTTAAAGTGTTATTCATTAGTATTCACTTTTGAAAATGGA
>JBAIZZ010000165.1:617508-678016 GCA_037355905.1 Heliconius aoede | reverse complement strand
TTCAGAAGATAATATTTAAATTAGTAGTTTGAACGATACTATTTTTTTTTCAATGGCAGAACGACTATCTCTTTCAATAATTAATAGTTTTATATGATTGTTTTTATGAAACGATGTGAAATCATGAATTTATAAATACATATACAAAATATTCATATTTCAAACTAATATATTATTATACAAACAATGCACTTACATATATTTAACTATTACTGTTTTTCCAGATTTCCCCTGCCTACACTGTCATGCGGGATACAGCGTGAAGTAAAAAAAAAAGTATAAAAATATATATGTAACCAATAATAAGGAAAATAAACTATATTCAAGGAATTCCTTTTGAACTAGAACTCGAGCGATATTTTATTAAATTTCTACAGAGAGTCCGTTTCAGTCATCTGCAGAATAAAAGAAGTGCTGTGTGATTTATATGCCAATATCAAACGATCGGTTGCAGTAAAAACTAAATTTGCAACTCGCTATCTAAGCTCTTGCGTTTTTCATACATTTTCTTTATATTATTTCTGAAGCTGAATGAACATGTGAATTGCATATGGTATCACAGTTGTGACGTGTGTGCGGTGGTTGTCGATTCAAATCTTAAAATTTCTTACTTTAGTTCGTTAATCCATTGGGTAAACCTAAAAAAGATTAAGAATGAGCTTTTGTTGCCAAAAATAAGGAAAACTTATCACTAAGGTTTCTATATCGAGCATAAACTTATTTATTATAATCTGTGAAAGATTTTTTTTTCATTCAGTTTCACGCTTCATCCCGCATATAGCAGGGTAGGCAAAAGAAGCTTAACTTTATGATACTCTGCTTTTCACTCAATTTAGGAGACATTGCGTGATGAGGGGTGGAACTCAATGCCACGCTTGGTTTTCTAACTTTAAAATAAAATAGAAAATAATTCGTTTCTCGTAATGGGAGTCAAACTCACAACTGTCATTTTTACAGCCAAACATTTTTTTTTAATTAAATAATTTATTGTACTTAAAAAACAAATCAAACTGACATAATGATGCATTTAAAAAAAAAGAATACATGACTTATTACTAAATTCTCCGTTTTCGTTATAAAATATGCTCGAACATGTCGCAACTACAAGAATTGCTCCACTAAAACTAAAAAAAAGCTCAGCCCACTGTAAAGCATGTTGCATAAACTCCCAGAGGGAGACAAACTTTCAAGAGTGTATTATTTCAAGTTGGAACACCCCCTTAAGTCAGGCTTATACTTTGAGACAGTTTTCAACTAAATTGATTCGGACATTATGGACCGTAACATTATATATATAAGGTTGATTTTACAATAGACTTAGGTAGGTTCGTCTATACAAGTAGTGTTAATTCATTAGTTAATACATTACCGCACTTGCTGCAATATTTTCACAGTATAGTTATTTAAGTCCTAAATAATAATGATAGGAGATTGTGAAATGTGTTCTTTTAAGATAGTAGTAGCTTCGATTCTCAATTTGGCCAGTGGGGGCATAGAGGCCAAAACGTATACTTACGATTGTAAACGCAACAGGCTGTAGATTCAATTCTCATTCAAGGAAGTGAAATATTTAATATTTCATTTCATACAATACGACTATAAGTCTGTGATTGTAAACGCGATGGTTGTTGGTTCGATTCTCTCTCTAACAACAAAGCGTGGCGCTGAGTTCCACCACCCAACAATGTTTCGCTTATTTCCCTCCCCAGGACCCGCCGGCAGGGAATGCATCTTGCATTTACGAATTTTATGATAATTTTGCCACTGGATCTAGATCAACGTGAAATATCCTCGGAAAATATTCTGTAAGTTTTGATTAAGCTGTGACTTTCATATGACACGCGACAAGAACAACTACAACTTTCGTATCTTTTCATTACTTTGACGTTCGTTTTTTTGTGTTCTCTTGAAAACATTTGATATTAATATCACTTATATGTATATAAACAAAAGGTATAAAAAAACAAAATGTTTTTTAAAGTTTCCACACTTAGAAAAGAAGACACAAGCATTTGAACGTAGCCGGAGTTGAACCCGCACCTCTTGGAAATTGTACAGTGCTGTGAACAACTAATTCAATTTGTGTTAAGTATGGAACCCTAAAAATGGTGCAGAAATTAAACAGAAAATAGAAACCGGAGAAAAATGCCACTATATTCTTTCTGCATATCTAAATAAAAACGCACACCCTGAAACCACTGAGCCGTTACACCTTAGTCAATTAGAAGGCTTATATTAAGATGATAAATCATGCTGACACCATTACACTGGTAGAACAAATAACGCCGTGCTGAGTAAGACTGATAAAGGCTGGTCTGGAAAATTATATTTACATTCAAATTTGGACTCTGTTACCCAGAGAATAAGGTTTTTTTCATAAATGTGAGGAGGGAAATGAGCACAGGTAACAATTAGGGTTAGGTTTCGGAACGGAGTAAATAGAGTATTATTCATTAACGAATGTTGTTTTGTTTTCGCTTACGTAAAATTCAATTAGGAATGTCATTTTTGGATGGTTGATGGAATCTTGTCTCGTAGAAGGTAGTTAAAGTTCTAGTTTGTTAAGAAACTAGAGAATATATAGAGCTTTTTTTTCTATATTTACGCTGTATCTTGCATATATCAACGTAGGCAGAGGGTACTTGGGAATCTAGTGTTAAAACACTGTTCCCAATAAGATATTTCCGTGAAGACACTGTGCGCTGAAATCTTGAACCTACAACCATCCCATTTGTGAACCACTGTCCATTGTGCACCCATGGTCTGAAGGTATCATCCAGCTTCTGATCACCCCCTCTGATAGTTGACGTGCTTTACTTCCTGTAGATACGAACAATAATTGTTCTATCGCTGGTAATCAATCTAACATATTGTTAATTAAATACATAAACGGCATGCACTGCAGAATTCTATGTTATGTTAGAAATACATAGTAATATAATCGTCTTATATTAGACATACGTTTCTGCTCGCGGCTTTGCTCGTGGTTTTTAATAATTCTAGATGTTTTTGGGCTAAATATATTCTAAATTAATATATATTTTAGTTTTAGTTTCATATAACACGTCTCCTATTTATCCTTAAAATTACTTTAACAGACGGTTCCCGAGTACATATTTTTGTAGCTTCACGCTTTAACCCATACACAGTAGGGTAGACAGATGGTATCTGGAAACATAGTGATAAAACACTCCGTTCCCATTAAGACGCTTTCGTCCCCCAGCGGTTACTAACACATATAATTCAAAATTATTATATATCTGCTATAGACATTATTTAAATACGTATCTCATAATTTATGTTTGTAATTTTGTAATTGCTAGCACAAATAACGAGCTACAGGGTGTTCTCTTGAAATTAAATGTTAAGACCGTTTCACTTCTCTCAGAAATATTGCCATTTAAATAACATCAAACGTTCTCTCATCAAATACGTAAAGTCACCTGTAATTTATTATAATAATAAATTAATAAACATTTATTTTGTTTGTCGTGGCGCAGCTGGTTAGTTTCTGTTGTAGGTTTGATTTTCTCGCTTTGGTAACAAGACATAGAGCAGTGTCTTGCTATGTCTTGTTACCAAAGCAAGCGACAGCGAGTGGTGAGTTCTGCCGCTCTACACGTAATGTCTCGAAAATTGGGCGGAAGTAGACAATAGACTGCCTTAATATTAGCTTTTCTTCTACCTTTTTTATTATATGTAACATACTGCGTGAAGTTGAAAAAATATATTAAATATAGAATTTATAGTAGAGCAGTAGTTTAATTGACAGTATTCGATTGGAAGTGGATTCTAGTCCTAATATTTTTTTATTTTTTTTAAATATGTAGTTAAATGACAAAAAACGAAATAAGAAATTGTAAAAAAAGAGGTATTTCGAACAATTTAATGGAACGTATGAACATATGGTACAGCTACAGCTCCAGTTTCAACTTCAGCTTCGGTCCGACCGATTTATCTTAAATTAAATTTTAATAAAGAATTTTTCATTAAAACTTCACGTGATTCCAACGTTTCCTTCCGGCGTCGACCCGCTATGATGCAACAGAATGAAAAACTTATACTCATATCAATTATTATATTTCGAAATTTAGGATTATATTTTTAACACTGTAGGAGTAGCAGGTCGGATTCTTGCTCCGGATAATATATTTTTTTGTGCTTCGGCACAAGGTCTCTGCCTACTCTGCTATACGCGGGGCACAGTATTAAAAAAGATTTTAGTATATATTTTATTTTGTCAAATTATATTTTGCAGCCTTGGAGATATCATCAATTAATTAAATTATGTTGATTTGGAATAAATTGACATCGAGTGTAGTGATGAGTGAGAAAAATTCAACGTTTGCTTTAACTTTCGATACCAGAGCGAAAAAAATAAAAATAATAAATATTTCATTTCATTGACAGGAAATCGAACCTATAAACCGTCACGCTTAGAGTTACATGGTTGTGCACCTGCGCCACGATCATGCCCAATATAATAATATTTCTATATTTTTGCTTGATAACTTATAACATTTAGTTCCATTGAACTGAAAAAAAAAACATAAAATTTGTTATATTTCATTATTTCTTTACATCTCTAACACTTTATTTATTTTACTTAACAAAAGTCAAAATAAGTAAAAAGTAAAATATTTACTTAAGCCTTTTCATACTTTGTTTGTCAGATTTTTTTAGTTAACGTTTCATATTTTCAAAGGTAACGTGTGCGGTTTGAGTATAAATTTTTCAGTTTGCAGCGAGAATTCCAAACGAAAAAACTGCCTTCGATACGTAAAATTGTTGGTATTTATGAAATATGGAATGAATTTTATTAGACTTCGGCAAACTAACAGCAATAAAAATACAACGATTATAAATATCCTAATATTTTATTGTTAAGTACCGTCGTGGCGCAGTGGCATAAGGGTGTGACTGTAACGCGACGGTTGTAGGTTCGATTCCTACTCCAAGAAGTGAAATATGTATTTACGTTTATATTTCCATTTTGTCTACAGCGGGATACAGCGTGAAGCTGAAAAAAAAAGGACCAAAATAAAAGCTAATCCTTATCGCTACGTCCTTCATTTTTATTCTTCATAAACGTGATATAGTGGGTTCGATCCCCTCTCAGAATATTTTAATTTAAATTATTTCAATTTACTGACGCTGGTTAGACACAATGCATCATTGAGTTATCTATTAAACATTGCACATAAAGTTAAGAATCAAAAAAATAGCTATAGTCCTACAGTCCACATTATTAATTTACGAAGGCAATAATCCAGAAAGTGTAGAACAGAGAAAGTGTAGAACGGAGTATCTTAACACTAGGCTCCCTCTACCTACTCTATAATGTACGGGAATAAAGTGAGAAGCTGAAAAAAAACCTCTATTATTACAAAGAAGGGACAAACAAACTATCATTTAGAAGTAAATTGTACGTAACGAGCATTTCCGCGCAGGATATTCAGTAGACAATTAGTTGGATGGTGGATTCCATGTCAATGGGTCTCATTAGGCATTTTTTTTTCTTCATTTCGAAATCAAGGATGTAATTACTCGTTGCGAGGCATAGATACGCAGAGGCAGCTTTAGACTTAAATCCTGTACAAAGATCTTTTGATTCATTGAAATTAGAGTTGAATATGTCGCGAATTTGATTTCTGTTTTGGCTTGTAATTGGCGTTCGGATGGTGGTAAAGTTCTTAAAAAAAAATATCATTTTTGATTAAGCTCCTTGGCCTAATTTATGATTTATAAAATTTAACGGCCAATGTGACTGTGTGTTCGATTTGGATTTAGAGAAATGGAGTGTCCTAACACTAGATAAACATTGCCCCACTCTGCTATACGGGAACACGTATTTTTATCTTTTATCTATATATTATCTTTATAACAACAACTCATTTCCTTCCCATTCAGAGCAATAATAGCACCAATAAATATTAGTTAAGTCGGACTACTATCGATATTTCAATTATCTCGCAGGAACTACTTGCGGATTCGATTTAAGAGAACACTTGTCGCTGTCACGAATGACATTCAATATGATTGGTGAAGGTGTTCGAACATTCTAGAGGAAACAAACTAAGAAGAAAATTGTATGGAATATACTTTATCTGTGGTGGTTGTAGGTTCAAACCTTATTATGAAAAATATTTATTATCCTATTATAAAATTATAATTAATCCAGTGTTAAGATACTCGTCACTTTCGGCCCCATTCTTGAGACATAAAGTGTTGAGTGGCGAAACTCAAGGCTGCGTTTTTTCTTGTTATCAGAGCGAGGATATAAAATAATTCATTTTTTAAAGTAAAAGTCCAACTTATTACCGCATTTACAGTTTACTGCTGTGCCGCTGCACTATGAGGGCCTCTTCAAGTAACTATCCAAAATAATATAAATACACGAAGTTTTAATACGAATACACGAAGGAATTAAAATATATTATTTCAAAAAATATAACTAATTTTATTTAAAGTATCGCCCTATTAAACAGAAAAGAGACGAGAAGTGAAACAGATCAAAAAAACACTAACGAGGTCAAATTGGAACTAGCGTAGATTCTTTTTTGGTGCCAAAGTTTTTTGTCTCTTAGCTTCTATTAATCAAGAAGAACTGCGTCTTCGAAGGAACAAGAGGAATGTTTCTATTCGAATTAAAATCTTTCTATACTTTAAAATTACTATGGACAAAATTTTCAAGGCTGTTTTTTTTTTAGATATAGCTTCACGCTGTATCTATCAACTTTTCAGTTTTACGCAGGTTGTGGGTTCGATACTCACTCGAGAAATTTTGACTTTTTCACATGAAATATTTAAAAATCTGCTTCACGCTAGGGCGTGAGAGCGGGATAGATCCCGCACACAACATGGTAGGCAGAAGTAACCTACTATTAAAACACTCCGTTTCCCACTTTCACTATCAATTGGCGGAATTCAACGTCGTTCTTTGATTCGTCACCGGAACGAAGAAATTGTGATAAAAATTTTAATATTTTTTTCTTTAAAAAACACATTATCACACTACAAAGTCAACCTAAAAAATAATATTTTAACGTTAACGCTAACGATGTACGAAACCCATAGTAGGGAGTTGGAAGGAAACTTTTTTATTTCATTGACTTTGACAAACTGCGCTTTGTATTGGTACACGGTGTTAATTGAAGTAAAACCTCGAGTGATTTTCTCTTTTAAACAAGATAAATATAGGGTGTAATCGAATACGAATAGAAAATAAGTAAAAATAATATGATTTATTTTATATTTTTCGTGTAAAAGTAATACGTAAGTATGGGTGAAAAAAAATCTATGATTTTAAAGACTTCAAATATCTGTGTATACTAATCGTATAGTACAATCATGTGCCCTCCAGAACTGTGCACATATCCATATCTCAAAAAATACAGTAACTACAAATTTTGTTCCAAACTAAGACTATTCAGTAAGTTGCAATATATCGCGACTAAATCAAAAGGCATAATCTTGATATAACTTTTAGTTTCCGAGAAATTTACTGACAAACATACACATGAAATTAAGCCTACATACTTGAAAGCCTTATATAAGACGACTTATTAAGCTCAGACTGATTATCTTCCTTTTTTATAATGTTATCAGAATCAGATATTCATAGCTTATTTTTAAAATGAATATATTTCATTGAAATTATATTTGATCCAAAAATATAACAAAATATAAAGCGAACAATATTCCCTAATTAATAGATTAAACAAGAGGCCTTCAATATTGATGTCTGTTCAAGAACCCTTCACGTACGTATATTACATGAACAAATATATGAATACTCTTGTAGCTGTAGGGTAGCTACGAACAGTCTACCTATTTGCGGTAGGCTTATTTTATCTAATTTGCAAATCAAAGAATAAGTTGTTCTCGACACAAATATATGATTAAGGCATTTGAATGTCCTACTACTCAAACGGCGGTACGGTATTTACGTTGTACTGTTGTCTGTCGGTCAAGATTATTTATATATCTATATTATCTTTTTATATTTTTATATATATATTTTATATTTTACTTCTGAATGATGAATGTTAAAACCTTTTTTTGCACTTTTTGCATCTTTTATAATTATAAAAGACAAATATAGAATGGAGTGTCAACGAACTAAATGTTATTATTCTTAGAGTTCCAAAAGGGTAAAATCTATCACTATCACGGCTCAGAAGGCTCCGTTGCGCGTGCGTCCATCTATCCGTCCGTTTGTCACCCACTATCTTGTATCTGATGAACCCTGATAGTTCGACAATTGAAATTTTCACAGATAATGCGTTTTTTTCCCACTCACAGCAACCAATACTAAAAAAACAGAATAAAATTGAAATTTTGGCTAGCTCCAGTACAATAAAATATGATTTTTTGCCTTTTTTATAAGATAATGGTACGGAACTATTCGTGCGTGAGTGTGACTCGCACTTGGCTGATTTTGTTTTGCTACACTAACTATAGAATTAATAATATCATGCTTAACAACCATTCAAATTGACCACTAACGCAAACGTAACCGATAATTATACCAAAATGTATGAAACCCAAATAAAACAAAATCTTACGACCCCTTTAAAACGAGGGGTTCATTAAAATTAAATATAATTTTATAATAAAGCTTCAATGTCGTGTTTTCGGTGCGATCATTAGGAGGAACGTAATGGCGTACAATAATTTCTAACAACAGCTAAAATTATAACGGCACGAACGTTTGTTTTATGGTTTTAATTGGATTATTTTGAGCTGAATGTTGGTAAAAGTAAATTTTAGTGATATTTAGATAGATTTAATGAAGTAAAGAGATAGAAAAATTAGTCTAGAGACACACTTTTTTCTAATTCGTTCATAAGTTCTTATAGAAGAAAAATATTTTTAGAAGTCGTTGTGTCGGAGAAAGTATAGTATCGGACTGTAACTCGCATAACATCATGTAGAAAAAAGGAAATTATGAATCAAATCTATCAAAACTCTATGTCTTGAGTTCGCAGCACATTGCATGTTGACTGGCAAAACTCAACGCCGCGCTTTGTGTGTTTGAATATAAAATATCAAATATTCCATTACTTTAAGTGAGAATCAAACCAGTGACCGGTCGTATTTACATACCAAGATTTATTTATAATTAGCGATTAGGAATAATAAATAAAAAAAGAAGAAAAAATATATATGAATTCACTTTATTATATTAAAATACAACATAGTTCATTATCAGAACAAATACCTGGTCCTCTAACTGTAAGGAAATCAGGACATTTGGCAGGTTTCTTATAACATTCACCTCCATGTCGATAACACTTAGACTCCGGATCATTATCTGCAAAATAAATTAAACAAACTATGAATGCTGTACGGAAGACGAATATTTTTATATTACACTTTGAAATTAGCTGTCCATTTCTAACTTAAGTTGCGCTTTGCCACTATGCGCTTTTGAATTCTGGAAGCATAGCGTGTCCCGTTGTGGAACTCAACGACGCGCTTTTCCTCGACACCAGATCAAAGAAATGAACATTTTTAAAAAAATATTTTATTTTCTCGTGTGGGAATCGAACCCACAACCTGTCACGCTTACAATCACACGCTTATGCCCCTGCGTCACAATTGTCCAAATATATTATCAGAATAGCATTATTTACCTCTGTAGCAGCATTCTACTCCATGTTTCTGCTGCGCGGGACACAGTCCTTTCGTTGGAGTGAGTTGATCTGATGGGCAGTCTTTTTCCATTACGCAGTCGCCAAGATATGTGAAACATGGGAACTCCTTGCTGTAAACTTCAAGTTCTGTAAAAAAATTAACATAAATATTTTTTTTAACTTTCGAAAGGCCATCAAATAGTTTAATTTTCTAGCCCTGGTAACAAGGCAAAGCGCGGCGTTGAGATCCGCCACTCAACACACAAAGCCTATTAAATTAAGTTATATAAGATAAAAATCCAATTATTTACTTAACGTCAGCGTCATGTTCATTCACTATTAGAAATTGAACCAGTAACCATTGCACCTATAATAAGACCCTATTCCAAAGCGTCACTGTATAAAAATCTTATTAAACTTAAATTCTTACCATTAATATGAAGTCGTGGTGGCACAGGGGTACAAGAGTGTGACTGTAACGCGACGGTTGTGGGTTCGATCCCAACATGAGGGAATGAATTATGATTTATTAATATTTTCATTTCTTCAATCTGGCACTAAGCCAAATACCCGGTATTAACTTTCGCCGGTTAGCACGCAATGCCTCGTAACATTCGGTGGAAAATGGAAATTGGAGTGTCTTAATATTACGTTCCATCTGCCTATCATGCTGTGTGCGGGATACAGCGTGAAGCTGATTTCACTTACTATTATCTTCCTTGCATTGTCCACAAATGAATAAGGTGACAAAAAAACAAATATATAATATCATATTGCAAAACGTCCGCACTGTACTATATAACTGACATAAATAAGCGTTTATTTATCTCGCTATTTAATTTATATGAAACCACCCGCATCGTTTGCGATAATAACATTGTGAAATGGTTTGTTTTTTTTATCGTATCCGTTTTTTTATAGTTAAGTCAATTAAACTGAATTAGGTGTTGTTTATCTTTTTTTTTTTTGAGTCAGTCAAATATATAACAAGAATTGTTGAGTTCCAGAAGTTAATTCCACATATGTTCTCTCTTCTAATTCTGGAAGCATTGTGTATTCACGGAGTTCAACGCTGCGCGCAACTGCTGCAACGCCTCGCCTTGTTATCAGAGCGAGAAAAAGGAAATTTAAATATTTACATTAAGTGAGAATTGAACTCACACCTGTCGCATTTACAGTCGCTTGCTTGTTGCTGCGCCACGACTGGCCTCATACTTGTACATTAATCATTTATAAGGTGAATATTAGCTGATACAAATATTCGAAGATAAAGTATCTGAGGAGTATAACTGAAAATAAATGATTTTTCGTATTTAGCTTGAGCAACTACCAAAAAAAAAATACTAAAAGTCACGTTTCATCCCGGAATACCAGGAAATGGGCTCTACGATGGATGACCGATATATAAATATATGTATCCCCCAGTCACCAAAGGTCCCACCACTCGACACACAATGACCTTAAAATTTGGCTGTGCATGGAGAACGGAGTGCATTTACGGAACGGAGTTGCATTATGTCTACATTGCTATATGTGAGATACAGTGTAAATGTATATTCTGAGAGATAAACTCTTAAGATAAGATAAATATTGTATAACCAAGTATCAAGACACTTTATTCTTTACATATTTACTTAAAGGAAACAAACACCGTATGAGCAATGAAGCGGCTCAAAACTCTATGTCTACTATTTCGTTATAATTTGAATACCAGACGACATATAGAAAAACTACTAGGCTAAGAAAATTAAAACTAAAGTGTAATCGTAACAGTTGTAGGTTCAATTTCCACTCGTGGAAATGTTTTTTTTTAACATTTTCATTTCCTCGATCCTACATAGAAGCAAAGCGCAGCATCGAGTTCCCCCACTCAGCACCCACTGCTTCTAGAATTCGACAGAAAGTGGGGAATAGAATATTTTAACAGTAGTTCCCGCTGTCTATGTTGCTGTGGGATAGATAAAAGTAATATAGGTAACCTAATCTTCCTTAGAGGAATTCTACCTACGGCATTTAGGAGCTTGTAAAATCTCCAAATTCTTATGTGAACCGAAATGAATGGCATTTCCCATTTTTTATCTCTACGCTCATGCAAAAGTCAGTATTAATGATAACTCTTATCGTTTATATTTATATTCAAGTAGTTTTACTGTAATTAATATAATAATAAATAATAGGTCGATATCAATTACATTGGTTTTCCCATTGTTATATATGAAACTTATAAGTAGTGTAGTAAAATACGGAAGCTTCACCTTGGTGTTCGTCTGTCAACATCATCTGGACAACAATATCTCGACAAAAAATATTACATATTTATATTTATAGCATGCATACTATACTATAACAAAACCTACCTAGATATATATATGAAAACCTACGGGTTTCCCGTAGTAAAAAATTGTCAAAAAGTGAGAAAATATAAGAACAAATGCGTCTTCAAACTTAAGTTTGTCAACTCTTAAACAATCCCGTTGACCCTCAATTTTGAAATTGATACGGAACCCTCGGTGAGTGAGACTGACTTCTCTCCTAGTTTATTTACTACATAAATAATAAATACTGAACAGAAGATTTAAACAAAAATTAGATTCGTCAAATTCCTTTGGAAAGACGAAGCTAGACCACAAAAGAGAGATCGTTCGTGGCGTAGGGCCGCAAGCGTGTAATAGGTAATTAAATAATAAGAAATACATATATAATTATTACAATAAATAGTATTTTATAGTTGTATTATATTTAGGTAATATCCTGTTGGCAATTACATGCATCTATGGCTAAAGCTTTAAATAAAGGCTTGAGGCGGATGGTTCCTGTCCGGTGACGCTGTCAAGACGAGTCCAGGTCAACAGCAATAAAGTACATTCGAAAAAAAAGAGGATGTATGTCTTTCCTCTAGTCGGAAGCTTCGTGGCCAATTATTGTAAAGTATCAAACCGTTATTTTTTAGATATCAGTTTATTATATATTCCTATATGCTGGTTAAGTAAAGAATTTCTTTATTAATGTTAGTTAATATTAATATAAATGTAATTACTTGTTTGTCTATAGAAATCCATCCAAATTTGTTATGTAGTATATAAATAATAAAATCATAAGCTTCTTTTCATATAATATGTGTTACCCTCTTACTGATAAATGCTCCTTACTTCTATAACCTTAAATTGCTATTTCATTTATTTCTAATTAAATTTCTAAAACTCTATATAAATTATAATCGTCACACGCGAGATTGTAAACACGTCAAGTTGTGGCTTTCATCCCTACTCGACGAAATAAAATATTATTATAAATATTTTTTTCTTCGCTCTGGTAACGAGGCAAAGGGTGGAGTTAATTTACGCTACTCAACATACAACACCTCTAGAATGTAATATATAATAATTATATTAATATATATTAAGAAATTATACGATCAATAGTAATATATTTTTTTATTTTCGTTTAAACATCAATATTAAAAATTCACGAAAATTATTTAAATATTTCAAAACCAAAATTATATAGACTTATAACGATCTCACTTCGAGATTATTAAGAAGTTAATTTCTTTTGATGTTATCCGCAGAGTTGATAGAATTAGGTTTTCAGTAAAAGGGTTCGCAGAATTATTTATTTGGAAAAATATCTTAAATTATGTATTAAAATTGTCTTCATCTTAAAATTGTCTATTAAAATCGTATTTGTAAGTATTTCTAGATTCTTTGTAATATGATATTATATGAGACAGTTCTGGTGCAATGGTAGAAATGTGGGATTGTAAGCGTGAGAGGTCATGGCTTCAATTCCCACTCGAGGAAATGAAATATTTGATATTTTTATTTCTACGCTATGCAGCTTAGAAACTTTATCTATTTTTTATCTATTCTATAATCTATTTTTTAGCTTCATTCTTTACTTAACAGGGTAGGCAGAGAACTTAGTGGTAAGACACTTCGTTCCCCTATTACACTTCCGTTCCTTAATTTAAGCCGCATTCTGGAGGAATTGCATGTTGAGTAATAGATGCGGTCGGCGTGGAGCAGCGGCAGAAGGGTGTGACTGTAACGCGACGGTTGTAAGTTCGATCCCCACTCGAGGACGTGGACTATTAATTTACGTTTATATTTCCATTTCTTCGCTTTGTTGTCGATTCAAAGTGCAGCGTCGAGTTCTGCCGCTCAACACGCAATGCGTCCAGAATTGTCTAAGCACTAGGTTTTCTCTACCTACCCTGCCGTGTGCGGGATACAGCGTGAAGCCGATTTTTTTTTGTTATTTTTTTTGTGCAATACAGTGAGAGGTAACACTACTAAGCCAACTTCACAGTAATAACAAATCACGTCCCCGTTACTTTGCGAACGTGAGAAAATTAAAAACTTATTTACGACGACAGCTTAATTTGGTTAAGAGAGGAGAAAATTGTTTTTGAATTATTTACTACATTACCAGTGGAATACATAAATTGACTCTCCTCGAAATTTTTTCTTTTAAATTATGACAGAGGTCAGGTGAGGCACTAGCGTGCGAGTGCTAGCGCATCAGGTTGTAGGTTCGATTCCCACGTGAGGAAATGAAATATTGAATGCCAAATTCCACAGGTCGGTCCACTGAAAGTAGGTAAGTACTTATAGGGGTCCGTTTCTACCTTTTGAGGTACGGAACCTTCAAAACAGAATCCCATTTTAAATTCAAACCTGCAATTTTCCAAATGATCAAATAATTCATTAAACCATTTATAATAAAAAAAATATATACTTTCCATTTTCTAAAAGAAAACGATACTTAACAATTTATATTCAATTCACACCGCGTTCCAACTTTTATGCTGGAATTGCGTCGCTTTCAGTAATTACAGAGTTTACGATTAAGATATAGCGAATTGTATTGTCGTCTTGTAATTTTCTTCTTTATTGACTGGCTTAAGTGGTTTTACTATATATATATTAAAACCATAAAAAATGATACCTTATAAATACGTTATAAGGTATTTTTTTAATTCACCCCGTAACCTGCACGTGGTAGGCAGAGGGACTGGAACGCTTTGCATCGTCACCAAGAAACATCGAAATTAAAATGGGTTAACCTATGCCAAATTTTAATACATTTTTATATGATATGTTCACGGTATATATAGGCATGGGATGGAAATAAGAATCGGAGTGATTTGACACTAAGCTCTCTTTCCCTTATTCTTATTGGTTCTGGAATTATAATATTTTAACATACAATTTTTAGATTGTATAAATATAGATTGCATGCATTCCAAGCCGTTCTGCCACAGCACCATAAAGTGACTATAAACGCCACGGTTATCTGTTCAATTCCCATTCATTTGAATGGTAAATAATATATTTTCATTTCGTGGTTCTGGTAAAAAATATTCTACACGTAGTGTCTAGAAAATTAAGCTGTGCTTGGAGAACTGATTGTGTCGTGTTAACAGTTGAGATCCGTGTCTTAAAACTAGATTCCCTGTACTTACCCTTTTTTAATATGTAAACCTATACGTACATTTATTTTATTCAAAATCCAGAGCTCCAAGTTTGCGACGGTCGTCTTAATATTTTGTTATAAAATTAAGCAAGTTTTAATGAATTTCATAAATTCTCATATTGCAGGTAATTGGAAGATAATGAAGTTTCGCGATGCAAAGTCCTTCCGAGTTTATGAGACACAATCATAAAAGTGGCTATTTGTGCTGAGATGGCACGATATTGAGATTTATATTGAGATGATATAGGTTTTTTTTTAACATCTCTTCAGATTTATTCTGCATATAGCAAGGTAAGTTAGAGCTTAGTGTTAAACGACTGCGGTTACGGTTTACGCTGAATCGAATGCTTGTGCCACTGCGCCGCGACAGCCTTAAGGCCGTATTCTATAAGCATATGTAATGTAGATTATTTTAATGTTTCTAATATTTTTTTTTATTCTAAAAACAGTAAATGTTTGGAAAGAAGATCCACTATTTTATTACAAAACACCGAATTCTTAGGCGATTCGTCATAACGCCTCATATCTGTGGCAACTGCAGTCCCTGGACGTCGTAAAACAAATTTATATCTTCGAATCGGGCCATTACAAAGTTTGCCTCTATTTCAAAGGGGAGGACGAAAACGGTTCGGTAAAACGGTTTTAATGATTTATAATGTGGTAATAGTTATCTTTTTTAACCATTTTAGTTTCTGGGGTGTTGGGAGATATTTGGGGTTTTTAAAATTTGTATATTCTTAACACTTAGTTGGAACATGGCGAGGCCAGTCGCGGCGCAGGGCATAAGTATGCGACTCTAAACGCGACACGTTGTGGGTTCGATTCACACGCGAGGAAATGAAATATTTACTACTTATTTCATATATCCTCGCTCTGGTTTTATATTTGACATTCATATTTAATTAGATAGTTCACATTATAAAGCACGGTATAAATTGCATAACCTACATGCAATGAAGGGGAACACCTAGAAAGGCTTTGTAGTAATACTTACAAAATCGCCAAAAAACGAGATTTTCCATTTTTCGTCTTAAATTCTAAGAAAACAAAGCTGATAATTAGAATAATAAGCTTATCATAAAATAACATTAAGCTTAGAAACAGTGTGTATTTATAGCCTGTAATAAGTACTTAGTATAAAGAATTTTTCTTACAATCTCCATACGTGCGATACATAAAGTCTATTTAAATGTAAATCCCTAGGCTCACATAAAAACCAATTTCTATCTAGCTTCTTATTACATATGCAGGTGAGAACAATACTAGTATATTCATTATGTATGCATTTTATAGTATAAGTAAAATTCTATACTTTTTATGTACTCTGGTGGAATAAAACTTTAATTTTCTCGTACATATAGTTGTAGAGACATATAATATTGTGTTATTTTAACATGACAGCCTATTTCAAAGCCAAAGACGGCAATATACTTAGAAATTTTATAAGTTTACAAATATTGCATATTTTATTTTCTCGAGTGTGTATCGAACCTACAACCCTGGCACTGGCTAAAAACATTTTCTATTCAAAATTCATTTTTAACTTTAATAAATCCACTACTCGCTAAGCAAATTGTGGATTATATTAAAATTCTCCTCTATAGCTGTACTTCCGTTTCAGTCTTGAAATTATAGCCTGGCGGTGTAATCTTAAACTCTCAATGTTTGCGGTAACCTGATATTAGATCTTGGGTACGTGGATCTGGATATATATTTACATGTTGAAATACATCATATATTATATTTTAAGTTGAGTTAAAGTTATTGGAAGTAATGTAAGTGCGACGTTTGTGCGTTCATTTCCTACTCGGAGAAATAAATTATTTAATGCTTTGTTTCGTCACTTTGGTAACAATCTAAAGCACGTCGTTGAACCACATAACATAAAGTGCCTCAACAACACACTGAAAAAAATGGAGAACGATGTGATAAGTTGATCGGAGTGTTTTAACACTAAGGAAGCCTGGCTTCCTCTGCCTCTGAAGATAATTAATATTTTTTTTAATATATATGTAAATTCTTTTTTAATGAATTCCCAGTCTTTATGTTCCACTTTGAGTTCATAAATGATTTTAAACTTCACGAGTTCGACTATTCTATAATTACAACAAGAAAAAATACTAAACTACCGACTAACTAAAAAACTAACTATCAAGCTTTAAATAATAATAAGCCAAACTGTACCATATAGCTATAAAGAATTACCACCACTGACGCATTTTGCTTGTAGAGATCAACGTTTACCTTATTTGTATTGTTTAGTGTCTAAATAGGAGTGATGTGGTGCGGACATGGATATGTCACTACAGTTCACATATATGTAGTAGTATGTAGTGTTGTTCTATAAGAGTAATAGTTTCGATTCTATCTCAATATAGTGGATATTTTTATCTTAAGCAGAGGGAATCAGGAAATCTAGTGTTAAAATATTACGTTTCGCAGTCAACACTTCCGTTTCTTATTTGATTCTTGAGGTATTGTGTGTTGTGTGGTGTCACACAACGTCGCGGTACCAGAGCGAGTAAATGAAAACAAGAAATTGTACAATGTCTTGAATGGAAAATCACATCAATTATGCCTCTGCGCCACGAGTGCACCCAAAGAAAAATGCGAAGCGGGGAAGCGAAAAAATGGAAATGAATACCTACACCTAATGTACAATATGGGGAACGGAGTGTCTTAATACTATGTTCACTCTGCGTATACGGTTATCTGGGCGAAAAAGCGCGAAGTAGCTTTATTATTTACACGACAAGATAATTTTATTCATCTACCTACTGAATTTATACAAAATAAGCTCTTTGTAAACAAATATTATTTTATTTTTAATATAACATGAATAGAATAGTTCATATTTAGTTTTCAATAAGAAATACGATATTATGACACTAATTATATTTTACTGAGCTTTGTTAGGAAGAGCGCGAGACACAACAAATAAGGTGGTAAACCAGAAAATACTTCTACGTAAGGCTTTGAAACGGTCATATTTTATCATTTCTAAGAAAATGTTTCCATTGTACTGGTATATTTTGTAATATATTTTTTTCTCTTTCACGCTGTATCTCGCATATACCAGGATAGGCAGAGAAATCTAGTATAAAGATACTTGGTTTTCGCGTTACGACCAAATAGGATACCTTCTGTAACGTAAGTGAATTATTGTCAGCCGGACTGCCGCTGACCCCACCCCATACGATGGCCTTGATTTTTACAGTTGTTTTTTTCAAAAATGAGAATGTCCTAAATTCGTCGACTGTATATTTTTTTATCTTTATGCTGTAACCTTATATTATCATAGTATATCCCGCGCCAAGCAGGTTAGGCAGAGAAAACCTCGTGTTAAGACACTTCATTCCTCACTTTTCACTGAATTCTGGATGCGTTGCGTGTTGAGTGGGGGAGCACATCGCCGCACTTGACTTTGTCACTAGAGCGAGGAAAGGAAATTGTTAAATATTTTGATTTCTCGATTTCTATTTACAGTCGTAGGTGTGTTGCACTGCTGCACAGTTAACCTCAATATTGAATATTTTATAATTATAAAATAATAATATAATATATAAGAAACAGATTTGAACACGCGCTACTTCGGAACCATACAACCGTTCTGACAACTAAGACAAAGTTCTTACAACTCAGTTCGACCGAAGCGAACGAAAAGCGATTTCTTTTTTTATAAATTTTATAATTTCGTTTCTTTTACCGTTTTAAAAGTGCTATGGAAATAATTTCTTAGAGTAAGGTAACCGCAGATAGCAGAGAAAACGACGTAATGGTACAATTAAGGTGAGGTAGCGACAAAATTTAGACTGTTTTATGTGACCCGCAATTCAAGTTGTTATTCTAAATGGGTGTATATTTTAAGTAGATTGATATGAGTTATATTCTGGGGTTGTCTTTATGTTAAGAGGGTTACAGTTACCTTCCCTCTGTATCCCGCAAATACAGGACAAGCAGGGGGAACCTAGTATTCAGAAAATCAATTCCACGCAAATAATTCTTTCCCCCATATGGAAATCGAACCAACAACCGCTGCGATTATACGAAATCATATATGATGGCCTTATACATTAGATAAACAAGTATTTGTGTCCCTTGTGGTGCAGTAGCTGAAGAAATCATGAATAAAAATGTTCGACAATAATACACAATTACTTGTCGAGTCTTTCCCATGAGAGTGCAAAATAAAACAACAAAAAACTCGAGGAAGTTTATTCCCTTCACTAGATCCTCACGTATTTTACACTTTTAAAGTAATTAATTTACTTCCCATTCACTTTGATATATCTCTTTGGTTTGCAGTGTTGATTTCTTAATGTGTTTATAGTTTTATTTTAGTAGTTGTTTGATATTTAATTCTTTATCTTAGAGATTTAGAGAGTGGCGTATCGTAACGCCTAAATTGGTATAAGGAAATTATTGTTTACTAAAAAAAAATAGAGCTTGACGCTATATTTCGTATATAGCAGGGTAGGTAGAGAAAACCTTGTCTTATCGTATAAAGAAATAATTAATTTCTCCAGTTGGAAATCGAACCTACAATCATTGCGTTTATAGTCAGTCTCTGTACCACTGCGCCACGTTGGCATATTTTTTAGCTACTCTATTGAGACTGAGAATTGAAATGTGATTGTTAATAAATCGTTTTAACTATCACATTTCTATGAGAATATAGTCCGCAGCTTGCTATAAGGATTTATATTTGTCTTCACAACATGTCGCGTATCCCTACGCCACGACATGTTCGAAAGTGGCGAACGGAAGTGTCTCAATGTAACTCAAGGTGTGTTAACAACGGGTGATAAGTGGAAAACGTAGACACTAGACACTACGTCCTATCTTGCCTGCCATTAATTGTATATAGCATATATGAGAAAAAATAATTAATACGACAAATTCTCAAAAGACAAATAATTCAAGAAAGGCCTGGCAAGACATAAAATGAGGAGAAAATATTTTATGCGAGTTAAGGTGTCGAATTTGTTGGCATCTTGAGAGTAATATCAAGGGTTTAGTACATACAAGTGTGCTGTATAACGAAATAATGTTCACACGAACGCCCGTACTGGGTTAATTTTGAATTTTGTAGACGGTGTTGTTTATTGCGTCTACAACGATTTAGGAGGAGTGTTCGGACACTATCCTTCATTTGTTGTTGATTCTAATCTTATGTCTTTTTATAGGTGCATTTTATATATATAAAAATATGGTCGAATAGTTTTTCTTAATATATCTACAAACCGCAAATGTATAAAATCTAATTAAGAAAGAAAATAGAACTAATTTTCGCTAATTACATTGTTATAATTATTCTTGAATAAAACTTATTTGTTTATGCATCTTATTTCTATATACATCTTATTTGTTTATACATCTAGATGTAGTAATACAGATTTAGTATTTTATTCCTTAGAATAATAATTTATAATATTTCACTTGACGTCCTAAAATGAGAGGGAGAGTTGTAATAAAGCTTCTCAATGGCCAGCTTTCATCACTTTAACAGCATTATTTCATTGAGGGCTGTACAATCAACTGGTTGTGGGTTCAATCCCCACCCGAGGAGCCGAAATATTTTTTAAATTTATGTTTTCATTTCTTCGCTCTGGTGTCGAAGCAAAGCGTGGCGTTTAAATTTCTATTTAAAGAATAAAAATTATTTTTATAAGACATTTAATATAGTGGGACTCGAACCCACACCCACACGTAATATTCATCAAAAATACACCAACTACGAAGCAATAATATTTCCTCTTACAACCTAACTATTGTAGAAACAGAATATAAAATTACTTCAAAACGTCACAGACAGACGGAAATATTACATACATATATATGTTTGTATTTATACATACTCCTACATTATGAGTACATTACACTAAGTGTACTGCAAGGTTAGAGATTGCCGCTTAAAATTGCTGTTTTCTTGAATCTCAGCGTCTTCACATCTCATTTATTTTGAAACAAAGCGCTCATGATTTCGCTTAGCGCTCAAAGCGAGTGATGCATTTGAGAGAAAACATTAAGCTGAGGCCAGTCGTGGCGCAGGGGTACATTCCACCGAATTCTGGAGACATTGCGTGATGAGTGGCGACGAACTTAACGCCACGTTTTGCCAGAGTTTACGCACAGCTTGCAATTAAAAATGTTAATTATTTTATTTTCTGGAGTAAGAATAGAACCCACAACCTATCGCGTTTACAGTACACACACCATATATACACATATATCTACGCCATGACTGGCCTCCTGCGAGGAAATTAAAATTTAATTAATTAATTTACCGGGTGAATATCGAACTTACAACCGTCGCGTTGACGATCACAATAATATACCTGCGCCACAATGCCCTAACTTAAGAGAAAAATAAAAACAAATCTATTAATAATATAATATCCAAGCTATTATCAACACAATCATGAATGCTTAAATAAGATATTTCGACAGAATACAAAATGAAACGTAAACACTTAGTGAAAATTGCCTTTTGATGGAGCACTCTGAGTATCATCTCGAACACTTCTGTAAGCTTAACCTGGATCTTTGGAAGAATTTATTACTTAATAATTTATTATAATATTGTGAATTTTTTGTATGGCCTTTTTTTTGCATTATTCCTGCATAGCAGGGTAAGTAGTGGGAACCTAGACGGTAGTCACTCCGAGTCTCACTTCACTTTCCACGTCCAATTTTCGAGATATTTACGTGTTGAACAGATCCTATTTTTGAGAAATTTCTCTATTTAGATATCTTAATAGTGAGGGAATCGAATGCACAATCTGTTTTCAAATTAGCGTTTTGACAACAACTTTACTGACATAATACGTCAAACTGATAACTTCATTTTTTTTTTAAGTTGAAAAAACCTCTAACACGTTATAATAATTATAAAACCTAAAATAAAGACACAAAGAAAATCCCCGGACAAATGTTTAATACCGTTACATGCAGTGAATCAAAGTAGTATGCAATTTTGTAGTGTTTATGGGTCGTAAAGGCGGAGCTGCCTTACGCTGTAAATACAAGAAACTAATTTAAAAAACTTCAAAGTTTGTATCATAAAACTGGCATAAGAATATAATATAGAAGAAAATATGGTTGTTTTGTCATAGTTATGACTCTTTGCTTTGGTTTTTAGTTTGAGGTTAAAAGTTCTGCAGTAATTCTCGTTTTGGTGGACAAAGCGCGGAGTTCGGATCCGGTACTCAAAACTTTACGTCTCGATTATTGAGTGGAAAATTAGGTACGGAATATTTGACCACTAAATTGCAGACAGTGCAAAAAAGTGTGAAAATGCCTTTACGGTCTCCTATTTCAGATGTTATCTCAATAGAATAACAAAAAATTAAGAGACCTGTCATAGAAGAAGCATAACACTCGAGGAAATGAAATATTTCATGTCTTCATTTCTTCGCTCTAATGTCGAGGCGAAGCGAGAGCAGCAGCAGAATTCGTTGGAAAGTGCGGTGTTTTAACACTAGTCTCCCTCTGGCTGTTTTGCTATATGCGGGATACGTGCGGGATACATGCGTGAATCCGTAAAAAAAAGATTTTTTCTTAAATTTGCTCAAAAATCTTTCTTACAACAGTGTAGATACTAACATTGAATAGAATGGATTCTTATTTATCAACCGGATATACAAAGTGTTTCATAAAAGTAGCGCTTTCATCAACGTATCGTTTGCCATCAACTCTAGCTTCAATGTAGGATAAGAGTTCAATAGCTGGCACAAATATAGATTGCATACTGATACATCGCTAGAAATTGTAAAATAATACTAAATCTACTTAAAAACGAAATGTATATATAATTTGTCTTAATAAACGCAAAATAAATAATATTTTCAAGACAGAGCACAGCGTAGAGTTACATCATTCAACATGCAATGTTTCAAAAGTTAGGTGTAAAGTATTATAACACTAGGCCTCCTCTGCCTTTTTTGCTATATAGGAAAGAGCGTGAATTTTTTCTTTATGTGTATAGCGTTTATTCTTTCTTTTTCTAAATTGTGGCGTTGAACTCCGTCACTCAACATGCACTGTCTTTTCTCTCTTGCCTCTGCTATACAATTTAAAATTTAAATAGTAAAAGTATATATATATATATGTTTATCATATATTTTATGTAGGTAAGCTGATAATAAATACAGGTGACACCCGTGACGTTGATTGAAATGGGACATTTGTAGAATGCTACAGATTTCTCTCACGTGCGAACCGAGTTTATTAGTAATGTTGAAAAATTGCGTCTTTAACGTTGTTACTATTACCTGTATTTTGTTAGTTATGCCAGAAAAACGGAATTCGGATCGCCAGTTCAAATCAATTTCGGGGTTATAATATATACTGGTATGGCGTGGTTAAAATATTGGGACGTTAAAAAAATTAAAACAATGGAAATTATTTTAAAAAGTAACGTTTAAAATACAACCTATAACTTTATAATTATTTTATTATTTATTAAATTTTATCTCTATGCATCATGAGCTAACATAAATGTAGTAATGGCTAGTGTACTATTCTATACATTGCTGTCTATAAGAAGGAAACTCTCATCTGAGGCCTTCACGGTGCAGTGGGTCAGTATTTGGCATTAACCGCGGTGACTGCGTATTCGATAAAAGTTTAGCTATTTAAAGTGCGTGTTGGGTTTGCGATTCAATGCGATTTTTTTTTACATTATGTGCAATGTGTCTTGTAACTGACGTTGTTCTGTCAATCATTTTTATAATATTTTATTCTTTCATTTTGTAACTCCTTTTCCCGTGGCGGAATTCAACGCCGCGCTTTTGTCTTAATTCTGTCTATCATGCTGGACAAAAAAAGCATAAAGTTTAAAATTAAATATGTATATTAAAGAATACCTAAGTACCTCCAAAGGTGAACTAAGGTCGTATTGAACGCTTACTGTAGAGAAACATCATCAATCACTTATATTTTCAAATTCTAATTAAGCTGATGAAAGATTGTGAGAAAATTACAATTTTGCAGAGAATGAAGGTAATGGTTCTTATGTTCATATTATTTTTGTTGTAGTTTAACGTTGTCTCACACATAAAGGATAGTAGGCAGAGAGAATCTAGGAACGTAATGTATAGACACTGCGTTCTACATTAAAACACTTCCGTTCCCCACTTTCGAACCGAACCAACAACCGTAGCGTTATCAGTCGTTCGCTTATGCCCCTGCGCTATGGTTACCTTAAATAAAAGCTTCTTTCGGGGCACGCGATATCTCGGAAAGGCTATCGCTTGTACCCCGGCGCCACGTCGCATATACGATATTAAATCCCATTTATGCATCAGCCAAGGATGCCGCCCATAAACGCGACGGTTGTGGGTTCGATTCCCACTCGAGGAAGTGAAATATTTCTTTACGTTTATATTTCCATTTTTCTTCGCTCTGGTGTCGAGGCAAAGCACGGCGTTGAGTTCTGCCACTCAACACGCAATGTCTCTAGAATTCGTCAGAAAGTGGGGAAATGAGTCTCTTTACACCGAGTTTCCTTTTGCCTACCCTGCTGTGTGCGGGATACAGCGTGAAGCGAAAAAAAAATAATGCATTAAGTAAAAAAAAATACGAGAAATATACTTTGAAAGAAAAGTAAATTAAACTTAATTTATCTATTCAGAAATACGAAAGTCTATCTAAATCTACTTTATACAATTCACTCAAATATGGAATAAAAATCTAATGAAAATTTTGATAGTCATTCGTTGATAGTTAGCCGCTAATGACTTGGCTCTAGAAGTCAATTCGGTCGTCATAATGGAAACAGTTCGACCTTGAAGTGACTATAAAACCCTTGTACGACACTCAAATATAGTGTGTGGATAGATTGCTTTTGATATAATGTTATCTATACTATAAAGATTAAATTTTTTTTTGTGTGAAACTACAGGTTCAAAGTAGGCTGTTTCCTTTAATATTTCTTTAAGTTGTAAATGTTTTTTTTTTCAACATCATCATTCATCGAAGGAAACGTTTATTTTTTTCAACGATTTTTATTTTGAAAAGACAAATGTCTGTTATTAAAGTTATAAAAAATTTTTTATTCAATAAAATATTTTTATTTATGTCTTGTTTACACTTTAAAATCTTTATAAAATAATATTTCTTGACACTATTAATAATATTTTATAATGCGAGTATATCATTTATTTATTCGCGTTAGATTGGAAAGATGTACTGCAGAGATACAGCGAAAATAAATTAAAAAAAATTGGATTAGATCAGAGAACACGCGATAGTTATAAGTTAGATTCTCACTTGTTCATATAAAATATTTTGCTATTTTTTTTGTCTAAACTATGCAAAACGTGAAAATACAATTATTCTTACAGTATCTTCTACTTAAGGAGATATTACAAATAATATAA
Source organism: Heliconius aoede (assembly GCA_037355905.1). Taxonomy (NCBI): domain Eukaryota; kingdom Metazoa; phylum Arthropoda; class Insecta; order Lepidoptera; family Nymphalidae; genus Heliconius; species Heliconius aoede. The sequence goes on along the minus strand of JBAIZZ010000165.1, from coordinate 652,521 downwards.
ATAAAGTATCATAACTAGCACATCCATCTATATCCAAAAGAAAGGCCGACATTTTAACACCTCATGTAAAACCTGGCAAAACTACTTCCAGCTGACACCCTGGCAGTGTACACTTAGATACTGTAGGCGACAGTAGTTATTATAATTAATTCATCGCTTTCCACTACACCTGTACCATACATCACTACCATGAATAGAAGGAATAATTGGAGAAATTTGAAATTAAATGTGGCACAAAATCCTGTAGAATTACAATTGTATTTTAGTGAAAATCCAAATAAAATAAATAAAGATCGAGGTATGTAACATTTTTATTAATAACTGGTTACCTGCGTTTACATTTCCTTAGTTGAACGGAAGTAACTAAAACTTGTGTAAGTACATATTATAACAGTATGTACTTTATGTATCATGTAGTAAAATAGGAAAAATAATAATAATACATAACATAGCAATATATATAACTATCATAGTTAATTAAGAATAATACCAACAAAACCTTTTTAATATTATATTCAATCCAAGTAGTATGTGCGGCCCGAGTGTCGCAACCGTTATTACAATGGAGTGCTTGGCTTTTCTTCGGAAGAGCATGACAAAGAATGTTGTCGAATTTCCGTTATTTAAATAAACTTCTAATGACACATATGTTGTTAGAACGATACCTTCTGATGACATTATGTAATATATAATACATTATATAATATAATAATTAAATAAAACTCGAGTAGTGTAAATATAACATTATTAACACTAAATCTCTAAAAAATTTCTGTCTCTATTATGTTAAAACAATAATCGTAATGAATTAACAAAATTCCATATTCGCTAACTTTTTTTCATATTTGTGGGATTTTAACATGTAAACACTACGTGACGTACGTCGAATAAACGTTAACGTCAACTCACTACGTACAATATACGTAACATCCGTTATTGAGTAACGGATAGACCGACGAAACTACGAGATTTAGAACCTTGAAATTTAGTATATAGATACACTAAAGAGTGTACCGGTGTATTAAGAGAGAATTTTTTAAAATTTTTACGGGGGCAGGAAAACTTAACTCTTGTTATATATTAACTAAATGACTAGTTTAAATAAAATTAAATTGAAATTAAATACAGCTTCAGGCTTTATCCTACACACAGCAAGGTAAGCAGAGGAAACCTCCAAAATATATATATACCTATATATATATAAATTTAAATAAATATCCTCGACTGAGTGTCGAATTCACAACCAGCCACGGTTACAGGGACACTGTGCCTCTACGTCACGACTGGTCTCTGACTGACTAGTCTGATGTAACTAAAATCATACAAAAACGCCAATTCTGCCAATATCCAATACGATTTAGTACTTGTTTACACTAAAGCGAGCAAATATAATAAATTTCCAAACGATGCAAAATATTTAAATGACATGATTAATTGAACTGTGTTTGACACAAAATGTTTCCTGCCGTATTTATAATTTTCGCTCATAATTTTCAATGAAACCGCGATGTATAGGCAATTAGCTAGCGTTGGCGTACACATTTTGTTAAAACACAGGTAGCCCATGTTAATTATTACATACTAATGGCGGCCTGCTGGCCGCCATGGCACAAACAAAAGACTGATTATCAAGACATTCCGTTTAGAGTTTTACGACGAAATTTGAGACATTGCGTTTTGCAGTCAATGCTACGCTTTATTTTTCCAGGACAAGGAAACATTACATTACATCGAAATCGAACTTACAACCATCACAACTGATAAAAAATCAAAATACTAAAATAAACTTATTTAGAATTATATATTTTTTATGTCTAATGTATTGAAATTTCTTTGGCGTAGATATTTGTGTATATAGTAGGTAAATATAAAATCTAATGTTTATTACTTTAGTATATCGATAAAGCAATATATTCACGATGTCGGTTGAGTCTGCTTGTCCCTAACCTCAGTACAAGCAGAGGTGTTACTGAAACGTGTTCATTCTAGTGATATTTTGTGAAAAATGTCGTGAAAATTATAAAGAAAAGCGTGAAAAATTACCGTGATACTAAATTAAAAGTACTTTTTAGTGCGATGAGGTAAATTTTGTACTCTATATAAAAAATCTCAAGTAAAATTTTAAATTTATATTACAAACTTTTCATATACATTTTATGCACTTCTAATTTATTATAGTCTCCTCCACATCATATATAACATCATAAAACTCTTTCGTTATTGACAGAAAACACAAAGCTATAGTTTCTTAATTGTATAGTTTATTTATTTACGATTTTCTGCTTACATTTTGCACAGAGCATGGTAGGCAAAAAGAACTGAGGAACTTAGTGTTAAGATAATCGATCCTATTAAGATACTTCCGGTACCGCCCTTTCCTCTGAATTCGTAAAACACAAAAAACACACAATGTGAAAGCAAATTGAAAATTTTTGATGATGTGATACATGTCAAGACATTAGGATACTTCTTTCTCCACTTTCCGTTATTTTTTGTGGCATTGACAGCCAGAAACGCTGCGATTAGTGTATCTGAGATAAATAAGATATATAAAGATAAAAACAATATAATTCGTTGAGTATAAATCGAACCTATAGTCACCAGATATCCGATCGTCCAGTTAGAGTCATATACTATTCCACTAGCCAGAACAGCCTCATTATTTATCATACACCAGATTTATTTACTTTAAATGATAATCTACTAAATATTAAGCCCTTCCTCCATTACAGGACTGTAATGTTAACGGAAACCAGCCACTTTGCGGTGTGAACCAATTACAAATCATTCTAGATTTGAAATCTGTGTATCGCGATTTGTTTATTTGATATTTACATTTAAAACATAATTACGATTAAATTTAGTTTGAATTAAATATTTTGGGAGATGCAAGGACATTTTTTGGTAGAATTTGTCTTAAAAAATCGAATGTGTAAAATAGAGGTACTTATTAATGTTTATTATATATTATATTATTTTTTTTTAAGCTTTACGCTGTACCGTGTACTGTCAGGTAGGGGAAACTTAATGTCAAGACACTGTGTTTCTCAAGCTTACAGTCAGATTCTGTGCCGGTTCTGTTTTTTCTAATAGCTTTACAAAATGAGAAAGGGTCGTATAAAAGTATTATGTTTTAAATAATTTACTGTATTAGTCACAGTACATATTTAATTTTATTTAAAATTTTGCACATATTTTTGCAGCTAAAACACCGCCGAATTCTGGAGACATAGCGTGTTGAATGGCAGAACTCAACGCCGCGCTTTGCCTCGACACCAGAGCGAAGAAATGGAAATATAAACGTTAATAAATATTCATTTCTTTGAGTGGGGATCGTACCCACAACCGTCGCGTTACAGTCACACCCTTGTGCCGCTGCGCCACGACAGGCCCATTTATTATATATACATCATCATTGAACTACCAGCCCCATTACTATTTCTCGGAAGCTATTCAGAGACATGACTAATAGTGTGCTGACCTGTGGGAATTTCAACTAATACCTAAGTAATGATAGGTACACTAAGTATTATCTGAAGCTGTATAATCAATAGAAGATAGTGTACGTCAGTTATCTCTGTGTTACCTTATATAAACAAGTGTATCTGCAACAAATAATTTAGAAGATTTGTTAATTATTTATATAAAAGCTAAAAAATTCGTTTTGCATTGGTTTTGGCTCTAATTACCATCTAAATAGCAGCTTATCTAATCAGCTGTATCTTATTTGGTCAGTTGAAATTGTCTTTTTTTATTACATCAATACATTACTAAAATTTGAAATAAAAGTAATTATCTAATATACTATAATAATTTCCTTGTTCTGGTAATGGGTCCGTTCCCATTAAGCCACTACCCGCCCAATGATTTAAGTGTCTTAATATTGGGTTCCCAGGTCCTCTATTATATAGCAAGGTAAGTTTTTTTTGAACACCCTGCTATGTGTAGAATATCGCGTAAATTTAAACAATACACAAATTGTCAAATATTAATTTTAAATGCCAACCGTAGTTAATATATATAGCTTAAATATAACGCCACGTTTAACGTTCTTACTAGATCCAGGAAATGAAAATAATTTATCTTCCGAGTGGAAACTGAACCTACAACCGTCGAGCATACATGTAGAGGCTGTGCCGCAAACAAAATAACAAATAAAACTCATAAAGTATACATTAAAAAAAACTTTTTTACGCAAGCTTTCTTTTTTTTCATGGCATATTACATTTAACAAGTCAAGCCCTTTCATTTGATACCCATATTAGGTGGGTTACCCATATTTGTAACAACAATATTGATTATAAATTTGTACCTAAATTTGTTTGCTTGGTAAATCAGATACAGGGTAGAAGGTCAAATTGGCTTTGAAAGATTTCACGTATACTAACTCACATAATAACATGGCATATCCTGTCTTTACCCTCTGAATTTTATTTCCACATCCAACATCAAAATCTATCGAGTTGTGTACACAAATGTCACTGTCAAAGCGCGCGATAAGCTGCTAGTGGTATATGTTTGCTGACAAAGTGCAAAGTTAGAATGCGAAATGCGCGTACCGGTACACATAGGTAAATATTATATAATACTAGAGATCGACGCACGGCTTCGCCCGCTTAAATTTATTGTTAGTAGCTTAATAATACTAAATCTTTATATAAGGTGTAGTGTTAATCTATAATAAATATATATAATAAAATGTATTATTATATATTGTATTTACATCTGTTGTCTTGTCTAAATTGTCTATATTATTATATTTTGTATTTAAATCTGTTCTGTAGTTTTTCCGTCTAGTATTACTAGATTACTAGAGCAGAGACTTGTTAATTCTAAACAAACTCAATTTCACGAAACAAAAACAGCGGTAAGACAAACAAATAGCGCTAATTTATACGTAAAAAAGGGCAGAAAGATAAGAAATTGCGTCTAAAATTGGACGTCACTCGATAGAATTTTTCCTTGTAGCCATGAAGGGTCTAAATAGATGCGATTATAGCATATCCTCGTATTATCCTCTGACCAAATAAATAACTTACGTCAACAGTACATTTTGCTGTAAGATTGCTTGGGATTGTGTTCGTTTCGCTCATGACTTGGATTTTGTTTGGAGGAGGGCTGGACTCATTTATTATACCGTCAACATTATTACTGTTCAGTATATTTATATCAATATATGTTGATATATAAATATAAGATGGAAATATTAAGATTTGGACGAGAAGTAACATTAAAATATTAATAGCTTGGTAGTTACCAAGGTTTTTGAATTTTTTTGAAAACATAATTAGCGTATTTTAGTGTAAGCAGAAGATAATAAATGTGACGTCACACTATTCTCTGTTTCTATCCATTTTAAGACGTTTTGGTCTGATTAATGTTAATAAAATAAATATTTTTACTAAAAAAATCATTCTCTCCAAAAAATCTCTCAATAGGTAATGATTTTACTTAACCAACCCAATTGTTTATATCTTTCTATTTATCTATCTATATCCATAAGAATATTTAAACAAGACTACCGTACCACCGGTGTATGTACGAGTATAACGCAAATTGTAATTTGCATAAGAATTTTGTGCCACATTGTGTTGGCGCACACAGAATTATTCCACCATTTCCACACCTCGCACCTGCACGTTGTTTTATCTTTATAGGGTTTGTTTAAATTTACCAAACCGTCTATATAAAGTATTTGCACGAAACAGTAGTGAATGGTTATTGATGTATAAAGTCATCTAGAGTTTACACGATAGGTTTAGATATACTCGTATAGGCAAAATTTGTAGAGCAAAATTTTCCATCTTCACAACATCTCGCCTTGGATTCGCTGTAAATACATCATTCAGCTAAAAATGGATCAGCTAACAAAATTTCTTGTGTACAACAAAACGCCGATATCTAAGAACAGTATGAATTATGAAACAATGAAATCAGTGAAAAAAGAAACGGAAAAAAGCGGAGAGATTGACAAGAGATTCCTGTTGCTTTCGCCTGATCTTGAGAAAATGTCTGATGGTAAGTATTAATGTTAATACTCCAAAAACAGCGTCATGATCTTTGTAATTGTGGGCTCAATCTTCATTCAGGAGTAAAGTCCACATTTATATATAAATTTTAGCTCCATGTTATATCCCGCACGTGCAGGACAGGCAACGGGAACCTGTGAAACAAATTTTAAGACATTCTGTTCCTAATGAGACACTTTCGTTCCGCACTATCCCCCAAATTATGGAGGCATAACGTATTGAGTGACGGAGCTGAAGGCCACGCCTCGACAGCAGAGCGGAGAATCGTTAATATTTCATTTCCTTGAGTGGAAACCAAACCCACAACCCATCACGTTCATAGTCGCCTCTTGTGCCCGTGTGTGTATTATATTAATGTTTTTTCTATCAGTACTGAAGGCGTTTGCAAGTCAACTAGAATTATGTCAATTAGGATTAGGATATTATTAAGCAGATTGTCTATTTTACCTAAAATAGATGAAATCAGAGAACTACGTATTACTTATTTCTCCTTTTAACTTGACTTTTTACCATTTAACTTGAAAAATAATCCCAAGAATACCTTTATTATAAACAAATTTCAACCCGCAACCTTGTTTGATTTAACCATATCGCATAAGTATTTTTTTTAGGTCCCTCCAATATTCCCCATGTATTATCCCATATATACTCCGAATAAATTAGACAAGCCGACGTCCGTGATAAGAAGAGACGCCCTTGTAACGTCGTAAAATCTATTTATTCGTACCCTTAAAATGGTGACCAAGCTGGAATCAGCGAGCTTTTTCAGCTCGGCCTTCAACAGAACCTGGTGACGCTATAAAGATCACCATGATGTTCAGCATAATACACACTATAGACAGATATGCACATGCAATTTATAACAAATGAGAGTTGAAATAAAGCCAACACGTTACACTTTGCTTATCACGTCGATTAGTTTGATAGAGAGCGTTATATCTTTGGTATGTGGTGCAAGAATAAAACATTTTAATAAAATCTACATACATGGAAAATATTTTTATTATAATATATTACATCATCAAGTATTCAATTTTAGCTTTTGATAAGGAGAGTTAACATGGGAACCTAGTGTTAAGACACTCCGTTCTCATTAATAAGCTTGTGTTCTCCACTTTTAGCTAAGTTCTTGAGGTATTGCGTGTTGAATGGCAGACGTTACCAGAACTAGAATAAAAATAAAACTATTTAATATTTCATTCCTTGAGAGAATCAAACCTACACAGCAACGTTAACGTGACGTCTGTACCTCTGTGACACGACTTCCGCCAATCAACGTGGCAGCCTTTGCAACGAAAATGTCTTAATTGCACAGAGCTTTTAACACTAGGTTCCTAAGTTCCCCCTTGGCTAACCTACTATGTGCGGCATACAGCGTGAACCTAAAACACAATAAACAAAATTTACTTCCACGTTAACCATAAGAAATATTACCAAAATAATATTATATATTAATATTCGCTTACATAAATCCACTGTTTTAACTGTTCCATCATTTTTACAGCGCAATTGAATTCGCACGTCGTAAACACACAGCTATAACGCGCTTAGAGCGTTTCATAAACAACAATTGTACGGTGTTTTATTTTTTACCGATAGCCGGAACGATTGTGGATAAGGATTATGGGTTGTTTTTTTTTTTTTATTATATTATTATGTGATTTTCATGTATTCTGTGGGGAGAAAAGATTGTGATTTGGCACTTCTTTTGTTCAGTTTTTGCCAACGAAGGTTGGATCAAAAAGTAGTAATTATTACTAGTAATGAAGTTGTTTTTTTTTCTAGAAGTAACATAAAAATAGAAACATAACAGTATTCGAACTCGCTCCCAAACACGACACTGATTTCTGCCACTCAACGGAGCATGTCTCGAAAATTTGATGGAAAATTGGAAAACGGAGCGCAATGTTTTCTCTGCCCAATCCACGACGCATTTAAGAGAGTAAAAGAGATTTTATTTAATTTGCAAAATTACTGAATGTCATTTATATTAACATACAAATGTAAATATATACGAAAATTATAAATCACCAATCATTATTTGCTTACATTATCTTATATATGCAATCGTGGCTCAGTGGCACAAGGGTTTGACTGTAACGCGACGATTGTGGGTTCGATTCCCACTCGAGGAAGTGAAATATTTATTTATGTTTATATTTGCATTTTCTTCGCTCTGGTGTCGAGGCAAAGCGCGTCGTTGAGTTCTACCACTCAACACGCAATACCTCCAGAATTCGGCAGAAAGTAGGGAATGGAGTGTCTTAACACCGAAGTTCCCTCTGCCTACAGTGCTGAGAGATTATATTACTAATCTCTATATTAATTACATTTCACGTATTATTATTCTTTGAGATGATATGGAAAACCATTTTTAGGCCAAGCTTAAATCACGGTACGGAATAGATACAAAAACATAAAGGTTTCTTGTAGACCCTTGTCGTCACTTCTTTATAGTAAGCTGGGAGGCAGGCTCGGTTTGACCAACGAACCTTAATAAAGGTTGACCTAAGATAAACAGTAAATAAAATGATCGAAGCATGACATAATTACATGTGATATTTGCTTTGTGTAATAAAATAATAAATAAAACAAAATCTATTGAAAATCAGTACAAATGTTTAGTCTTACTTAATTTATTATGTAACTTTGAAGCAGTACCTGACTGTATCGAGACAGCTGCAGGTTTTATTCCCATGAAGGGGAAAAATGATTTTCCTTTCCTAGCCTGGAATAAGATGAAGAGCGGTTCTGAGTTCCGCCATTTATCTCGCTATATCTCGAAAATTGGATAAAAAACGAAAAGTAGAGTGTCTTGACACAATGTTTTTATCTACCTTTCTTGCTATATGCAGTAAGAAACTATTAAAATATTTATAACCGCTACCGCTTATGACTAACAATGCACTTCTTAAAATCGCTTGAGTCAAGTCATCGGCTTAGTTCGTAATTGGACCCTGGAAAAGTAGTTCGCACCTCGCATTCTAAACTTCAATTTAAATGTTATTGTCTAATATGGATACTATCTTAAGACTTTATTAGTACTTGTATTTAAGATATAATAACTAAATATAAAATGGACGAAGATACTTATGAATGGAAACCCAAAGGTATGGTATTTTTATTTATTTTGAAAGTGTTAATTTTTATTCTTTAACTTTATAATCGGAGAAAGGGTTGTGTTAACACCAGGTTCTTTCTGCCCACTTTGTTATGTGTGGTACTGCTAAAGTCGAAGTAGTTCAGCCAAACGGTTTATTGAATAGAATAGTATGAATCAAGATGTAGATACAAAGTTATAGTAATTAATCACAACATAAAACCTAGAAGTTTTAATAGTTCTATGCGTACAATAAATTTCACAAGTTTCACTATTGGCTTATCATATAAGTAATTCCAAAGTTGTGGAACACTTTAAGCTGTAAAATGTTCTTTCAAATCTTTATTTGAAGAATTTTTAAAATAGAATAGAATAAAAAATCTATCATTTATTATGGAGGCCGTCGTGACACAAGCGTGGGATTGTAAACGCGGCGGTAATGAGTTTGATTACCACCCGGAGAATTGAAAAGATTTAACATTTCCATTCCCTTGCTCTGATAACTGGGGAATTAAAATATTAAATATTTCACACCCCGAGGGAGAACCGAACCTAAAACCATCGCGTTTGTAGTCGTACGTTTGCACAAAGCGCCAGGACGGCCTATATTTATAATAAAGGGCCGATGTTTGTGGTTGACAAAGCCTTTAATTTGCAAAGATTTAAAAGAACCCAAAAAGTGAGGCTGTCATGGCGCAGTGGCACAAAGGTATCGCGCGTAAACGCGACGGTTGTGGGTTTGATCCCACTCGAGAAAGTGAAATATTTATTTACGTTTATATTTCCATTTTTCTTCGCTCTGGTGTCGAGGACAAGCGCGGCGTTGATTTCTTCTACTCAACCCGCAATACCTCCATATTCGGCAGAAAGTGGGGAACGGAGTGTCTTAACACCGACGTTAACTCCGCCTACCCTGCTGTGTGCGGGATACAGCGTGAAGGTTAAAAAAAAGAAAAAAAAAGGATAAATAGTGTTGGGTCATATCAAATACCGTGTCTTTCATAATTTGATAAAATTTATTTACGCACAATTTTATTTTATAGATATAGCCCAAAAGCTGTGGTTACGAATAGTCCACGATTTTGCCGATAAAATTTATTTTTTGGCTTCTAAAATATTTTTTAGCTTTTTTATCTTTTAACTTTTATTTTTAACATTCTCTAAACGGAAACGGGAAATTCACTTGAATTGATGCTTGAATAAAACTCTGCTGTACTTTTAAATATAGTTGTTTTTACATTTCAAGAGGAAAAAAAACTAAAACTTATATAGGATCCCTTTGTTGTCCATTTTTCAGTCTTTCCGGCTGTCTGTTTATCTAATCAAATGTTAGCATATCTATTAAGATAATTTAAAATAAAAATAAGAACGCAAAAAAACTAGTTTGATACTTTACCTTTTTTTTGTTTCATTGTTTATTGCATACTTCTGACGCAATAACTAATGAACGGATTTCACTTTATTTTGTACAGCTATAAGTCTTCGGCAATATGTGATAGAATAAATCTCCAGGACCCATAAATATAACTGTATATAAAAAATATTAATTTTAAAATATTTTCTTGGCTAATGCCAACACTATCATTACATCACTATCATTCTTAATTACTATTATAATGGACTAGAGTGTAAAAACGCTGCATTCACCACTTTTTACCGTTAATTAATTAATTTTATTTTATTTACTTTTTTTATTTTGAAAGTTAATTTTCGTGACATTGCCTGTTGAGTGGCGGAACTTAACACCACGCATTAGAGGAAAGAAATTTAATAATTTATTTCTCGAAATTGGAAGAAATCGAACCCATAACCGTAAAGCTTACAGTCAGACGTTTCCTCGGTTCACCACAACGGCATTTATATACAAATTATAACGAAAAATTAAATCTAAATAAAATTTCAAAACAAAACGTTTAACCAACTGTTAGATAACACCTCATTTTCCTTATCACTTGCCACTGAAATTAGCTGTAAATAGCTGAAAGGATTATTCTAGCTTTTACTGATAGTACAGCATTTGCGGTTGGTACGGCGATAATTTATTTATGAATCTTGATCAACCTGAGCCCAATCGTGGCATAGGGGTGACTTGTTTTAGGTTCGATTCCCGCTGGAGGAAATGAATAATTTCTTATTTTCATTTCCTCGCTCTTGTAACGAGGTAAAGCCAAGTATTGAGTACCGCTACTCATGCAATGCCTCCAGAATTAAACGGAAAATGGACAACGGAATTGTCTTAATGGAGACGGAGTGTCTTAACATTAGGCTCCATTGGATTTAGGGCATTGCAGTAAGACAGCAAACGAGACTGTTATAGCTGGTGACAACATAAAGTGGTGTTGAGTTCTGTCTATAATAATAGGGAAGTGAGAAATGGAGTGTACACACTAGGCCACCTCTGCCTATCCTGTTAGGCATAAATAATTCAATGCCCTGGGAATCGAACCTACAATAACCTTAAGAAGTATAAAATGTTCATACACTATACAGATCTTCATAGAAGGTTGCATTTAGTTCTAAAAATAAACATTAATTTCCCACAAGGGCGCTACGTGGTAAAACATCGATATACGAGGCGATGCACAATTTTCTAGTGAAATTAGTTCGTAATTGATATACTCGTAGCTCCTCTACGTCTTTGTAATTGTTTTCACTTGTTAAATAGCTTACCAGACATTAAGGTCAGTTTTATTGTTTTAATACTAGCGATTCGCCCGATTCAACTGCAAAATTAATTATTTTTTAATAAAGGAAGCGGGACGTAGATAAGAGTGAAGAAGAGAAACGAATTCATTTCCCCGAGTGAGAATCGAACCCACGACTGCGCCACGAAGGCTTTATCAATAACTACTAACAAGTAATAATAAACAATTCCCCCCTAAAATGTATTACACACATCGAAACTTTAAATTCATAGCAAACCAATAAAATATAACTTACATAGTATATTTATGTGGATGGATTCATTCCATTTCTATTTCGTATCAAACATCAAGTTAGGTGTGACGTGCCCAGGTGTAGAACTTGGGTTGATATCATAAGAAAATTTTTACATATTTTATAATATTAAAAACAAGCTAGTAATGCATGAAGGTATTTATATTATAAATTATAATAGTTTTTATATAGAGACAGAAGTGGCACAGCAACATACTGCGTGTGAGTAAGCGCGACGGTTGCGGATTCGATTTCTATTTAGAGAAATATTAAATACTTTCATAAGTTCCGCCAACTAATATCTTATGTCTCAAGAATTTGGTGGAAAGTAGGGAAAGGAAGTGCCATAATATAAAACGGAGTGTTTTAATACAAAAGGTTGCCAGATTCCAGGGCGAACCCTACATGTGTCCGGGATACAGTGGGCTATGGAATCTTGTTCTTAATTAATTATCGTTTGTCAAACAAATAATTTGTTAATTATTTTTTTTTTAATTACAAGTTAAGCTCGTTTTTTAGATTAAGTTGGTTGTTATTAAGGCATTTACTATTAAAAAATAAAATATATATTTTTAAAAATAGCCATCAATGATCGTAACAATGTCTTAGGTCGCGTGGTGTGATAGTACATTGTCTGACTAAAGGTACGACTATTGTTGGTTCGATTCTCAGTCGAGGAAATAAATTATTTTCACTCTGGTAACAAAACAAACGCATAACGCGCCCTAAATACGCATTATCTCGAAAAATGTGTGGTGTGTAGAAAATGAAGTGACCTAATACTGAGTGCCTCTCCCTAACCGTATACGGGATAAAGCGTGAAACTAAAAAAATATAGAAAACATATCTTTATAAGCACCGAACCCATAACAACGGGGTGTTTAATCAAACCATTCTCTACTGTACCGCAATAACGTCTATACACATTCATGCCTCATTTAATACCTTCGAACACTACCCACATATCGTTATTATACCGAGACACGAATGCAATTACCATAGAAGCCTCACATTTACTACGATTTCACTTCAAATATGTTTTCTATCACCTACTTTCAATAAGCATTCGAAGGCACAGTGTTATAGACTTCCGCTAGGCTCCACTCAAGAACGATACTTTAATTAATTTATACATGATATATATATACTAAGTTATTTTCTAAATTTTAAATATTTCTGCCAAATAATTTTGGTTTTCTATAATATATATTCGAAATCATGTAAAATAGCTGAAAAAAAATAATTATTAGTTTTAAAAATGATTAGAAAACACACATTAGGTACATCGCAAGAAGAAATGTATGGTGCATATTTTTTTTATAATCGAAATATTTAAGACAATTCTGTTTATTAAATTTTTAAAATTAAAAGAGAGATGATATTAATTCGTATTTTTTAAACCCTGATACAAACTCAGTGCTATTTTGGGCTGGCTATAGGTATAATTGTTTATCTGTGTGCGATATCGTATCTCTTAAACAAATAAACAAATTTGACTGTGATTATTTAAAAGACAGTTTTTATGGCGAAATGGTTCATATTGAAGCCGAAAATTTAACATTACTATTCTATCGAACTCCATACCACTTACTTAATAATTATCATGATCTCCAGCTACTTTTAAATCCTTAAAGGAATTATTCGTTGAGAGCTTTTAATTCAGTTTTTTTCTTCCAGAACGTGTGATATACGCCAGGAATCGTCAACCAGGTGCAAGGCCGGCGGTGATAGGCGGCAAGCCCATATCAGAGGAGTTAGCTATCGTAAGCATCTTGATTATATATATTTCTAAGTTCGAACCACTAGGCTATATGATTGATATAACCATTTTTGCAAGATTTCGGCATCTCGATTCTACATTAGTTATGCTTGTGGACTTATATTTCTCTTCGTTATATATTTCAATATTTGTAGATATAATAAGGTGAGGCCTGTCTTGATACAAGCGTACGATTGTAGACGTTGGTCTGATCTGGTTAGCTCGATTCCCATTCTAAACATTGACAACAAACTTTTATATAAGGCGATTTCTGCCACTCAAAACGGTGATGCCTCCAGAATTCTGTCAAAAGTGGAGGAAAAAAACTCTATGAACTCTATCTATAGCTATATAGAGCTATCCATACCAAGCAAAACGCAGTAATAAAAATATATATTTGCAATTGGTACACAAAGTGGACGTTGAAAGTGTGTAACGACAGTGGCTTAATAATAAATTCTGAGCTGTCCTCTGCCTACTCTGCTATGTGCGAGATACAGCGTGAAGGTAAAACTATCTAATTGTAGTTCTCTAGCTACTTTAATAAAAAAGAAATTCTTCGATTGCAATAGGAATTGCGTGTAACTGCGTTTGGAACGTCTTCCTGCCCTCCCCGCGGTGAATGGATTCATACTCCCCTGGTAATGAGACCTTCAGATCAATCTTTGGGCTACGGTCTCGCTGCTCCCAGAAATGGTACCAGATCTCTTCTATCAGCACTCCAGGCACATATAATCAAGTGGTTGCTGTTCGATTCCAGACCAATGACAAAGGACAATAAATCTGTTGAACCGCCGGATAGGTATGTTATTTTTTTATTATTTAAGTATAGCAAAAGTTGATAATTAATATAATTGGTATATAATTTTATACAAAGATAGAAAATATTCTTAAAATAATAACCTTATTAAAAGCTAATAAGAACACGTAATCCGCAACGTAAAAACTTTTCTTAGTGCTCCCCTATACTGGTCGTCAAGGAAACTAAATAGTATTAGCCTTCGGTCATACAACTCAGTTCTACGCCGTGCAATTACGCAATTACCATACAATAAAAAAAAATTCAAAGTTATAATATAATATTAATAACAAAAAACGCTTCACAAAATATTCAACGCCACGGACACGTGAAAGTAACGTAGCTTCAAAATGCCGATCATAATTCTCGACTACACCTCGTGCTTCAGCATAAATCTAGTATGTGGCGCGACGATATTTCACTAAAGTGGTGAACATTATGGTCTAACCGACGAAGGTTTAAGGTGATCTATATTTATATTAAACTTATATAATTTTGTCTGTCCGTGTCCGCAGCGGTAATAAATTTCAAGCGGTAAAAAGAGGTAGAATTTAGTTTATTATTTTCACTTTAGCTGTACACTTTATCCATCATATAGCAGGTAGGCGTAAGGAATATGAGAACCTGATGTTAAGATACTCAGTTCCCCATTATTATACTTCTCTTTTGATATTTTGTTACCAGAATGAGAAAAAGAAAATAATTAATTCCTTAATGAGAAATCGAACCCAAAACCGTCGCATTGGCACTCAGACAATGCTTCTGCTTTAGTTTTTTCGCCACGGCAGCTTTAAAGGAATAAAAGTTCAATATGAAACTTTAAAGCATAAAACGGCGAGGTCAATATTCACGGCTACATCTTCACCTCGCGAATTTACAACACTATTTAGTTTAGTATCGGTTTTCACGATCGAGCCCAATATGCTTTATATCATAATGTGCTCGGTCGCGCTTGCCACTCAGTTTATGTTGAATTTTATATTTTATATTTCTTGTAGTAAAATTTAAATTTACACTTTCATTTTAATATTAGTTGTTAATTAGCACAAGGTCGGTTTCCGTCGAAATCTGGAGGCATAACTTGTGTCCCCGAGCGTCGACTGGCCTCATAATGAGAAGATATATTTGAGTGAAAAAAATATATGCCTGATAGAGGTGTTTTGTAACCAGTTACCACCTAACATACCTTCTCTAAAAATGTGGAAATTAGGCCAAATATTGGCAGACTCAGCAAAATAATAAAAGGAAAAAAAAAGAAAGTAGGAAACTAGAGGTCGTAGCTGAGCGGCACAGCGACTGTCTGTAAACGCAACGATTGTAGGTTCAATTCCCACTCGGGGGACTGAATTATGTTCATTTTCTCGAAAATATTTCGAAAAGATGGTTACGAAGAACGTATCTCAACACTTGGTTCCCTCTGCTTACCCTGCTATAAGCGGAATACAGCCTGTTGAAAAAAATATATCCAAAATGCTTATAATATTTCAGTTACTTGCGTCCCAATGAAGAACGTCAAGAAGAAGCTCTGTGGCGAGCATGCAGTGAAGTTATATGGCGTTGTGGCGGTGGCTACAATAATCAACCGGAAGTTAAAGTAACCGTAGGCTTACCGGCTACTCAAGTGTATGTGCAACATAGTTCTACATATTATCAAGATGGGATTACTGAGATGGTAAGTCTGAACTATACAGTCATGTGGAAATATAAATCATATAAAAGAAATATTCTAGTCTTATTAGAATAGAAAGTTTCAACGCATATTTTTCTTACTTCAATGTATAAGATTTTTTAAATGTTGAAATATGTCATTTTATAAGTGTCAATTACGGAGCTAATAAGTTTGACTGAAATCGTAATAGGCTGTGGGTTCGATTTGCACTTGAAGTAATGTAATTTTTAATACTTTCATTTCGTCACTCTAATAACGAGGTATAGCGCGAGTTCCGAAGTGTCTACAGGGAGGCGGAGTGTTTTAACACTATGTGTCTCTCCGCCTACCCTGCTATGTGAAAGAAATTTAAAGAAGCTATCAACTCTTTACGATGTACTAAATTGAAATTTATCTAATAATGTTCTTATCGTCATATACGCTTGCATTTACTGCGCCCGTATGAAGTAAACTTTACTAAAGGCACGTCTAAGGAATCTCGTCTAGAACATTCCAGCCCTTGTCTTAGATATTCATAGGTGATAACGCTTACTCTGTCGCTTTTTGTGAATACCTCCCTAAAGACATTCTTTTACTTCTTCGAGTATATAATTCTAACACAGAAAAAATCATGTAATAATTTATTTCAATCCTTTTCAATAAAAAAAATTATTTTCTATAGTTTTTATAATTATGTGATTTATACAATTTCTATAATTGGTCTACTATAAATTAAGAGTAACGTCGTTACTCTTAATTTTAACTCTTTTCTTCATTCTTTCTTATTTAACTTTAGGCTGTATCCTGCACTGCAGAATAAAAAGAGAGAACCAGAAAACATAGTGCTTAAACACACTGTTCTTCTTTTACATATCCGTTTCTCAATTTCCGTCGAGCAAAGGTTATTAGGTGGTGGAACTCAAAACCGTACTCTGGTTTGGTAATTTTTAATTTCGCCCAATTTTCGAGACATTACTTCTTGAGTTACGAAATTATTATGAATTATTTTCCTAACAATTTTTATTGTACGTGTACCGTGTACGTGTTTTTAGTGTACTAAAAAGTGAGTGTATATTTTTCCATAAATGTCTCAGAAAATAAAGTCATATGGATGCTATCCTACTTAATTTATATGTATTAAGTTCCATATAAATTCAATTAAATTACATTACATATAATATACTACATGTAATTTAATTTTACACGCAATGCCTCCAGAATTCGGCAGAAAGTGAGGAACGAAGTGTCTTAACACTCCCTCTGCCTATCCTGCTGTGTGCGGGATTCAACGTGAAGCTGATTTGATGTTATATATTATATTAAGTTCTAGGTAGTTAAAGTATCAATTCTTAATCGATTATTATTGTAATAGTGACTTAATTTATTTTTATTTTGACAGCCAAACTCATTATTTATTTCAAGCTGCATTTGTTTGAGTTTAAAAGTTTGGAGGATCTGCAGATATTCCTGAAGAGGTACTTGTATTTGGTAAGTTTTACATGCGTTGTAAGTAGTCGATGTGAGTACTAGAAAAATAAATAAAGCGAAAACAATAAGACATTTACTTTTGTTTATACTCTTTTAATTAGAAAAAAAACGACTATATTTTAGTTTACAGTCAGTTTCTATAGAGGACGTTGTGGTGCAGGGGCTCAAGCTAATATATTCGTAAACGTGACGGTTGTGTGTTTGATTTCCTCGGCGAAATGAAATATTTAATATTTCCATTTCCCCGCTCTAGCAAAGAGGTAAGACGCGGCGTTGAATTCCGCGCCTCACTATGGAGCGCTTCGAGAATTGCTTGAAACGGAAGGGTCTTAATGGGAACACAGTGTCTTAACACTGAGTTACCAGGCTCCCTCTTCCTATTCTTCTTTGTGCATGAAGCTAAAAGTCCATAATAAGGACTGACATTATCAGTAATTGAATAGTCAGTCAATGTCAGTTAACAAAAAGTGTTATTAAGTTCCAGTCTGAAGACGGATTCGGATCTTTACTGTTGCTGTACGCCTGCATATTGTCTAGAGGATGTGAAAAGTAAGTCCTTATCTTTATAACAATATTATTTATGTACTAGCGACTCGCTGACGTCTTCACCAGTTTGAAATACACATTTACTTTTCTTTTTTTTTATTTACTGACCTGGACCTGTACCAGTGGCTCCTGATATTAGCATTTCAAAAAATTATTCTTCTTTTTTTCATTATCTTTATCGTTTGCAGAGGAAATATTATTATTCTTAATTTTAATTATATTTTGTCTGAATAGAAACAAGACATTTGTAAGTTTCATTTCCGCTCGAGGGAATAAAAATAATTATTATTTCCTTACACTAAACAAAACACCCAATATTACTAAAATAGAGAGAGTTCCCTCTGCCTACCTGCTTTTCAAAAAAAAAATAAGCTACAAACTTCCAAAAGCTCAACTTAATACATACTTTAACTAAAAACGTACCAACTTACAACTTTGACACTCAATTTTAACATACTAAACACATTTTATGACGTAAATAAATTTAAAAATATTTCCAGCGTTAAAAAAGACTTGGACGGTAAACTCACATACCTGGTGTCTACACAAGTGGAGGGCTCTCTGAACGTGACAACGTTGCTGCTGACCGGACGCGCTACACCGTATTTGCATAATGGGGTGCAGTATGTGGGAGATGAGGATCATTATGTATGGAATTTTATTTTTTATCTAAATTTATGAAAAATGATTTTAAGTGATTTTAATTTAAATGATTTTAATGAAGTTATGAGGCCAGTCGTGGCGCAGAGGTACAAAGTGTGATTGTAAACGCTATGTGTTGTGGGTTCGATTCCCACTTGAGGAAATGAAATGTTTAATTCAATTTATATTTTAATTTCTTCGCTATGGTATCGTATAAGTGCAGGATACAGCGTGAAGCTAGATTCGCTTATTTTTGAGACATTGTGTATTGAGTGTCAGAAACCTATACCTGAGAAAATGAAAAATATAATTCATTCCACGTGAGAACTACGTGAGAACGCACAACCGTCGCGTTAACAGCTACATTCTGTGCCGCTACGATATGAGGCATCAATTGTTATACATTTATTTTTATTTTTTTAATATTCTTATAGGCTATGCCCCAATTCGGTGTACTATCACGAAGCTCTGTCGGCCTGCTCGTGTGGTACGGAAATGAAGACAACGTAACTAAGAATATTTCAAAGCAATATCCTGGATCACGTTTGAAAACACCAGCTTTGCCTATATGGGTGTAGTATAATGTTTATAGTTTCGTTGTTTTTACATTTTGGAAGTGATGGGAGTCATGGAAAGTGTGGAAGAAATTTTTGTTTTATTTGGCTTTAGGAATACTCTGGTTGATACAGAATTTGTGTAGTTTTAATGTAACTAAATGATAAAACACTAGCTTCCGACTTCGCTCCCACGTCCGTGTGGTAACTATAACAGAAGAGGATTACAACCAAATATTTCTTTAAAACAAACTCCAGTACTTCTTGAGATTAGCTTCTTTAATCAAAATCCCAAATCTAGGTCTGATGCTTATATATTTATCATCTTAATTGGGCCACAAAGGAACTAACGGGAGTAATTATAATATTTTCTCTAAAAGAGAGAATCTTCATAAACCTTTAAAGTAATGTTGAAATTAATTTAAATTTTCGTCAATATTTTTGACAAAAATTCAGTGATTTAGAAATTTCAGTATTGAAGACTGATTACAGGTGACAAGCTGCTCGGGCCACTATGGAGTGCTTTTTAATACCAATCGAGAGCTTTTGAGGAATTACCACGCTGAAAGAAGGTATTATATTATATATATATAATTATTAATAATGGTTCTTTATATTATATTTCTTTTAAAATCGTTTAAAAAAATCTAATCGAATCATTTTCATGTTCAATCCCGCACACAGCAGATATAGGATACATGTATTAATACTCTCCGGTCCCAACTTTTCGCCAAATTTTTCGAGGCTTTGCGTGTTATGTAGCAGAACTCAACGCCGGGCTTTTGCCGAGCACTTACAGTAAAGAAACGGAAATATGAATTTCTCCCTCGAGTGGGGATCGAACTCACAATACTCGCGTTACAGTCACATCCTTCCCTGTGCAACGATGGGCTCATAATTAAAAGTAGTGGGATTTAAACCTTTAGGCTGTCGTGGGGCACGTTTGATTCTTACTCGAGGTGAAATATTCTTTTAATAAGATAAACCGGAGCTTTGAATGGAGCATTCGTTTTCCAGGCTATTGCCAATTTGTTTCATTTTTTTGCTCTACTTTGTAAACCGTATACGAGTAACAGAGAGAGAGAGAGTCTTATTAGTATGATTCCTCTATTTATGTTGGTATATGTTGAGACAATCTGTCATCGATTTTATTAAATTTATTCAATCCCGTTTCTATTTTTATTTGTCAGATTTGACATACATTATTACACGTGTGGTGGCTGTCATGTCCTTTTGAACGTGGACACTCGAGCTCAAGAAGAAACGGCTGTGATGAGAAACGACGATATAAGCGCTACTCCGCTTGAAAAACTTATCCACACTAAGTATATATAGATTTATTTTTATATTATGCAAATAATTAAATAGTTGTGGGTTCGATTCCTGACGTAGAAAATCTTGTGTTTATTTTAACTACATGCTGTATCCCGTGTATAGCAGGGTCCCCACAGAGGTAAACTAGTGTTAGGACACCTTATTTCCCATGGACCACTCAATTTTTGACAAGTTGCATAATAATGAGGGAAGTCAACGTACAGCTGTGACTGCCTCGTATCATTACAAGGCGTAAATTGAACCCACATACACGGTTCTTATAATCAAATCCAAAGATACGTTACATTTCAACTATCAATTAAGTAAATTTGGGAAGTAGCTGTTGTGTTACTTAACTTTCCAGCCAACTTGTAGTGGCATTCAGCCAGAATAACTTTGCCATACAAAGCCCTGCCTTTACCAGAGTTTAGGTAATGAATTTATGACGTGCATATAATAGATCTTAGTTTGAAAGTATTTTTTTTTATATTAAGGAGACTGGGGGCCTATTTGGTTATTTTTTATGTTACTTTTTACTGTGCCTGTTGGACCACGCGTGAGGAACGTAGTGTCATAACACTTACTCTTCTGCTTGCCGTGCTATATTCGGGATACAGCGTGAAACTAAATAAATATATACTAAAACAAACAGTACTGTAAACAAATATTTGCAACTTTTGACTTGTCTACCTTAAAAATTGATGGAAAATTGACAACTGAACATGCAATGTCGCTGTATCGCTTATGCAGTATACATTTGAGAAACTATTTTCTGTGTTTTCCCTAGGGTAAGCTAGGAATAAACTTTAAAGTATACTTTTGAAGCCATTGTGAGGAAGTATCAAACTGTAAGCGTGATGGTTTTAGGTTCGAGTCTCACTTGGGACAGTGAATTATTTTCATTTTCTCGATCTGATAAACGAAGTGCGATGTTAAGTTCCGCCACTCAACCCGCAACGTATCAAAAAAGGGGTATGCGTGAAAACGAAGTGTATTAACCGTAAGTTAAGTTGTACCGTATATTAAGCTGCAGTTACAGTTAAAAATAATAGCTGACTCTGCTGCTTAAATTGATCTAATAATATATTATCTCATGCCATTTTAATTTCCTCGCTATTATAACTAGATAGAGCGCGGCGTCATATTCTGGGAGCATACACTTCTCATCTATAATCTAGAACATCTCAATTTTATAAGCAATTGAACCCACTACCCATTCAAATAACTCCATACAACTTCCTTTGCAGGTGGCAGGACGCCAAGATCAGTTGGTCTGGCGCCGTGCCCTTTGCGGACTCACCGAACTAACGGCTTACTCTAATTGCTTTGTAGTGACTGAGGTCGTCGCTTTATGATAACAAATATTATATACTAGCGTCGCGTTCGCGGCTTTGTCCGTATGAACTTCATCATTATTAATTTACTTTTATGCTAACGGCGTTGAGGGAATAAGTGGTGGTCTACTCAACACGCTTTGCTTCCAGAATTCAGTGGAAAGTGGGGAACACAAGGGTCTACAGCGTCCCTCTACCGGTCAGCGTGACGCGTGATATTCCACAAAAAAAAAACTACAGAACTTGATTTTATGATAGCCATAGCTTAAATATATTACGCATAGTTTAAAGTTAGTTTATACATATTCTTAACACATTTAGAATTTTTCACCAAAAAAAAAATAGATAAATAGATTTCTTCAAAAATATATATAGTCTAGTAAATATAGTTTTGTTTTAATTCTACAAATATATATTTTTTCTTTATAATCTTCTTTGTCGTGATATGATTTGCCTATTGACAGGAGGAGAACCTAGTTTTAAGAAGTAAATGTCAAAATAAAATTGCTTTCAATTGTAACATTCAACTGTAATAATAATTTCAACTAAAATAAATAAATATATGCGATGAGTTGTTTTATTATAATAGTTTAAAAATATATCTTTACTTTTAAATTTTTCTTTCATATTCGGATTTCTGCTTTAATAATATTTACAAATATCCTGAGCTCGTTGCTTCACTACGTAGTAAATTAAAAATACAAAGTAGCAAATAAGCAAACTAAGTGTTACAATATTGAAAGTGGCACGTTTGAGATATTAAATTTTAGCTCGATTTATGATTTTACTTAAAAACTACATGAGTTTAAAATGCGTGGCTTTTGATTGTAAATACGATACTTGGGCTGTATCCTTAAAATTGGATAAAATATTGGCTTTTATATAAAGATTGCGATAGGGTTCCGGTATTTAGTACATTCAAGAGTTAGGGCGGAAAGTATAAAACACAGTATCTCCACATAATATTTCCCCCGTCTAGAGAATCTAGTGGAGTCTTATCAAGAGACAATAAATGCTAATGAATGTATGAATTCAAAGCGAATCAAAAACGAAAAATTTTCAAAATATGTCAAGCATAGAAGCTTAAAATACTTAATGAAGACACTGTAAGCTTTTCTATTAAAAAAAAACTTAGTTCGAAATACATCTGTGGCAAAGCTCACAAATTATGGATAAATTAAACGGAGGAGACACAAAATATCCCTTAAAAAAGGATATTTTAGTAGCTGATTGAAATTTAATTTTAATATAACTAACTAAAATAAATAAATAAGCTTCACGCTGGATCCCATGTGCAGTAGAATAGACAGACCATGTGCAGTAGAATAGAATAGTACACTCCGTTTCCAATTAATATGGCGAACTAAGGAAATAAAAAACTAGCCTTACCCTGGGCAATTTAAGCTCAAAGGTAAAAACACACACAAAATCGGGATATTTAGTTAATGTTTTAATATGAAACGTAAGTAACAATGATAGATTGCTCTCTTGTAGCTCTCAATAGTCCATTTATCATGACTATGTCAATCGAAATGTCTCCGATTCGACGTTTTTTTGACATATTATCCTCTTTAATCTTACGTAAGATTGATGGAATTAATATACGGACGTTTTGAACATTGAATTTGAAGTGAAATTATTTATGATTGGTAATATGATAATAATTTTATGTTACAAATATAGGTATAAGAGTGTTTTGTAAACCTACAATTATTCTTTTAAAAGAAAATAAGTAAAAAATTATAATTTAAAAAAGTTAAATGAAAAAAAACTTTTTTTTTCTTTGAAAATTTAACTACCAACTTATCACCTAATTATACACATTTAATGTAATATAAAAGCTTGTCGCCGTATTTTCTTGTATAAATAAACTACTACTAATTTAATTATTTAAAATTTGCTCAATTTAAATTTATAAAAGTTCTATTAAATTCAATATTGATCGTCGCGGTTAAGTGAAACATTTTTTTAAAAAAACATTTTTCTTATTTAATTTATTATTATTTTTATTCACTTTCACGCTGTAACACGTATATCGGGCTAGATAGAAAAAAAATAGTATTAATACACTCTACTCCCAACACACTAATTTAACTAATGGCCACGCTTTGACAACAAAGTGAAATATAGATAGATATATTGTATATAAATGGATTACGGTCACAACGAGCAAAATTTTCGTCATAAATATAATAAGTTTAATCAACGAATAAAATTTTATTGGCGCCGATCTTGTCCGACGAAGCCGCCAGACCCAGCAATTAGCGATTGTTATGACTTAAGTACAGAGTATTGATAGTGTAGATGGATAAGATGAAAAAAGATATAAAATAATATACGTTTAAGAATTCGGCGTTGAGTTACGCCACTCAACATGCAGTGTCTCGAATTTAATCGGTACGTAAATATATCAAAATTTTATATAAATAATAAAGCTAACCAATGTCTGAAGTTTCACATTTATATTAAGAACAAAAAGGCAACTAAAGCAAGTTGTAGCTCATGGACATTAGCGTATTACTATAAACGCGAAGGAAAAATAAATAAATAATATTTTCATTTCTTCGCTCTAATAAATAGGCAAAGCACAGCATTGAGTTGTTCCACTCAATATGTAATGTCCCCAGAATTTGTCGAAAAGTGAAGAACAGAAACGGAGTATAGTAACTTTAGGTTCCCAGATTCCCTCTGCCTCCCCTGCTATATGTGGAATACATTGAAACAAAACAAAACGACACAATTCCTATAAGCCTCTACACAAACACAGTCTGTGAGACGTTTACGGACAAAATCCATGAATGGTGGCACTTTACTCGGACTATGATGATTTACAACAGCGACGGCCATTTGGCCGGTGTTTCTACCCAATTATTTGTATTATTTGTTTGCTTATATCTTGAAACTATCTTTAAATTGTCATTGTGACTATAGTCGTGTAATTTGGAAACGAGATAATTCTAGTGTTGAGATTCATCAAACGCAGTTTACCCAATTTTGTCGAGTGCCGGAATAATAATAAATATTCTATTAATAAAGCTATTGGCAAAGTTTAATCTTTTAAGTAGCCGGAAGGCAGACAGAATTATTCTCGGATTTATAGTATTAATTGAAATAAATATATAAATTTCTAAATCACCTAGATGTATGTTATGTTTTGATTAGTGAGTCTGTCTCAAAATTGTCGGTTTTTAAACGTTAAATATATATTTTTTTTATTATTTTCAACTTGGCCGGCACGCTGCCGCATGTCTTGATATAATATAGCTTTGCAAGTATCGCTTTAAACCAAAATGATCGTTTCAGTACCGATAGTGTGCGCTGATATCGCGAAAATAATGAACACTCCCGACTTCCCATAATTATCACGTAGAAGACACAACTTGTAAATATGATGCCGCATTAATCTTACTATTCCTATATTAATATTTAATTAACATTTATGTTTGTACATATTAATGGATATTTACTTTGATATATTTATATTTTCATTTCTTTGTTCTGTTGTCAAGAAAAAGCGCAGCGTTGTGTTCCGCCACTCAACACGCAATGCTTTTGCAAGGGGAACAGAGTGTTTTAACACTAGTTTCCCTTTGCCTACCTTGCTGTGTGCATAAGGTCCCTAGGAGTGAACGTAATGTAAAGCTCTGTTCCTGATTTTCAAAATAATGTTCGAGAGATTGCGTGATGATTTGCAAAATTGTACACCATGCTTTGTTTACTTCAGCAGGAAAATTAAATTAATTGAATGATTTTGAGACTAACGTAGCTCGGTGGCACGAATGTGAAACGGTAAGCGCGACAGTTTGATTTCCACTCCGGGAAACATTTAATACTTTCTCTTTGATAACGAAGCAAAGCGTGACGTTGAGTTCCACCAGCTCAAAGTCACTCCATACGTAATGCCCCCGAAATCGGTAGAAAGTAGGGAACAGAAGTATTTTAATCGGAATTTAATATACCAAGCATTTCACACAAAATCGCAGTATCCAACTAGTATCGAGTAAGTATCTAAAATTTGAACGACTTAC
This sequence comes from Heliconius aoede, assembly GCA_037355905.1. NCBI lineage: Eukaryota > Metazoa > Arthropoda > Insecta > Lepidoptera > Nymphalidae > Heliconius > Heliconius aoede. Next base: position 626,343 of record JBAIZZ010000165.1, on the reverse strand, counting down.
AGTGATCGCAAGCTGCCGCCGTCAGCAATATGTGGTGCTCAGATAGAGCTATTTTATTGTAATATGTTCTATACGTCAAATATGGTGTAAGTTTGGTCGAATTGCAGTATTTCGTGTTACTTTTCGTTTTATATTTATTTTTATTAAGTGGTAAGCACCATTATGTAGAGGTGGTCGAATTATTTTTAGCCATAACATGTAATTCTTGATATATCCAAAAAAAATCTTCTACAGAAGATTTTAAATAAACTTTTTATTTGGATGTTTTATGCAAAGCTTATAATTATTGTTACCGTTATAGTTGATTTACGAGCGGCCGTGAAGGCGTTTACTAAAAAATTTCGTTTATTCAACACGAGTGAAGGCAGAGGAAGAATATCCCGACGGTTCAAAATTCAGGGTCCGTGGAAATTACTGTTCATTTTATACTTTATTACGTGTGTATTCTTCATTTCGGTGGATTCGTTTAAATTATATTTTGTGTTCATTTATTACGTGAACCAACCAACGAAGTTTATCATTAAATTTTTCCTGGAAAAGTGAAAGTTTTTGCTTGAAAATTGTGAATAATAAAGCTGAAATTAGGTATGGGTTGGTATGAAGTTGTGAATATAAAATTTATTAAATGAATGAATGAATATAAGTATTCTTACCAGTCTCTCTATCAAAATATAGAAAGTTGGTACGGCAAAGTGAGGGACGAAGTGGTGTAACAACTAGGTTCCCTTTACTTACCCTGCAGGATTTTGCAAGAAAAAGAGAATACATTATTTCCGGTCATCCTTTACAAAAGATGTCCAATGGCAAATTTTTGGCTAAATAAAAATATTAGAAATGTGAACCAACTCAAACTATCAGCTGAGTAGTGTAGTAGAGGGTTAAATTATAAATGTAAAGTTTGTAAATTAGGGTCTGAATTCTACTTTACTTTTTTTTAACCTGGGAACCTAATGATAAGAAACATTTACAGTTTCCATTAAGAGCGATGAAAATAAAAATCATCAAATCAAATAATTCATTCTCCCGCGTGGGAATCGAACTTAAAAAAGAAAAAAAGAAAAAAAAAATTAATATAAATGATATAAACTAATATTAAAACATATTTTTTCATACAGCAATACAAGAAAGAGAAAAGGAAAATCACAGGAAAACACGTGCAGATCCAATAACACATTTTGGTAGCAACACACTTTCGCGAAGAAATTCCTTTTACAGGGAAATGGATAAACGGAATTAGCTCAGCCCCGATATTACCGAAATTCGAGCATAAACCAGCAGGGTACACCAACGCCGCCAGTAAATGCCCCACGGTATGGCCGATAAAAAATTACGAGGCTGCAGTGTTTTACACATTCAACTGTTTTTAATAAAATTATAAAGCTCCGAAATTACTTAGTTGAGCAAACGCGACAGGTTGTGAGTTCGATTCTCGCTCGAGGAACTTAAATATTTAATTTTATTTCTTTTAAATCTCTTTTTTCTTTAAAGAGTGAAGAAGCTATGAGAGTACAAAAGTCTATCCACTCTCCAATTTCGCCCATTTTACTCGCATATGGGAAATTTAATTTTAAAATTTCGCTTTAGTAATGGTTGTTTGCTATTGCATATGCAGTGAAGTCAAAGTCAATGTCACGCTTTTTTTGCATGCAACTATAGACGGAGGTAACCTAATCATAGAACTGATTAGCGGAGCTCAACGCCGTGTTTTGCCTAAATGTGTGGTTACACTATTTAGATATTCGGTTGAACGATTCTAAAAGACATGGCGAGACATATAAAAATGAATATTATAAAATTAATCTATTCAAAAACTAACACGTGACAGACCGCAAAGGCTCTGCAGAATTCAATAGAGCAGTTCTTTTTTTCAGCACATCCGGCGAAAAGCCAATTTGTAAAAAAACGAACGGAATTTTGAATAGCTCGATAGTGCTTGGGAACTGGCTGCGTTCAATTTGGACGTTTAGATTTCAAAATATATGTATATGTATGATTGGAAATGTAGGAATTTGTCAAATTCAACGATATTTAAAGTATTTTTGTCTGGTTCACGTAGCGCTTTGTCATCTTATCACAAGGAGGTAACGCTGATAATTTTTACCCTTAGTATAAATCGAACCTGCGACCGTCAACATCCAAACGATTTGATTCAATTTCAATGCAAACCATTGCATATTATGATTTTAACATAGTAGCGACAAAAATTAAATATTTAATGCTAATTAATGTTGCTGACATGTCTAAATATTAATTTATTCATTTGATATCTCATTACATATTGTTGTGATTAAGGATTGTAATTTGAAATTTTAATATTAGTATAAAATTACATACAATATATACGTAATATAATTTGGTAATTTGCTTTAATCTGATATATTTTTTACCTACATGCTGCATCCCGCACATAACACGATAGGGAACTTAGTGTCAAGACACCCCGTTCCTATAAATACATTTTCGTTCTTTACTTTCCGCCGAAGTCTAAAGCTTTACGCTTTACCTCGTTACCAGAACAAATAAATTAAAATAATAAATATTTAAATTCTTCAAATGGGAATCGAACCCACAATCACATTATATGCGAGATATAGCGTGAAATTAAAAAATAAGTATATTTTTTCTTTAATCTAAGTATATGGATAAACGTAAACCACGCGAAAAGCTACCAAAGTTGTGAACTTAGAGAAAGCTCCATTAATTGGGGATTGTAGGAACTTTTCATAACTAAGTTGAGCTAATGATGTTTTAAGAGTTGAAGTTTTTATTTAAATAAGCTAGTTTTTGTTGTGAAAAAGTTGTTGTCACTTCAACAATATGAAGTTACGGGTAATCTAAATATACATTATTTAAATATTCTTCATGTAATTTAGTATTTTCATTAGTACAGTATTCATTTTTTTTTTTCATTTCTTTTGGAAAATGGAGTGTCGTAATACTGCAGTCCTAAAAAACAATTAATGCAATATATTGTAGAAAAATTTATACACTGGACTACCTTTCTGTGACATAATAAGTTTGTATAAATGGATAAACGCCGGCTGCGCGCAAGGAAAGCCTCACTCGTTGCATGGGGATAGCACTCCAGTACTTTGAATCGAAATAAATAATTGTATGGAAACTAATGCCATCTATAGCTTGGAGCTTGTGAAAAAAGGTTCAGAGTTGATATGCTTAGGCCATAAATGTCATTACAAAATGCAATATTTCGTTTTCATATATTTTTATTTAAAATTCAAGCAGAGCAAAAAGTCAACATTTAAATTATTTTATAATTTACTTATTAGTCTTTCGTTTAAATAAATCAATAAGAATAAAAAAATCATAAATCCCAAATGTATGTAAGTTGTAAATAAATTTTAATAGCACATTGTTTATTTTCTGTATTATAAGTAAAAAAAAATTTTTTTTTTATTTATAAAATTATGTTTTCTTATAACTTTATCACGTAAAATTATCGTCAGTTAACCGACTTTACAGACAACCAGTCTTTTGTTTAAAATTCATTCGCCAACTAAAGCGTATATACATATACGAGTATAGAGGCACAGTAGTAACCGTTCGTCTCATTTTGAAAGTTCAAACAAACTTCATTCCTGTCTTAGGTAATTGCAAAAGTTGGAATACAAAACCGTGCCCACGTTAGAGAACCCCATTTAATGTCAGACATTTTGTAATTGATGCAGAGGTGCGGTTTGTAACTTTGAAATATGGCGTCTCAAAAATACCGTTGTATAGCTTGTTTGAGTTATTTACGGTTTGGATTAGATACGTATTAACGATAAAGCCTGCGTTGTTTTTTTAAATTTCACAGTTCTGTTTTTTTCCCGCATAGACCAGGGTAGGTAGAGGGAACCTAGTGTTAAATATTGCGTTCCCCATTCTCCACCCAATTCTGGAGGTATTTTGCATTAAGCGGCGGAACTCAACGCCGCGCTTAGCTTCGTTACTAGATTGAGGATATAGAAATGTTAAATATTTTATATCCTCAAATTGGAGTCGGCGATACAATCTGTCGTGTTTACAGTCACATGCTAGTGCCCCTGCGCTATAAATAAAAAAATTATAGGCCCAGCCCGATGGTCCTTTAAGTAGGGGTCGAACCTCAAAACCATGGTTTTAGGTTTGACTCCCACAACGTTCATGACGAAATTTTTATTTCCAAATCACTCAACACGCTGTGTGGAAACATTTCCGAAAAGTGGAGATTGTAGCTGAGATACGGCGTGCGACTAATCGTGTAGCTTGAGTGCGGGTGTATCTCAAGCAATATTAATATGTATAAGTAAAAAGTTCCCCACCCTTAGCTCCTCTATTTCGAAATTCTTGCATTGAAATCCCCCCACTTTTCAACAACGGCTCTTACTTCTGACAAAAACACCGTCACTTTAGCAATGTTCTTAAAAGTTTTGTACAATTGGACAATTTATGCAACGTTTTCCCGGCGCTTCGCCACTTTGCACGTTGTTTTTGTTATCCCGCAGTTTTTGCTCGCCTCGCTCGCGTTTGTTAGTTCCGAGATGAGTTAGTGTATACGATATCGCTCGACTTGTTAATTTTGTATTTCTCTGTGCTAAGTTTATACTCCAATAAGTATTTTATGAGGTAGCGGCGCAAGAGCACGAAGTGTCACTGCAAACGCGATCGGATGTGGGTTCGGTTCCCAGTTGAGGAAATGAAATATGTAACATTTTTATTTTTTGTCTGCCCTGATACATTCCGGATAAAGTGTGAAGTTAAAAACAGTTTATATACTTGCACCCTTTGCACCTTATAGAGGTGAATTCCAATAAATCATAAAACACGTGTTCAATTAAATATTTTTAAGAGCCTAAATTTCTAATTTTATAAAAATCTGTGGCGATTTAAAGCGGACCGGGGCGGTTTCGGTCGCTACAAATTTACGAATAATTATGAAAGCTTTTTTCAATTTAGGGGGTGAATTCTAAAAAAAGCGTGAAACACGCATTCAATGAAATATTATTATGAGTATGATTTAAAAAAAAAACTATACAAAGTTTCAACCCCAATTTCATCGCTTTAGGTTTAGAATTTTTCAACACACAAATTAAAGTATTTCGTTTCAAACTTTCGAACTATTTCAGTTTAAACGTGTCATTAAAATGTATAATAATCGCGAAAATTAAAGATTTTTAAGTTCTTAACTTTGTACCGCCGCTCCACGATGGACTCCAATATAAATACAATGTATTTAAAGTAATAATTTTAGAGTTCCGTATACAAGGAGTGATTAATTCAAATTATGTCAACCACCAACGCAAATTATATATCATTAATATACTGTGGTCCCTTCCTCAGGGATTAACCCGCGAATGTTAAAGACATCCTTGGAAAATTGAGAAAGGGACACATATATATAAAGCGACCTAATGTAGAGGTACCTTTCAAATTTGAAAATTAATAAATAAATAAATGAATAAAGAGTCTTCCGTAATATGTTTTTAATATTTAAATTAAATTGTTGCATTATGGTGATAATGATAATGGTGATAATAACGATGGTGATGAAATAATAGTTCGAGTTACTAAGAGTATCATAGCAGAGAGTAAATTATCTCTCACCTTTCAATTTACAGAAATAATGTAAAATATAAGATTCATCAGTCTCTAATATTATAATGTTATGCTATTACGAGGATTTCACTGCATAGCAGCGATATGAAATGAACATGCTTGTACGTTATCTTAAGCGTAGCAGTTTAACTAACGTATTATTACTAACAGTAGGCAGAAATTACATAATATTATAAAATTTCACTTTTCTTTCTTTTGCATATTTACTAAAAGGCCGTCGTGGATCAGGGGCGGAAGGGTGTGACTGTAACGCGGTGGTTGTGGGTGCGATCCCCACTTGAGGAAATGAAATATTTGCTTAAAATTTATTTTTTCGTTTCGTCGCTCTGGTGTGGAGGCAATGGCGAGGCGTTGAGTTCAGTCACTCTATAATTCGGCGAAAAGTGGGGAACGGAGTATCTTACTACTATGTTCTCTCTGCCTACCCTAATATATGCGGGATACAACGTAAAGCTGATTTTTTTTAATATTTGCTAATTTAAAATTATTTCTATCATACAACACGTAATATTTCAAATTTGGCTGAAAAATCGAGAACGAAATATGTTACGGTACGTTGAAGATGATATGTTATTTATCCCTAAAGAAAGAAAATTATTATATTTATTAAATTTAAATAAATATATGGTTTCTAACTTTCATGGATCTTGTGAAGTAGAAGCAGAGAAGTGTCCATTTCTTCTCCCGTTTGGAAACATATCATGCTAGATTTCTAATTCAATTTTTTCAAGTCAAGTGGTGAAATATACGGAGTTGGGGACCGCCACTTATCACGCCAAGCCCGCAATGGCAGGAAATGGAGGACATAGTTGCAAATTTATAATACAATTTTCTAGGACGAAAAATATAATGAAATATGAGAATATAATAAAATATATTAATATACAATTTTAACAGTTTTCTTTGCACAACGCCATCTAATAAAATATACATCTATACGAAGGCGTCAAATTACTGAAACTGTCAGCATTCGGTACTTCGAAGTTCTACAAAAACACGATAGGTAGCGCTTTACTCAAATACGAAGAAATAATATTGTCTGTAAATTTTAATAGAGATTTTTTGTGCAAACTAAATATAGTAGACTAATTTAAAGTTAATTTTAAAAATATTTTAAAACTATAAATATAAAATTACATATGACTTAATTTTAGATTTTTTTACATTCACGCTGTATTCATATAGCAACTTAGAAAGAGGGCACCTAGTGCTAAGACACTCCTTTCCCTGTTTTCCACCTAGGTTTTTGATAATTTCCATATTGAGTGGTGGAACTCAGCGTCGCGCTTTGTCTTCTAACAGGAGTAAAAACTAAATGAAATTTTACAATGACTTACGTATCCATTTTTACACAAGAATGAAGACGAGAAGAAAGAAAAAAGAAGAGCCCGTCATAGCACAACGGCACAGCGTCTAATTGTAAACAAAGGAACAAAGGAACCCACACGTTCGATTCCCAATCATTGAAAGTACATGAAAATTTAGTTTCAATTAATTATCTGCTGCGGAAAGTTAATAGACTTTTTTTCCATGTGTAGTAGAACAGGCTAATATTTCAAATTATTTTTTTTATCGTGAAAACGGCAAAAATATTTTTTGAATGTATCAGGAACTGTAGAACTAAGCTTACATGTAGACGTCAAGTAAACTCCTTTTTATTATTGATCTGCTGGACGAATATGGACCTAGTTCAATAATTTTTTTATAACATTTACTTACAACTCAAAATGACTACAAAAAAAAAAAAAATTCAACAGAAAAAAATACTTATATCTAAATATGGAACATGATAAAACATTTACTGAAAACCCGCCATATATCCACTTGTAAAGAAAATATAGTAAAAACGTCGTTCTACGTTAAAAGTGCAAGACGTATTATACGCATCGTCGAGCCAAGAGTATCGTCGAGTTGAAGGCCACTTCTATAGAGATAAAACTCACATAAATGCTTAAAGTGAAATGTTCCAGTGTCATTTTATTATGAATACTAGTTTTAGCCCGCGACTTTACGTTTGTGTGAAATTATGATGTAAAATGGGAAAACACCCCGTTACCCATAGATTACTAAAATAATGTAACATATAGGAGGCCAGACGTAGGCGCAGTAGTACCAGCGTGCGAATATAAGCACAACGGGTTGTGGGTTCGATTACTCTTTGAGGAAATGAAGTATTTATTATTTTAATTCCCTCGCTCTGCTACCGAGGCAAGACGGGGAGTTGAGTTCAATCACTCATCATGTAATGCCTGCAGAATTAGGCGGAAAGTGGGGAATGGAAATCTCATAATGGTGACTTAACAATAGGTTCCCAAGTTCTCTCTGCATATTCTGCTATAAACGGGATAGAGCGTGAAGCTAAAAATATATATTTATATTGTACTAGATTCAAATGTTCTATGTCCAGTAGTTTCGTCTGTGTTACCGTCTGTTATGCAGTAATGCCTTTCTCATATTTAGTTTAGTCCCGTTACTTATGCATATATTATATAATATATTTTTGAATTTTCGATATTTATGTAAAGTTTTTATAATAATATTTTAGCTGACCACACAACAAAAGAAATCCAAAAGTGAAATTCGAATAAAATACCTTTCAGGTGTAAACACACGAACTGCACTACATGCTGCGAAGTTTCTCAGAGATTTTATATGAAGATAGCGTGTACTTTCTATAACATGCACATTTCTACCCTCACGTTATAATTCTACACCGTAAGAGCAATTTGCAAAAATAACACTCTTTTTAGAACTCAGCTGGAGGCGATTTACTTTTGATGGGGTAACTTTTGATTATATTTTGCTGAGAAAAATAAATATGGACGCTAAAACAAGTGAAACAAAGTGTTTTTTTCTTGCTAACTTTCCCTTTGGAGATTATGGAAAAGATGTTTGGAAGCTACACGTACTCGTACCTTGTACGTGTTATCTTTGCGACATCATTAGTGCAGTTGAAAGTAGACGACGGTAGTAGGTACAATATATTTGTTTATTTACCTTCTTCTTAGATATCTTCACGTTGTAACCCGCACACAGCAAAGTAAGCAGAGTAAGCCTAGTGTTAAGACACTCTTACCCATTTTTCACCGAATTCTGTAGGTGTGGCGATACTCAAAGCCGCGCTTTGCGTCGACACCAGAACGAAGAAATGAAGAAAATTAAATATTTAATGTCATCGAAATATATTTTTTTTAAATATATTTATTTAAGTTAAATTTTCATCTAGTATTAAGTTAATTG
>JBAIZZ010000165.1:592729-617408 GCA_037355905.1 Heliconius aoede | reverse complement strand
TTTTTTTTTCATGTTAAACGTAAATTGGGGTTAATTTATTTCAAAATATGGATAATTTTTTTATCAGGGTTTTTACATTTGGCAGAGTAAGTATGATGAATGTGGGTTCGATGATTGCTCAGGGAAATTAGATTTAAATTATTTAGGTTTCTTTGCTTTGGTAAAATAAAGTTCAGCGATAAATTTCTTCGACTAAAACACAATGTCACTATTTCAGACAACAAGAATGTGAAGAATGGAGTATTTAAATACTATTTCTGCTTGCCCTTTAAATTATTACGTAATGTTAGGTGCTTAATTTTACCGGAGCAGGATATGAAAATTATTCATTCCCCTGGCTGTGGATCGAACCTACACTCAGTCGCTGTCTCACTGTGCCAGAATGGCCAAATTCCTATATTTTTGCATTATTATTCATCCATATGTATTGGAAGGTCCATAGTCTATATACTTGGCATCACATCCAAGCGACCTTTACTTAAAGCCTAATACCATAAATTTTGGCCGAAAAAAGATAGATGAGTCGGGAATTCTAGGCTATAATTTATTGTTAACATATTGTTATTTTAACACTACTTATTGTAATATAAACTAGTAAATGTTTGTGACTTTCGTTTGTATCTAATTTTTTTAGGTATTCTTTTTTCATTTATTTATATGTACGGCGTAAACGCACAGGAAGCCAAATCATCTGCCGGCGGAAATCAGACATGTGGTCAAATTTGTGTAAGTCGAAGATAAAACGAATACACATATTCTGAAGTCGGTCAAGTTTGTCTAGAATCATCATCATAACAGAATCATTACAAGCACCAGCGTTATCTAACAGTGGCAGAAGTAAAGACTGAGCAAGACTGACTTTAGTGCGAATGGGTAAAAAAATGAAAGGCGCTTAAAGAACCTCTGGATTCTCTTAAGCGTCTTAATTTTTTTTATTATAATAACGTTTACTGACGACGTTAATGTTCGCAGATCCACCTGTTAAGACCCGTTTTCTCAAGATTGCGTAGAGGTATCAAGAGAAATTATTATTAAATAAGGAAGTCTCAGATTAGAAAATGGGAAGCGGGTTGTCATATAAAGTTTTCTCTGCCTACCATCCTATGTAGGCTAAACTTATGATACTCCATTTTTCGCATACCATACAAATTTGAAAATTTTATTATTACGAAATTACACTCTTTGAAGTATAGAGGAATATGTATATTGAATAACGGGCTGAGAGTGGTATTGGGGCGTTTTCCTAGTATTAAGCGTTTAAAATTAGAGAGAAAGTTGTATATATTCGTAAGACATTCTATTAGGTCTTTTCTTTTTATTTTGTCATTTTGCTGCATCCCGCAGCGTATGTAATGGAAAGTAGCCTAGAACCAGGAACCCAGTGCTAGGTTCCCTCGGTGTAAGCACAGCGTGTTCCCGAAATTCTGTCAAACTCAACGCAAATATCTCAATAATTGGGATATTCGCATGTGGAACCGAGTTCCTTAACACTAGGTTCCCTCTGCTTATCCAACTACAAGTATATGTGGGATACAGTGATGCTCATCTAAAACAGTCTACTGCGCAAACTTCTTTTTACCTTAATATGATTCGTATAAAAGGTTATAATATTATTATAGTAAGAGAATTTAATTCTGTTCTAGAGTAACTTTAAATACAGCATCTCGGGGAAACACATCGGTTGTGAGTTTGATTGCCGTTTGAGGGAACGCGACGCGACGGTTGTGGGTTCGATTCCAACCCGAGGAAGTGAAATATTTATTTACGTTTTTATTTCCATTTTCTTCGCTCTGATTTCAAGACTAAGCGCGGCGTTGAGTTCTGCCACTCAATACGCAATGCCTCCAAAATTTGGTAGAAAGTGGGGAACGGAGTATCTTAATACCGAGTTTCCCTCTACCTGCCCTGCTGTGTGCGGGAAACAGTGTGAAGCTGAAAAAAAAATTCATTTTCTTTCTTCGATCGCAAAGTGAAAAATTTCGCCACTCATCACACAATATTTAGAAAACTTGACAATTTGAAAAGCATTTAAGAAATATATAAACATTTTGAAAATTGGAATTTGAGTCTGCGCCTCTTGGAAACCTTCCTCTTGAAAATCTTTCAGCTGATTTCTGAATAAGTTTCTGAATTTCAAATTTTCCATACAAACTGCACACTCTAGTCTCCAAAGACCATTCGTCTCTATAAAAAAAGGACGTAGATTAACTATTCGTGGGCCAATTATATTTATGTACATACTAACTCTACTTATATTGATAGTTAACATTAAGCCGATAGTATTTTTGCAGAGCACTAAAATTGGCAAATCTCCCAGAACAACTTGTGTAACACATCACAGTAGGTTAGGGTCGTATTTCAGTATATTATTAGTGTATTGTAATTAATGAAAATAGGCTTCACGCTGTATCCCGCACAACGTGGGGTAGGCAGAGATAACTTATTTTTAAGAGACTTCGTCCCCCATTTCCGAATTCTTGAAGTATTACGTGTTAAGTGGCGGCACTCGTGCGTTCAATTCAAGGAAATGATTATATAAATGTAATTTTCATTTTTCCGCTGTGAAGGCGACGCGCGGCGTGGGGTCCCACCACTTCACACGTAATGCCTAGAAAATTCGGCGAAAAGTGCCTTCTTTACACTAGGTTCCCTCTACCTACTTTGCTATAGGAAATAAAGGGTAAACCTGCTATAGTTATTTATATATTTCACGAATACCGACGGTTGTCATACCCTAAAGCTAAACGTCCGCACGATTGATATCGTTTTCAGCGTCAAATATATTTTATTCTCTAAAAGGCTTTGAATTTAGTAAATTTGTTTTTTTATCCATACAATTGCAAAAGGTTTACAGTATTTTTTTATTGAGAGAGATTTTTATTATTCCAGTGACTATCTATACTATTCTACACTAATACAAGAGACCTGAAAGTTTATTTATTTGAACGTTTTAATATCAAGAAATATTTGTTCCAATTACTATAATATATTTGTATAGGACAGTCTATTTATCTGGGAAGGCTATATATTTTTTGACTAAGGTAATGAAAATTCATCAATTAGATATATTAAGAATTATTGTATATCAACGAAACGGAATTAAATACAGCGCTGAGATATAACCAGATCGACCACCAGAACAGTTTTTGGCGATCTACAAAAAATAAAGTGGACGCTTAAAAGAACTTTGTAAAAGTTAACGTTAACATCTAAAAGAGAAACTTTTTTCTTTTAATTACTTTGATATAAAAGAGATTTAGATAAATTATTATTTAAACGTTAGTTAATGATTTAATTAACGCCATTATGGTACACTTTGTTGAGTGATAGATTGCGATAGATGTGAGTTCGACTACCATTGATTAGGAATATATTGAAAATAATTCTATTTTAAACACTTCCATTCCCCACTTTCCACCAAATTTTGAAGGTATTGCGTGTTGAGTGACGGCATTCAACGACGTGCTTTGCTTCGTTTCTAAGTAGATTGAGCAAAGGAAAGTTTTCAGTAAAGAGATCTTAAGCTTCTAGCTATGCGCGAGTTAGTTGTGGGTTAGTTCAGTTTCTTCGATCAAGTAAGTGAAATTATGGCTTTGACTACACTCAGTACATAACAGAGGCCCATTTATTTACAAGATCAATCGATGGAAATATAGGTTTACATCTTAAACGCCAGTAGTGGCGCAGAGACACAAGCGTGTTAGTGTAAACGCAGCAAGTAGTGGGTATCGAATCCACGATCGTCAACGAGGAAAGCAAAGTGTCTTAAAACTTGAATATCTCTACTGGCAAACTAAAAAAAAGTTTTGGCTAATTGTGTATACTTTAGCTGGGCTACTATAATACTGCTGATATACCAGTTTTCTTATTTTAAATATTATTTTAAACTTTTAATTTATTTGTTCATACATTTGTAAGATCAACATACCTCTGTTGACTACAGAAATGATATAGCAGTGAAATTGCTTCATGGAAATAGACGTTGTGCATTTTTGTAGCAAGCGAAACATTCTTAAGACGTGCAGCCTCGGAGATAGTATAAATATGATGGTTTTTTCAAATTTTCTACCTTTTCGTTCACATAATAAGATATATTTTTCAATGGCATAGCGAAAATAAGTTATTTTGATCAACATAACATTTTAAATGCCTTGGAAGTGGTAAAATTGAGGCTTAAGATTGAGGTATGAAACTCAAAGTGTAAAGCCAAAAGTAAAGCACCTTTAATATCTCTCATATTTGAAGATTGTGTTACTTTTGTTGAAATTTTGTATGGATGATTATGTTTGGAGCTTACCATAGCACAGTTTCTATGGTTTTAGGTTCAAATTCTATGTAGCAGAGAGTACGAGAAAATTAGAATAATTCGTTCCTTGGAATGGGAGTCGAACGCGCAACCATCGCGTTTGTAGTCAGACGCGGAGGCTCTGTGGTACAACAGCCTCAAGCCAATTCGTTTATCATTTTTAAATGCTTATATTGAACCAAATGTAAATGGAATTCTCTGAGAATGCTGTGCTAAAACTACGAAAGAAATCCAAAACAATCACGTTTTTTTTATAGTTGTGTGAATTCTAGGATTTTGTATCCCACACATAGCACAGAAATCTGAGGGAATTTGTGAACCAAGTGTTAAGAGACTTGTGATATTTTTTCAATACTATATAAATAACGCTTTAAGACTAAAAAACACTTAAAAAATAGTATAAAATACGCTCTTATACATTAGTTGTAACAAATACGTAATATATGAGACATTGCGTATTGAATGGCTCTACTCAACGCCGTGCATTGTGTTACCAAGGCGAGGAAATAAAAATAAATAATTTCTTCGAGTGTGAATCGAACCCACAACCATCGATCTACGCCACGACGTTTCAGTTTTGTTATTAGGTTATCAAAATTCAACAAAACTAACACATTAAAGGAAACACTATTGAAAAGCTATCACATTTACATTTTTTTTTACATTTCTCCAGAGCTTAATTTCCATCGATTCACGAACGAAACTAAATTCCGTTACTTTGATTTAAATTGCTCGAGGAGTTGTATTTGACAGTAAAAAAGAATTAATTGAAAATGGTTTTGCAACTACCTACCACTGCTACTGCATTTAGTCTATGGAACTTTTAATTAACACTTGATTTGTGGTACTTTATTGTGTTATTATATGATTATAATGATATTAATTTACTTTTGTTTTGATTGATTGTAATGGTATTCATTTAGTTTATAGTGTAGTATATAAAAAGCTAGCTAAAAACTCCCCAATTACACGAAATATATATAATACTTTTTTTTCAGATTCACGTTGTTTCTTGTGCAAGCATTCAGCAGGGCAAATGAAAGGGACAATCTTGATGATATTGAGTGGCGGAATTCAACGCCGCACTTCGCCTCGACCAGAGCGAAGAAATATAAAATGATAAAGATAATACAAACATATACATCTTAGCCTACTTAGAAATCTCGCAAATTGCAAGCGAAGCTCTCGTCCCGTACTACAAATGTACTATATTCCACCATAGGTAAATACAAACGTCAACACGTGAACGTTGAAAGGAAACGGGAACAAAGTTGCTAACGTCTCAGCGTTATCTCTGGAAGCGCGAAACATATCCAATTAAAAGTAACAATTGCGTCGTGCCTTTTGTGAAAGCCTGTACGTGAGCTTAATGTGAATAATTTTCTTATCTATGTTTATCTTTGTAAGATAAAGTGCGGTGTTAAGTTACGCTAAATTATAGGTAATGTCGCATATTCTGTTAAATGTAACGAAAAGAAGTATTGCAAACTCAAACATTAAAATCGGATAAAGAATCTCCTCCGGGTTTTTGGTCAGTTTGTTTGCTCGACCAACATCGCTTATATTAAGTTAATCATAAGCAAAGCTCCGTCTTCTTTTTCAAATGAAAATAAAATATATATATATTTCAAAGACTTTTTCAGAGGCAACTAGCAAACATTATATTGTACTTATATGACTTGATCAAGAAAACAATATATATTACTATTTAAATATAAAAAAAAAACTATATACTGTGTAAGCTGTGCTATATATATAACTTTTAAATAATTTCCTTCCGCTGCGAAGTCTTACCACACCACTAACATATAGTGTATTTATGTAAATTCCAACCCTTAATAGTATTGTAGTTTACAAACAATTTTGTACTGAATGAGCGGTCTAATTGCTCTTTTAGTTAATATGATACTTAAACTAGACTTGCTTCTGCCGTTTTGGTATTATGTGGGCGTTAATATGTCTTTTCTTTATATATAAACATATACATTTTATTTGAGGTTGTGACGCAAAGGGCGACGAATAACTCTAAAGGCGATAGTTGTGATTTCGATTTCCATTCAAGGGAATGATTGTATTAATTTTCAAATTAATCTCTAAATGTCCCAAAAAATTAGTAGAAACAGGGTGTGTCTCAACACTAAGTTCCTTCCCTCTACTTCACCTGTTAAGTGAGTGATTCTACATTACACACTACACTAAAAAAGTAACTTGAAGTGGTACTACTCATATTTGTTTTGTATACAGAAATAAGGCGCATGATTTTTCTGTAATTAGTATACGAATGCTTAAAATACCTGTTTTACTTGCGTTAGTTGCTAGTTATTTATTAGACTTATTTTACGTAAATACTTTAATTTTTTTAGTGTACAGAACCCTAAAAATCAAGTAGTTAACGCCTTTTCCCACAGAACAGAGTAGGCAGATAATAAAACAATCCGTCCGTTAAACTTTCGCGACATTTCATGTGGTGGAACTAATTTTCATAAAAAAACGCTGAATTTTTCGTAATAATCGTAGGAAAAATAAATAAATTTACCATTTCATTATATGATAAGGAGTAGTAAAATATCTTGAATTCGAAGAAGGTAAATTGAGGTCGATCAGGAATAATGCTAAATATATGTATTATATATACAAGAGTAAAAGATTTGACCCTTGCAGTAGTGGGTGATAAAAATTGGAAATATTGTGAAATAATAAGAATTATTTTAATATGTAAAGAAACTAGCAATATAATTTATTTTGAATATAAAAATAAGTGAAAACTGATTTATTATATACAAAATGGAAATACGTAGCAGCGCAGGAGCAAAGCATCTGACTATAAGCACGACGTTGGTGAATTCAATTCCCACCCTCGTTTAATCAATTATTTTTATTTTCTTGGACTTGTTTAAAGGACTTGAAAATTGGGTTCTATATGGAAAACGGAATCACACTCATTAGGATCTCTACTTAAGAATTAAATTATTATTATATTAAAATTTATTTTTTTTAATTTTATACACCAGCATTCGACTTAAATATAAAATTAACGTTATTGATTTCTTTTCTAATCAATATATTCACTCAATAAACATATTAAAATAAATATATTAAAAAATAACAAAATCTAAGGCCGTTGTGGCGCAGTGGCACAAGGGTGTGACTTATTTATATATATATATACTTCCATCTTCTTTGTTCTAGCGTCGATGCAAAGCACAGCGTTGAGTTCTGCCACTCAATACGAAATTCCTCCAGCATTCGGCAGAAAGCGGGGAATGGAGTGTCTTAACACCGAGGTTCCCTCTGCCTACTCTGCTGTGTGCGGGATATAGCATGAACCTAAAAAAAAAAACTAAAATCTAAAAAACCCAATTATTCAAATGCCGGAAACCATTTGAACATGCACTCTGCTAATAGCATCATCAATCATTTGATTAAATATTAACGCTGTTCATTCTAAATCTGTATTTGCTTTCAGACATATTTAACAGTTTATCTATTTTTAATTAGACATTTCATAATAATTATTATTACTTAATTGAGATACAGATAATTAATAGCTCAATTTAAGAGTACAGTACCTCGAACATTAAGACCATTTATCTAGAGATGTCATTATTAACAATAATTTGCATATACAGACCTTCAGTCCACAGAAAAAAATCGAGCTTCTAAGTAAATCTAATTTTATAGAAACTCTCAAAAAAAAGGTTCAGCTATTGTGAAGATGCACCCAGATACGCGACAGAAAGACTGACAGACCAATTTTTTTTCTTTTATAGTTTCACGCTGTATCCCATTACAAATTCCAAACGGAAATCATTACATATTCCTTTCAAGGCACTGGATCGAAATCCTAAAAAATGTTTTTTGTAAACTTTTAATCTAATATAACAATAATTTTAAGCGGACGAAGCGAAAGTTATAGGTAATTTGTTATTATTTCCGGTCTAAAAGTAAACAACGCTATTTAGCCGCGGGTTCATCTAAATTACTGCACCAATCCTATAAATCCTGGAAAGCAATTCAGCCCACTCCGAGAGCAATCACTGAAACGTAATAAGATTAATCCACGTCACTATTTGGATGTAAAGTTTAATTTTGAGTCCTTATAGATTGTAGTATTGGGTTATTGGATTTGCCAGGTGATTCTGTTGTGTGTAATATATTTTTTAAAACTGTATACTGTATCCCGCAGGGAAGGCTTAGAGAACCTGGAAATCTATTGTTAACATACTATGGAGTATATTTCAAACTTTCAATCCCCATTTCCGCCGAATTCTGGACAAATTGAGTAGCCTTGTATTGCCTCTAAAAATATTTCATTTTCCGAGTGGTAACCAAACCCACCTGTTGCGTTTAAAATCACACGCTTGTACCCCTGTGCCACGACTGACTGAGCTTATATACAAGACTTGAAAAAAGCTACAACCAGATCCAGGATACAGTGTAAAGTCAAAAAAAAACAATTATTATATGATATTTATATATATATATTTATTTATATAGTACAGGATTCACAGGTAGAAACTACCAGTCAT
The DNA here is from genome assembly GCA_037355905.1 of Heliconius aoede. Taxonomy (NCBI): domain Eukaryota; kingdom Metazoa; phylum Arthropoda; class Insecta; order Lepidoptera; family Nymphalidae; genus Heliconius; species Heliconius aoede. The sequence goes on along the minus strand of JBAIZZ010000165.1, from coordinate 608,573 downwards.
TAGTGAGGGTCAGAGTGGGTAATGGATGGCGTAAAAGGATCAACGGGAGATTTATTTCAAAGCTAATATTATATGATTTGTTTACAGGATGAGTTATGTCCCTTAATATACGAATACGTTCGTTGTCGCGTGTCGCAGTTACGTTTATTTAAGAAAGAATAAGCCTTGATTAATTGATGACCATAATGATTCGGTGGCGGACGGCATATTGTTGTATTTTTACAAATACAACAAGATGAAGATGAAGAATTTTCTTATCTATTGAAGAGATAGAGATAGAGCCGTATTCCGACAGCATAATATTTAATTAATTAATTTTAATTTTATCATTTATATTGCAAGTTTGCAAGTTTCTTTAATTTATAATATCCCGATTGAAACCGATGATGGCCCGTAGAACCCAATAAATAACAGAACAAGCAGGAAACCACTTCCTGTGTTATACCAAATATTTTTTTTTATTACGAAATCAAAGAGAATCATAATAAGCAAATAGAAAATATGAAGGAGATTTCTAAAAATTTTCCTGTTTCAAACTGAACTATGTTCCTTAGAAATTGCTCGACAATTCGGAGGAAAGTGATGAATGGAAGTGTCTTAACACTAGGTTCCAGGTTCTCTGCATATCCTGCTGTCCACAGGATACAGCATTAAGCTTAAAAGAAAACACAAAAATATCACACTAGCAATTGTAAAAGTGTAAACAAACAAAACGTAGTAACCTACTAATCTAACTCCATTATGTTTCCACTCCAACAGCGCCGCATCGCATGTTGTTCTAATGCAAGAGTACTATTAGAGCAAACTAGTTATTCTCTTTTATTTACACTATTATTTGTTTTAGTTTCACACTTTATCCCGCATTTGACAAGGTTGGCAGAGATAACGTCATGTTTAAATAAATAGTCCGTTCTCTGCTTTTAATGTGCGTTGAGTGATGGAACTTAACACCGCTGCATGGTTATCACCTTAAACCTTGACATCGTCAGAGGTAGAGTGAAGCAAAAAAAAATCAAGAATGGTTTAATTTTATGCTCTACTAATGATATCCTATATTTAACTCTTTCTAGCTTTTCCACAAATCAGTAGTCGGTCGGGTGTTTTCTTATTTATCGATTTAATCCCCACTCTGTGTAGTAAATTATTTTCATTTTATCGCTCTTGTTAGGCAGCGTTAAGCTACATGCAATGTCTTAAAATCGAGTAGAATGGAGAATGAAATATCTTAACACTAGATTCTCTCTTTTTATAATGAAAAAAGCTTGAGCCTAAGATTAGCTTTAGCTTACTTAGGTTACTTAGGCTTAGGCCTTAGCTAACTTAGGTTTTAAAAAATTATTGGCAACGTATACTGCATAGAAAGAGGAAAGGAAAACTTTCTAGACAATACATAAGTTTATTTTACAGTTCCTAAAAATAAGTTTTCTTGATCCTTTAATGGATCTTGCATGTATTTTGTTGTGGTATCGTCAACTACGCTCGGGTTTGTTTTTTCATAAGAAAAGCAGTGGTAGACCTCTGTTGACCTTCGAGAATATAATATCGATGTCACAGAATAAAGTGAGGTGATAATGCGTGAGAACCCTCAGGAGGGCATGTATGAAGAAGTTGATAACAGAGGATGAAGCAAAAGAGGTATTCAGTGACCATTGCGTTTGGCGATCATTTATCTCTAGCTACCGCACTACGAATAAAGGATAAAGTTAATTATTAAAATTAGCACTTAAAATTTTGCAAGAACGTTTAAATAAAGTGATAAGACAATAATATGTTAATATATAAAAAAGGAAAGAAAGAAAATCAAGAAAGGACAATAAAAGAAATAAAAATTACAGACTTTGAAAGCCTACAAATTTCATAAATGTGAAAGTTTATGAGAAAGGGTGTTAACCTGCAGCACAGATTTATATGAAGCTTTACAGTAATATAGCTTATACATCAGAATAGCACACATGTTATAATTTATAAAGTTGTTTTGTATAATTTGGCTGTAATATAATTTTAAACTTTAAGCGGGCGAAGCCGCTGTCGGCTGTTCGTTTAATACTAAAAGTAATTTAATACATGTGTAATACGTGTTAGCTTTAGTTGAAGGTGTAGGAAAATGCGCTAACTTTATGCCCATTTCAGTTTAAAATAATTCGACGTCTCTTCTATTCATATATCTGCATCTGTCAGAAATGTCTGCTGAACGTGCTAAGTTGGCAATGCAGCTTATTTAGCTTTTATTGTAAAGAAAATAAGGATGTCTTTGCTTTGGATGGATAATACAGTAGTTATCTTAGCTCTAAGGCATAAGATATAGGCTGCTGTTGAAATTTTAAATTAACATAATTATTGAATAATTTAAGGTTCAGTATTTCTCATACGTTTGTCTGTAAACGCGACGGTTATTTGTTCGATTCCCACTCGAAGTAGGAATTATTTTCATTTTCTCGTTATGGTTAAAATAAAAAACGTAGCGTTGAGTGTCTACTGCCACTCAACTTGCTATATATGGACTCAATATGCTAAAACGGAGTGTCTTAAGCGGTTTTATTTGATTTCTACAAAATATTTAATCATTATTTAATTTAATATTATTTTCCGTTAATTGTAACACTAGAATGCTTAAAATTTTAAAGAAAATTGCATCAGTATACATCTAGTATCAGTAAAAAAAGTCCATCCATCCGAAAATAAAAAAGTACGTTAAACTTCTGTTTAGAAAGACACTTCCGTTCCCTGCTTTCCGCATATATTACAACATAGTGTGTTGAAAGGCAGAACCTGTCGCCGTTGCCTTGTTACCAGATTTCAAATTTAGAACAACACAATATTTATTTTAATCAAATACATAATTCCCCTCAATTTCTTATAACTTCCACAACACCCACATTCTACGACAGCTCGGCTTTGTCCCGGAGGTCCTCCTATCTTATTGTTGAACTTTGATTTACGGCGCCGCTGAAAACTCCCTGATCTGAGATTATTTCGGTAGAAGGATTTTTCAATGTGTTTCTAAGTATTCTTAGTATGTATGTTTGTATATTACGTATGAGCAAAATATAAGAAATAGAATGTAGATTTGAATACCGTTCAATCATTTTTGTGCAGAGAATAACGAGAATATTTTATAGTTTTCAGCTCTTTGTACTAAAGTCTACTAAATCTTCTCCTGTTTTATTAACATTTTTCTCTTAGCTTCATGCTGTTTCCTGCATATAGACAGAAGGAACCAAGTATTAAGACACTCCGCCCCTCATCATGTTGGATAGTGGAACTCAACGTTTTGTTTCGTTACCAGCGTGAGTTAGGGTAAAATTTCATTTTACCACTCTCACTCGAGTGAGAACTAAACCCACAGCCTGTCGTATCTACAGTCATACGTTTGAGCCACTTCACCACTACAGGTCTCAATCTGAATGTTCTGTTCTATTTTTACCCCTTTCTTTAATTTCCAAATTTTATTATGTGAAAAGTGACTATTTTTAAATATTTTAGATGAAACGCGGCGTTAAGTTCCGACTCTCAACATTCAACATCTCGAAAATTTGACAGAATACTTTCCGCTTTGTACGGAATGGAGAAAAAAGTTAAAGTAAAAAAATAAATAAAAGACTTTACAAGACCTCTAGAACAGTATTAATCGTTACGTGAAAAATCTTTTCTTCGTGGCCGTTAGCTGTTCAGATTAAGTTTAACTCCAATACTTATTTATAGCAAGTACCTACTTTCATCTTTCTTGCAAAACTGTAATTAGAGTTTTTTGCAAGAATGCACTAAAAGGGGCAACCTTATAGAATTAGTTCCTGAGCTAATAAATTTCCACTTTCTTCACGATTGTCCGATTGATTGTAAGTTTTTCTATTGTCTTTCTTTAGAATGGAATTTATTTTGATCGAGATATTCTTTATATAATTTAAATGAAATGTATTAAAAATTTATACTAGATTATATTTACGTCGAGGCTTAATTACTATGCAATATTTAAAATCGTACAAATATGTTATTTTAGAACAAAAACGAATAAAAGCTATATTTTGCCTCCCATTTGTTTTGGAAGACGTTTTAAAGGTAAGGCACATGTTTGCATTGACATTGCAAACATACCCATGAAGTTATTATATATATACTTCTTTTATATGGCGTAAATTTAGCTTGGTTATTCATGATTTTTCTTTTTGGAAAATATTCATTGTGAAAATTTGAACATTTAAATTGCTGAAATATTTCACTTCATTCCGAAGTGTCAGCTTATATTTGTTTTAATAACACGAATATTACGAATCTGAAATTTTCATACATTTGTACAATGTTGGATTTGTGAGCAAGTATGTAGGTACTAACACAAAAAAAGTGGCCGAGTCGGATTAGCTCATAAAGGATTCCGTAGAAGCAGGAACAGTTAAAGTATACATTTATATTAAGAACAACAGTTTTGTGTTGTAGCGAAGAATTGAAAAAATAAATTCTTCGAGTGAGGATCGGACTTACAACTAATCGTCTAGATATATGCATAGATATATGGAACGATAGACAGACATGACGAGCCTACGAAGATGTTTTGCCTTTTGACTACAGAACCCCAAACACACATTAATTTCCCTGAGGCTGTACCGACGATTATGACGAAATATGAATGAATATTATACAAGAAAATTACAATTTGTTATTATTTTAAATTACTTCGGATCCCAGTTACATTTATTTTAATAATTAATTGTTTTTTGTATTTATAATTTTTGTATTTAGATGGATATGTGCAATTTCGCAGGAATTTCCTTCCATGCACAACGGAAATGTGGAATGGCTTGCCTGCAGCAATATTTCCAGGTCAATACGACATGGACCATCAAAAAGTGTGTCTATTTCCACCTTGAAGGTCCACAACGCACAAGAGGTTCGTTTTCTTTGCCTTGTCCATAAAAAAAATCTATAGTGCTCACATTTCTTCCAAATAATTTCCACTACGAAAGCAAATACAGGTGTAAAAAGCTGGATCGATGCCGATTCTATAAATTCCACTTACTTTTAACTTTTTGAAGGTTTTTCAAGTTTTATCAGTATCTTCAGAAGTATCTTAACACTAGCTTTAGTGTTAAGAATTAAGATAATCTCTTTGATTTGAGATACTTCTATTATCCCCACCCCACCCACTTTCCGCACAAATTTTGGAGATATTGCCACCTTGAGTGGTAGAACTCAACGCCGCGCTTTTCTCGAATAAAATTTTGTATTCTTTAAATTATATAAAATTCAATAAGTTAAAAGTAACAATCGATATACGCAGTTCGTTTCCTACTATCGTTCGGTAAGCACTAATGATCGTTAGAGTTGTTAACAAGGGAAATATGTTTTCCTTTCAATAAGAACAAAGTTTCGTATTTGTTGAAGAAGTGCTGTTTTTTTTTTATTTCAAGCTAACTTCAGATGACTTTTCTGTTTACTTTCGACCTCTTCATTGTTAGTGTATGATTGGCGAGTTCTATTTGCAAATTGGCGTGACTCTTTGTCACGTTCTGCCTAAACAGAGCGTGGAAGCGAGAGCGCGGAACAAGCGATAGAAAAGCACGATCAAATTAAAATGTATATTTTCCTTTTTTTTTGTATCTTCACGCTGTATCCTGCATATACGCAGAGCGAAACTAGTGTTAAGATACTCCGTCCCACACTTTCAGCTCGGTTTTCCATACATTGCATATTTAGCCGCGGAGTCCTATACATTATATTCATTCATTCATTATATAAAAAAAAAACACTATTTCGCTATGTTTCTCACATTAATCAGCTTCACGCTGTATCCCGCACATAGTAGGGTACGCAGAGGGAACCTAGTGCTAAAACACTCCGTTCCCAACTTTGCCATATTATGGGAGCATTGCGTGCTGAGTGGTAGAACGCATAGGAGTGGAGCGAGGAAATGGAAATAAATATATCACTTCCTCGAGTGGGGATCGAACCCACAACTGTCGTGTCACAGTCACACCCATAAATCCATTGCATCTCCATAAATTCATTTTTCTTATATCTCCATAAAAAACACATTTTATGTGAATTAAGATTAATTATGAAGTAAGTAAAAAGAAAAAACCTGTTCACAATATTATACTATCACGAGTACTAGTTAACAATACGCCGGGAGCTCACGTCGCAGGAGGAATATATACATTAATGTACATTATCGATATATTTTAAGCATGACCTCGTATCGAATGGAACTAACAAAATTATCTATATTCTACTTAAGATATTTATTATTTACTCTAGATGTAATAGACGTTCTGAGGCCAGTTGTCGTATGGGTTCGATTCCCACGCAAAGAAATGACCATTTCATTTTCCCGAGTGGGAATTTTACTATATAAAATTTTAGATTATAACAAAACAGTCAAATTGGTAACTTAAAGAATAACTAAATTCTTTTAATTCCATATATAAATATTCACATAAGTCTAATTTTAAAGTCAAAGTTAATAAATTACACTCTATCCCGCACACAGCGGGTTTGGCAGTGGGAACTCAATGTTATGACACTTCCCACTTGTTCCTCACTTTCCGTCGAACTTTTCAACGGCATTGCATTTTGAGTGATTAATAGAAAAAGTGAATAAAGAAAAAGTTTTCTAGCTTCATTACTTAATTTTTTAAGGGAAGTTTCTTGAAATAATTATTTCTCAAACAACCCCCACCCCCCCTAAATGTGCTACTAAATTAGCACCCTTTCCTGCCTAACTTTGTCGTTAACTGTTAAGTATTGATTGTTGAAGAGGACTCCAGGAAACTTTGATCTGAATAAATATTTATATATATCATACATGTATATATAAACTAATTTACTTATTTTCTTCTTTTTTGCTTTTGTAATTTCATACCATTTTCATTTTAATTATTCACTTCACGTAATTGCGTAAATGAGTCAAAAAAGCTGTCGTCCATGCATTCATTTCAAATCATTCATTAAGTTTCTATTACAAGTTTACACGAGCATAAACTTAGCGTTTTTAAAATCGTTACATTACATTCACTTTTGTTATACGTAAAATAGTTTGGTTTTTACCAGGATAAGCGCAGAAAACACATGGGAATCTAGTGTTAAAATATTCCATTCCTATTTAGACACTTCTATTCCCCGCTTTACCTTTGAATTTCGCCACTCATAACGCAATGCTTTCAAATTTGACGGTAAGTAGGGAACGAAAGTGTTAACTCTGAGGGCCTAAGATCCCTCTGCCTGCCCTTTACGTGCAGAGTAGGTAACGGAAACCTAGTGTCAAGAAATTACGTTGTCAATTTTTCGTTCAGTTTTGGAGTCATTTCGTGTGGATTGGTGAAATACGACACAGTTTGACCTATAGAGATTACCAGATAGAGAAAATAAAAATACACTACGTTATTCCACGATGGCCTCATATGTAATTTCTTCATTTTTTTATCAAATTTCCAACCTTATTATAACATCAAAGCGACAACGATACACTCTTATTAAAATAAATACGAGCGTGTACTCGCCTTGACTTGACTCGACTCTACTCTGTAAACAAATTGCTACCAAATCGATAACTTAATTATTCATGATTCACCTTCAGCAAGCTTCACCTATCAGTAGCATCTAATGAGAAACGTCAATATGTCCTTGTTTAGAGGCTATCTTGGTTAACTGATGGAGATAGGATGGCTTAATCGCTTAAGTTATGATGAAAATGTAAAGGTAAGTCTGCTTTTTTTAATGTGAAAGTGAAAGGACAAAGAAAGTTTCTGTAAGGGCGGCGTTGAGTTCTGCCACTCAACACGCAATGCCTCCAGAATTCGGCAGAAAGTGAGGAACGGAGTGTCTTAACACCGAGGTTCTCGCCTACCCTACTGTGTGCGGGATACAGCGCGAAGCTGTATTGTATGGACGTTGTACTTGAGGAGTCCGAAACTGTTTATTCTGGTTTGTATTTTAGTTAGGCTAGTGACTAATGAAAATTGGATTCGGAACTTTATCAGGTTGACTGCCTTTCCGAAGGTTTACTAAGTTTAGAGTTATAGAATAACAATGTATCCCGAGTAAGTCTTACAATGTATGTCTGTCTATTTATAGCAGGTTATAGTAAGATAAGTGTTTTGATATCACTGGATGTTTTTCTTAAATAAGAGAAATATATTGTAAATTATTCTTCGACGTAGCTTCAGTGACAGAAATCACTAGTTAAGTGATAAAGATAAATTAAGAAATGTCTCAAAGTTGAGCGGAAATTGGGGAACGGTGTATTAATATTAGGTAGCCTCTGTTTATCTTGTTATACAGTATACGACGTGAAGGATTTATATATATATATATATATATATATATATATATATATATATATTTTTTTTTTAAGATTCGATTTTTATCCACAGCAGCGTAGCCAGAGAGAAGGATATACTAAACGTTATGATCTGTGCATACCTCTCTCTTTCTCTGTTTCGCCTTATCCATTGTCATACCTAAAATACACAAATACATATTTTCTCTACTAAATACTACAGAAAATTGTGGAAAAAATATTATTTCACAGAATAGCGCCATCTATTATCTATCAAAGGAAAATTCAGTGAAAACCTACAACATAAATGAGTATACTGTGTTTAGTAACAGGCTTCAGTTGCCGTTTCAGCGCGACTAGGGGAGGACATATCACCCTTCCAACCCTTTAATATCCCGCGATATATATATACACACAATTTTTCAAAATTTCGAACTGAGTGAGTGCTGTGTGTTTGTAGGTAATAGTAAATTTCTTAGATTGTTAATATTATTTGAAATAGTTAAATTTTCAAGTGTAAGTAATGTTTGGAGGTGATAAGTGGATGAGTGTCACATTATGCTGTTTCAGAGGTACATACATTCCTATAATAATACACGTGATTTATTTTATATTTACTTGACGTGAGGCTATCACGTTTTATCCCGCATATAGCAGGGTTGGAACCTAGTATTAAGACGTTTCGTGCCCCAATTTCCGCGCAATTTTTAAGATGAGTGAGTGGTGGTACTCAACGCTGTGTTTTATATTGTAGTGGGAATCGAATCAACAACCGTCGAGTTTACAGTCTGACGCCATATTCGATTATCGGTTGTTGTAAATATTGTTTTAAACGCATTTATAGTGTTAAATTAGGAAAATTTTAGATATATAAAAACAATTATTACTGTGTATTTTCTATTTTTTCGAATATTCTAATATTTAGTAAAAAGACTATCTAAATGTTTTAATCTTATCTTCGTTTTCATATTTTAATGTCACGACGGGTATAAGTCAAAACTGTTTTTCTAATGGTTAATTGCGGCCGTCGTCCCTTTCATTCCTTGAGATAACATTTAGCCCGGGCTTTTAGAAAATTTTAATTAGGCGACATGCGATACGACCAAATTTCAATAGGGCCGTACTTTCATATTCACATGAGTTTTTTATATGGAAATAAAGATTTGAGATTTTTTTTTGTGTTTATTCACATGTTTGCTTTTTTGTATATACGCTAATTAATGTGCAAGTCATAATTTTTATGTTAAATATAAGGATTTTTTGAGTCTATCATTGCGCAGTGACACAGTGTGTGATTGTAAACGTGACGATTGTGGGTTCAATAGATTTTTTTCAAATTATAATTTTCTCGCTCTGGTAACAAGACAATGTTCGAGGTTCCGCCCTTCAATATGTAATGTCTCGAATTTTTTTCTGAAAATGATGAATGGAGTGTCTGAATAGACCATTCTTTCGGCTACGTCTGTATACCGTATAGCAATACGCAGGATAAAGCAATAAACAAAATACTTATTGAATTAACTTATTGTTATCTGTATTTTTACACAAACTAATATAATATTTTTTTTTATTTTTAAAAAAATACGTCGGCAAATAGACTATACTAATACGTCGCTAAATGCGAGAAGAAAAGTAAAGCTGAAAAAGTCATATTGTATATTGGGTGGCGGAATTCAAAGACATGAGAGCGAAGAAATGGAAATATATCTTGAGCGGGGATCGGACCCTCAGCCGTTGCACCCTTGTGTCACAACTACCTCATTATGTTTATTATAATATATGTAAAGAACAACCAATATATTTTTTAGGTTTTTTCCTGCATTCAGAAAATACTGGGGACATGAATGTATGTACGTAAAATGTTTATATACATTATAACACCAATAAATGCCTTAATTTTATGATTTCGTACTCTAAAAGGAAAAAAAACTGTTGTATTTACTTTGTCTGTTCGTCTGTCACGACTACATCCATTCCATCCGACGATCGCGTAGATTTATCAACTTAAAATTATAATATTACTATCGCGAAATTAAATAATTTAAAAAAATACTATTCTTTATTTTCACTTCAAACACAGTTTACAATTTCTCCCGCATATAGCAGGGTAGTCAGGGGGAATCTAGTGTTAAGACACCGTTCCCTGCTTTTCGAATTTTTGGGACATTACGACTTGAGTCGCGGAACTCACAGCCAAGCTTAGTCTACCAGAGCATGGTAACCGAACCCACAACTGTCGTACCATAATAAAAAAATCATTTTTTCCTTATAAATCTACACAGTCGAAAGTAATAACGTTTTTAATATATGAACTATTGCTATTCAAGTGACGCTACGTATAATATTCTCGTTGAAGTTCTAGTTCTATTTCTATATAGACTGGAAGATTGATATGGGGTCGTTAGGTAATGAAATGGAAGAATATATTTGTATAAGTATCTCTTTGGAAGTCTATGTTATAATAAGTTAGGCAGTCGTGGTGTAGTGGACTAGTGTTGGACAGTTAGCGAGACGGTTGTGGGTTCGGAAAATATTAATTATTTATGTTCTGTTTTACTGAAACTACTTACATACTCGTATGTCAACATTAGTTAAGTAACGACGTTACTTAACTGACTGACATTGACGTTGTAGCGTATGTGCTTTAGGCTTCGATACTTTGATTATTTTATTATGAGTACGATACTTTTTTTCGATACTTCTTACGAGTTCAGTATCGATTTTTTCTATTCGATACTGTGTTCTAAGGTGAATGAAACTTAGAATGAAGACATCGTTCTCCTTAAAAGATTTTTCGCCGTCTGTTTGAGACATAACGTGTTCTTCAAGCAGACTGCGTTTACAACCACACGACTACGCCACGACTGGCTTCAAGCTTAATCTTATTCAGTAATCTTTAAAAAAAAACAAAGAATAATTACTTACATAGTATATTTCTATTATTCAAGGTAGAAACAACTATATGTATAGTATCTACGACTATATTCACAACTTTTGTATAGCACTTAAGTGTTTACATTCCATTATCCTCCATACATGCCTACATATGTTGTGTGAACTTCTAACAATACGGTGCTATATATTGTATTCATATTTCATGGCCGTGCCCGTGGGTTCAGATTCTTACTACATTTTAGAAGTACTGGCTCGTCAGGATGTGGGTTCGGTTCTCATTTGAGGTATTAAAATATTTAATATTTTAATTTTCTCCCTATTTAATCGAGACAAAAGGCGGCGTTGAGTTTGGTCACTCAACATGCAATACCTCCAGAATCTAGCGGAAAGTAGAGAACGGAAGTTTTTAATGTGAACCGAGTGTCTTCTCTAAGCCTTTCCTGCTATATCGAGGATACAACGTGAACCTAAAACAAACAATAAATAACCAATTTACTAAATAACACCCTCTCTAAGTGTTTCGTATGATAAAATTGACGTACATTTCTCTATCGTTGGAATCAGTTACATAATAGATAAGGGTAGAAGGCTTTTACGGTGCCCTCTAAATAAAGATAAAAACCTCTCCCTTTTACCCGTAGTCCCAAAAACTATTAAGTACCAAGAATTTAAAAATAAATCAAACATCAAAGATTTCGTGAAGTTTCAATTGATCCTTAGATTTTATTTTTAGGGTTCCCTATTTCAAAAGGAAAAGTGCAACCCTTATAGGATTACTTTCTTGTTTTCTCCCCATTGTTGACGATCATGTACTGTCGTCTACAATTTATCTCAAAAACGAAGTGAGAACTAAAAAAAAGTAAAAGAAAAAATCCATAAAGTGAAATATTGTAGCTATTGTATAGATAAAATAAACATTACAATTTTTTTTTATTTTTAAACCATTTCATACAATTTTTGTGCATATTGCCACAAACCTTAATTAGTAAATTCTTATAAGTTCTACTTCCCGTTAGACAACAATCCTAGAATTAGTACAAAGTAGATAAAAATATTAAATAATTCACTTTTTGAGTGGAAACCAAACCACGAACCGTCGCATTTACATTCTCACGCTGTGCGACGAAGGCTTCCTTAGAATAGGTCGGTAATAAGGAATAATGGGGAAAATGTGACCCTGTGTCAGATGGTTTCGGGTCACGAAGACCCGAAATCTAGATTAGTTCAATATGCAAAAATTTAGGTTATATCTGTTCCGTGATTATGTAAAAGGAAATGCTTATTTGCCTAAATATAGCGTACTTGGGATTTGATCCAAATTTTACTGGCTGCCCAAGAATTGATACAAAAATATATTACCGGATTTTTGGTATTTTTAGCCGTAAATAGCAGGGTAACCTGAGGGAAATTGGGAACCTACTGTTTAGGCACTCTAATCCTATTAAGACTCTTCCGTTACCCTCTTTCCACCGAATTCTGGAAGCAATACGTAGCCACGCGTACGCGTAGTCATTTTGTAGTAGTAGTCGTTCTGTGTCAGAGCATAGAACTCTAAAAAAACTTAAGGTAAAGTATGAACGAACAGAGTGAAATATGCTTATTTTATCTCTGCCTACCTCGTACAATAAGGGAGACAAAATATTTTTCCACTTCTCATCTTGTGGCTCTTACTAATACCTCTAAACGTACTGGTAGATACTGAAAATATAGTATACGCTGAATCCCGCATAAAGCAAGGTATAGGAATCCTATTAAGACATTTTAATCACTACGCGCCACCATATTTTCGAGATATTGCCCGTTGTGCGAAGCGAAAAATGAAAATAATTCAAACCTTCGAGTGGTAATCGAACTTACAACCGTGTCTTCAACTTTAAAAGCTTATGCCGCTGCGCGACGATAGCCTTCTATAAACAAATAATATATAGCTAAAAGTATAAGTACTTGGTATGTGACCCAGTTTTTTACATCGATAGACTAGACGTATTCTATATTAGGATCCTGATATAATGTATGTTATATCTCGTAGTCAGGGTAAAAAATTTTACATAATAACCCACAATGAAGATTGGTAATTAAAAGGTTAGTTTAGGACTATAAGAGACAGTTTTTATGATATATCAGTCTGCTCTTCTTTCTCCCCTAGCATTAAGAAATAGAGCAGCTTTCGGAAACTTAGACAGTGGCCTCTAGTTAATACTTTATATTACTAGTTGTATCTATTATATACGTAGCAGCGTAGACAGAGAGAACTTAATATTAATACATTTAGTTTTTCGTACCAGATGAGAGGAAATTAAAGAACCTCCCAACTATTGCCGAAATTTTGATTTTAACGAAATTAAATCGACTTTATCACAATATATTTTTATAGTCAAAGTCGTAAATTAACTTGTGACTGTTCCAGACGACCTATTTACTTAAAGATCACGCCTCACGTCTCATATCAAAGGCTTTCGCTTAAATAGCATAAACGGATGATTGATGATGTGTGAAGCCTTAGATCAACTATTATTTCTTATGTAGAAACGTGAATAGATGAATGAATATTTATGTTATTTGAGGCTGTCCTGGCAGTGTCTGGCTGGGTCATGGGTTCGATTCCTAATCGCGGGAATGAATTATTTATTCGATTTGTTAACAAAACAATGCTTGGTATTGCAATATATATTAGTTTTTGGTTATCTTTATGATGTATCTTACTTGTTTCATTTAGGCATACAGAATGAACCTAGTGTTAAAATTCTCCGCTCCCCACCTTCCGCCAAAGTTTAAAGACGTTCTCAAAAAATAAAAACTACTTACAACCTACAACCATATTAAGTTTTTGTACAATGACAAGGAGAAGTTATAAATAGAAAATAAAGGCACGTCACTCATGAAGCTTTTCATCGCAACGACGCGACGACGTTGTCTCATTTTCATGAAAACCTTATTAGTTTTTCGAGAAAATATTGGCAATTTCAATTTCCTTTTTATACCTTCTTGTATTTTTTAAAACATTACTTACTTTTGAAAATTTAATTAAATGTTGTAACTTGTTATTATATATCGAATTTTCTTCAAAAAATTTAGAAATTGAGTTGCAGTAGCACAGCATCTGATAGAAGTCGCGAAAATTTTAAAGATTCCATAACTCTTATTTCCTTGCACACCGCAAGACAATGCATGGCGTTGTCACTCAACGTCTCGATGTCTCAATAATAGATGAATGACCAATAGTATCTTAACAGTGAGTACCTTCTGTCTATCCTGCTATTTGCGTGAAGCTATTATTCTTTCATAAGTTCCTCTAAATATGCATGGTAGATACAGAAATCTCTCATCAATTAATTCTTCTCTTAATCTAAATCGTCTAAATAAAAATTATCTGAAAATTTTCGTAATGAATCATACTAAATAATATTTTCTGGAAAGCAAAACGAACTTCTTTGTTTTGTAACTTCAGAAGTGCATATGGGGAAGTTTTATTACGCTCACTAGGAATGAACTAGGGATGTCAACAGGTCGAAAAGATATTTTAATTAATATTTAAACATTTTTGGCATGCGGGCAGAAGCTTGCGAGTGTAAACGCTATGCTACGGTTGTGGGTTCAATTTCACGGCAGAATGAAACATAAAATATTTTAATTTTCCTGATCCTGGCAACGAAGCAAGCCTCGATGTTAATTATAGCCACTCAACACCTAATGCTTCAAGAATTTGGGACAAGAGGGGAACAGAAGTGTCTCAATGTGAATGGAGTGTCTTATCATTCTCAGGTTTTCAGGTTCTTAGGTTACTTCTGCCTTCTACTTCGTGTCTTCTACTTCTGCCTTCTACTGCCTTCTACCGAAGCTATAAAATGAGAATATCAAATATTTTATTTCATCGAGTGGGATTCAAACCTACAACCTCTATAATGATATATTACCCTATATTGATTTATAAAGACAAGTTAAGATGTAATCGACCATTTTTGATAACTTTTATAACTAACATACCATTTACAATCTACCACATAGAGTATCTGAAGTGGGCGGTAAGTGTCTTTTCTTTGGACTTTTTCTGCTGACCATGCAATATTCGAGAGATATGCGGAAAAATATCTAAATAATAAATATCTAAATCTAAATTTTATACATTATTAACTTTCACAAAAAGTTTTAAAGTTGGAGTTATAAATTATGTTTAATGAAATAAATATATAATAATACAAAATATATTATACTAAAATATTTTCTTTTAATGAAAATTGTCACTTTTTATAAAAAAATTTAGCTTTTGAATTACATTTCAGAGGATATACGCAAATAAACAGTTGAATAGATTGAAAGCTTAACGCTTAAAGAAGAGGTGCTTTGAATAATAAATAAGGGATTTACTGATCGGACTTACTTTGATTCTTATAATACAATATCACTGCATGGAATGTTAAACTGTAGCGCTTTTGCCCACTTAATATCGACTAATATAATTATTTAGTTATTTCTATTTTTAGTAGATAAACGCATTTTTTTTTAAGATAAATTACAAAAAACTTTAGTGTTTTTATATGCATAGCCAAATCAAAATGTGTTTCACGCTGCATCGCACATAAAGCAGAGCAAGCAGTGGGAACCTAACATAGTATTAAGATACTCGTTTTAACCGAACCTAACCTAACCTAACCTAACCTAACCTAACCTAACCTAACCTAA